>CM060831.1:34580000-35080000 GCA_030762175.1 Metallyticus violacea | reverse complement strand
GATAGGAGTTTAATGTATCATGACGAATTGTATCACCCACGATCATTTATTGGATGCGAAAGAAGAATTCAAGAATACAAAGGAATTTAAAAATAAAGATCTCAAGAACAGGAACAAACAGACTTGGACGTTGAGTTGTGGTACTGCAGGTATTAACTCCAAAGCTACAAATGTGTTTATGAATGGTCAAGAGGACAACACAATAGCTTATCCTAAACAAATTATATTTTCTGTCAAATACAGATCATTACTTTAGTGTAATCACATGCCGGGAATAATCCTTCATATAACTTTTCTACAGTCATTTTCCAAAAGCTTTACCATAATGAGGCAATAAGTGACATTGCCTGGCTTGAGGTTAGATTGATGTGCAGCCTGCGAGAGTGACATTTGTTTGCATTTTATTGGCTATGAACACACGTTACTTCGAAACTTAGCTTTGACGTTGATTAAAATCGATGCCTGTAGCTCCATTTTCGTTCTTACTGTATACCGGTAGGATTACCTACATTGAAAAACTTAAATTTAACCAAAATACTTTGTGTTCATATTTGGATAGGTAAATCATTAGTGCCGCGGGTAAACTTTCTGTAGAAAAAGTATGGAAGACTTATTTCCTCTGAGTGCGTTTAGTTTAGGAAATCACAAGTTTCTTCATTGTGACTAGTGCAGTAATATAGCTCTAGTGTTTCTAACGGTTGTCGTTTCGGGGGTTATAAATGTTGATAAACTTTTGAGCAATATGCTTCTTTAGACTAAACGTGAATTTCCTTTCTTTTCAAATCCCAGAGAAAATTTCGAATATTGTACGCAAGCAATGAAGTAATGAATTATTTTTTAAATCAAAGGAGGTTATTTGCGCATAATAAATAGAAAGTTAAATATTTCTAGAATGCGAATGTACAAATCGTTTCTCGTAAAAGCTCTGTAGTGGTTCTAGATCTTCAGAATGTTACCATGTTGCTAAATGATTATTCTTCTATAATTTCAAGAACTAAATTTCCTAGAAACTATCAATTCCGCCCTCTTATTGTACACTCTTGCATTTGCACTTCATGCAGCAGGAAGGAGCTTTAATCGAATGAAAAATTGTGACCATTCAAAATTAAAATGTTCATTACTGCATCAATCACAAATGTGTATATTGGACCATTTATATTCAAAAACACAAGTATATTGAAATTGAATCTGAAACCAGTGTCTTCGTGTAATCGGTTTGTTTACAAATGGAAGTGTTTTTCTCATTGTGTATGTTTTAAAGTAAGTAAAACAGCTAAAAGTAACATACGTCATTGTTATAAAATGTGTAGGGGGATCTATCAGTTTGTTTATAAGTTATAGTGACACATTTCTTTAACATTTAAAATAAAATAAATCTTTACTTAATGGTTTGTATTTCCTCCCCGTATTTCACCGCAGCGTCACATTGACTTGACTTTTAACACAGAAATCTCGTGTGATCACACTCTACGGCTGACTTCAATTACAGTTTTGTAGATAATGTGTACAGCTTTTCGGTCATTTTAAGCAATTTCATTGGCATTGTGATCTGGGCTGTTTCCTGACTATGTTGAAGGCGGAAATTTCTGAATTTTCGGTAACACTTCTAAAGTACTATTTTAAATGTTTTTAAAATAAATGTATAAGCTAGATAAAAATGATTTAGTAAAATTCTTAACTCTTCTTACACTGGCATGAAGCAAAATCGTCCCGGAAAGTTAATTATCTGTTTATATAAAATGGTGCACAATTGCAGTTAAAATGTGTCGTAAAATTATTTTATTTGAATTTGCATTCACTGTCCCTTGTAAGGGATATCGTTTATTGACTATTATACTAGAAATACAACCTCAGATCATTTCATCTTGAGCTTCACTGTTGAGTGCAAGTATTTTGAGACACATCCTTCATCTCTAAGGTGACGGGCAAATACTTTTCTATCATTTCCTCTATGCTTAGAGATGAACTCGTCTGAGATGGCTTTATTCTGCATCTCTTCGGTTCAATAGAATATTGCAAAACCCTTTCTAAACGTGTTTTCTTCGTTTTTGCCAAAAGGTGCTTCCTTTGTGAACTTCTGCAGGGCAGAAATGTGTTTCTGACGGTTTTGTTGGAAGCCATTACTTCAGAAACTTCTTCCGCCATTCCTCAACTCCAATGAAATAATGTCACACATTCTTTCTGGCCTCTAGTTTTAGCTTTCAAAATGTCTTAGGGTTTTTGTTTAAGGAATTGACACAAGGACTGATTAAATACTATTCTAATGCAGGGGCTTGCTAAACGCTTACACTTTGTACACTCGCCGGCAATGCGCTTTCCCCTCGGAATGTTGTTAACATCCTTGCGGTAAAGAAAATAATTCGAGTTCTCTGTATATTAACATTTACAATCGAGCTCAATATATTAAAAGAAGGGTACATATAAGTAAAATAATCAAATATAAGCCATTGGTGATAATTGTATCCCTGTGTATGAAAAGGGGACCAGTTGTTGGATACCGTGTTAACACGCTATTCTCTATAGTTAAGTAGTGAGCGTTATAGAAAGACGTAACTTTCTAATGAAATATTAGGTTTTTTAATTCAATAAATTTATAGTGTAATCTGCCTTTTTCACTAAGAAAATGCTTACAATTTTCTGTGTACTCGTACAAGCGTATTTGTGCTGTATATGTTAGCATATTCAAAAAAACTAAGGACGAAAAATAATTTAGCAATAGTTTATATTGCATGTAAAAGCTTTCTTTGTAAACTTTAGATGCTAAAGGCTTTTTTACTTTCTTATTATATATTAATAATATACTGAATGTTTTATGTATTCATCACTTAAATCAGACTCGAAAAATTCGGATGACGACCGGGATTCGAATCTTCAGCCTTCCGTGCTGATGCTCTACCAACTGAACTCTTCAGCCTTCCGTGCTGATGCTCTACCAACTGAACTCCAAGCACAGAAACGAACATCTCTTATGTGATCTCTTAGGTTTCTTTACTAGAGAGATTAATTCCTTAAGAGATGACTGGTAAATCTATGAGTATTAATGACCCAGGCCTCATTTCCAACTTATATCCCACACACAGTTAGTGTGAAAGAAATACTGTCTTATATAAATTAGCCTCTATATCGGAAGGGAAGTAAAGCCGTGGGTCCCGTGTCGTACATTTACGGCACGAAAAAGAACCTCAAGCCTGAAAGAGAGGCCTCTGAGCAAAATTTGTCGGCCGTTTCACGCCCTGAGTTGAATGGGACGCTGATGACCTGAGCTGTTAAAGAGCGTCCATAAATAAATCAATAAAAAAAAAAGCCTCTATATAGTTCAACTAGAAGCCTCGGTCAAAAGTACTCGTAGCATACATAACTAGTCGTCTCTTAAGGAATACCTTACGGGGGTATCCGGGGTGTATAGAAACAAATGAGAGTGGTAAGTGGTACCGTGTTTGAGGGAGGACACAGTAGCTCGTCAGCCTGGAAGGCTGAAGATCCGTGGTTCGAATCCCGGCCTTGTCCCGAATGTTTAAAATCTGATTCTTCATTTCCAACTTATCTTCTACATTTGCTGTGTGAAAGAACAATTTCCATTCTCAGAACAAAGAAGCATTTATGTTTCAAATTCGATATTTAGTATTTGTTATTTTATTTTATTAGTGCGTGATATGAAACGCAAATTTTAATAGTGACTTAGCTGCAAGTAAACCTTTATTTTAACTTAATGTTGTTTGAACTCTCTTAATAGGAACATTATGATTAGCGATTTTGAAAAAATAAACATCATGCTACAAATATAAATATAATGTAGTAACATATATAGGCCTATGACAGTAAGAATTAAACTGTATATATTCTGGTTTAATATAAAATGTATAAATTCAAAGATTTCAAGTAGACAAAGAGTCAGGTCTGTCTGTCATGGATTATTTGCTGGGTCTTAACTTCATTGCTAATTCTGTTTTGACGACTTCTATAACTTTTATAGAAGGTTAAGCCCTCCTCTACAAGCGTGTTTTTCATAACTACCTATTTTGGGATAAACTTTCAGGAGCAACATGTATGACCGCTAAACGGAGTTGACTAAAATGTCAATTAGTAACAAAATGCTTGATACTATTATGTTAATCCGCATGTTTCGTGACCATTCTAACGCCGTATTCTCCCCTCTTTTTTTTTTTTTTTCTATCGGACGGTGAGTCAAAATTCCTATTTCAACCTCTCACACGTATAAGGAAGAGGTTTTACCATAAAAGCTGTAGGCATTGCAAATGTCAGGTAGATATGAAGCAAGCACAAAGTTTTGACAATGAAAGACACCCAATATAACTTAAATTTACAGTATAGCATTTTAAAAAATGGCATTATTTAAACGTGTACGTAGTTCACGGACGGAGTTGTGAATGTTAAAAAATCTATTTATGCGACTTTGAAGCGTTGTTCTAATCGTCGCTAATATTTATTTATTTATTTAGGTCGAGATAAATATTTTATGGCTACTAGAACACTGCCTCAAAGCCCGGAAATTTATTATTTTAATATTATTTAAATGTATTAAAAAGTTGAAGTAAAATTTGTTAATTTAGCAGCTTACAATTTTGTTGGTATTTCCCAGATAATATTTTATTTTTTAACACACTTTGCTGTTATTTGTGCATGCTAGTCTTTTGTCATTATTTTGATCAAGGGTCCTGTACATATTATAATTCCGATTAATAAATTGCAATTTATGGGATTTGGGAGAACTAAAATAAACAAAATCCTTGTTCATTGCAGGAAAACCATGAACGCTCCTTATTTAAAAACACGTGTTTACTGTATAAAAATGGACTTGACCTTGTTCTTTAGATTGTCAAAATAGCAGTGCTACCGATTAAAAAAATATGTAAAACACGTAATCTGCAAAAAAGCAGTTCTAGTAACAAACAGTATAGTGTAATCACACTGAAATACACCGCTTGTTTAGATGAATGTATTTAAATTATTTTTTTGTAAATAATTTTAACACTCGTTTCAACCACTGAAGCTTCGCAGGCGGTGGATACTGATGATATATCAGATGAAAGGGTAAATTGGGAAAGGATTTTTTTGCAGGAAGGAAGCTTTCCAGGCCTAAGTTTAGGGTACCTCCTCGGACTGAGGAAAATCTGAAAAAACAAAGAGGACAGTCTGGCGGGAATCGAACTCCAGACCTCACGAGTCCGCGCTTTAACGACTTCAGCCATTCGTGGCGGTATATTTTAAATATGAGGGCGCAGTAATGATTTTATAAAACACATTACTGCCTACAGTATTTCAGTATTAACCTTTGTACCATGCCAATTTACTTCAGGAAAGTTTTTTTTTAATTGGTGTTTAACGCCATTTTTACTACTGAGGCAGCACAGGCGTGGACGCTGATAATACATGAGATGAAACGATATAATGGGAAAGGAATATTTTTAAGGAAGGAAATATCTCAGGTGTAAGTTTAGGGTACCTCCCCGGCATTTGCAATTTATTAGTAAGTTTAGGGTACTTCCCCGGCATTTGCCATTTATGAGAACTGAGGAAAACTTGGAGGACGGTCCTAGTGGAATTCGAACCTCAGAACTTCCGTTCACGAGTCCGCGCCTCAACGAACTCGGCCACTCGTGGCGGTTTCAGGATATTGAAATAATACTTTACTACAGTATGCAACTATTCTAACCATATCATTGATGGCAGATCCAGTAGTAAAGTTCCTAGTACTTGTCCATTTATTGTAAGCAAGAAAGGCTCTTCTTACACGCATTAAATACACTTCCGGTAAGTAGTGGGCAAAACTGAATCTTAAGTTTAGTTTATGTTACATATTTAATAGAGCTGCAATAAACTCCTGCACATCTGCAGCTCTGCAAAGTTTCAGCTCCAGATATCGATCGACCGTCCGACCGAAAAGTTTTACTGTATTTGTTAGGAAAACGCAGGGTCTGGCATCTGAAAAACCTGCAGTGCGCAGATACTTGTATTTTATCGTCTGCATGCCAGTCGTAAACCGAACCGAATCTGCGGGTAACAGAATTTTTATTTTCTATCTGCGGGATGCCTCACACAAAAGAACGCAGCAACAAAGCTGTACGTAGCAAAGTTATGGAGTTGTAACATTCAAGGCAAAGTTGAAGTCATCTCTGTGATAAAATGGAAATAGAACATGCCGACATCAACGCCTTTTAACACATATGGTAGTGTTAGGGTCCTTTATTTTTAGCTCTTTAACTTGCGTCGATACAATCATAATCCCAAATACGTTAGTATCCAATTTTAGCGCTAAATGAAAATTCGTTTAAACTACCATTAATTTAGAATTTAACACGAGTCGTAAACTTCTAAGTATTTACTAGTGAAAATTATACTACAAGCTTAATTTTCATTTGAATCTTGTAAAATTTAACGTTTATCCTGGATATACGAGGGTAGGTCCATAAATTTCCGGCCTCGCCGATAAGGATTATCGCCTTCATAAAAGTCTTATCTGGTGTCATACTTTAGCTGTTATGTAAAGAATTGCAGCTGTAACTTCCGCTCCGATGTGTTCATTTGTTCAGATATAGTTGAAGGCTATGTGAAAAAGATTGTGACATATTCAAAATGGAGTATCAAGCTGTTATTAAGTTCTTCACAAAATAAGAACGGTGTATATGTGGAAGTATCCCCCTCATATTCGAATAGGTCGAGAAAGCATTGAAGACAATGAGCGTAGGGTCGGCCCTTGGGGGTGCTCACTCCTGAAAACATCGATCGCTCTTGTGGAAGGAGAAATTATGGAAGAATGGCGGCTCAAAGTTACAGAAATAGCATTAAGGTGGGTCTTTCTAAGCAATAGTGCTTCGAATTATTCATGGACATTTAAACATGAATAAGGCTAGTGCCAGATGGGTGACTAGACCTCTTTCTTCAGTCCAAAAGCAGAAACGAGTCATCTGTTGTCAGGCATTTTTGCAGTTCTGCCGTAGCAACGAAAGAGAAGTTCTACAAACCATTGTTACCGAGGATGAAACTATGGTCATCCACTATGGTTCCTTGTACAAAATAAAATTAATGGAGTGGCGTAAACCTGGCGAAACACCGCTTCTAAAGGCCAAGGTCACTTAGTCAACCTAAGAAGACCATAGCCACAATCTTTTGGAATGAAGGAATGCTCTTCATTGACTTCAAGGAGAGGAACACCATGGTAAATGGGGAGTAATATGCTGGCCTACTGCACCGACTACGTGATTCCATCAAACAGAAAAGACGAGGAAAGCTGAGTGGTGGTGTGCGCCTTTTTCACGAAAACGCGCCTGTGCTCACATCTCTTGTTACGAAGGTAGCTTCGAAGAAATGTGAGATGTGAGAAAAGGAGATCGACCATCCACCTTGCAGCCCAGATCTAGCTCCCAGTGGATTTTTCCTCTTCTCAAAACTCAAGGAGGAAGGAAATTTAAGAAGTGATGGATGCTGTTTGTGCCCATTTTGCAGATAAGACTTCTGACTATTTGGGGGGGGGGGTTGAAATGTTAATTAAAATATGTGAGACATGTATTGCAATAAAGAGTAACTATATTGAAAAGTGCAATATAATTTTTGTCTTTATCATACCTAGAAAATGGCTAGGCCGAAAATTTATGGATCTACCCTCGTATTTAAAGCGAAGAAAATTAAAAGCTAATTGTTTGCAAAATATGATATTTACATTTAATGAACCGTTTCATTTTGTACACCCTTTTTCAAATGAGATATAATAGCATCAATAGCTGAATTTCCGAAAAGTATGCTCAGATAAATTTCTAGAAAATTAACTTGCAGGAATTGTTCTGAGCTTGCAACAAGCAAATGGAGACAAGATTTGATAAGATGCAGCAATTTATACATATACGAGTGTATCAGGCAAAAAACCTCTTAAGAATATGTTTTCAACATATCAAGAACGTCCTTCAAACGGAAACAAACAATTCCTTGTAGTTCAAGAGAGTACGGGTGTGGGGCGTGTAGTGTATCAGTTTATACGGTCTTAAAAACACTTGAACTACTCCTAGTATCAGGCTACAGTACGATCACGCAGCATTCCCAGTTGTAACTGGAGTAAATAAGATTGAGACATAAGTCAAGAATAAATAAGATTGAAACTGCGCTTTGAAACGTAACGTGAAAACACTTGAGCGGAGGTAAAAACATACAGCACTTCGCTTCAAGCTTCTTATGGAATACAGAAGCGAGTCCATCATTTTGCAAACATTTCTGAAAAAAAGAAAACAAGAACAAAGCTACAAAAGTTAAATGTAATCAATCCGATTATATGATACACATTTCAAAGAATATATATATATATATATATATATATATATATACATATATATTGCACTTTTAAAATAATTTGGAGTCATACGTTAAATATGTTCAACTATTTTTATGCCAGCGGTCAATGTCAACGATACTACTCATCGTATATGTATATATGTAGACACAGTAAATTTCCACGTAACCGACACCCAAATAACGTGCGTTACCAAAATAACCGCACGTTTCAATAATAAAAGAAAGAAAGAAAGCATTGCAGTGTTTGACCCTCGCCCATTTTAGTAACATTTCCATTATCGTCTAATAGCATCATGGATGTAGCGTAAGGATGAGATAAGCAAACATGATAGCACCTTGCTGAATTAACCCATTGTTACACGATGGATTCCGTGAAGAGCAAGGGAAATATCCTGTGCTTAAACAGAAGTTGGAGATATTGCATAAAATTATTTATTTTTGTTTTTGTTATTTTTATCATGGCACCGCGTCCTTAATGTGTTGTGCCATATGTATAGGTGCTGACTTAGCCAAATGAGTTCAGCGTATTTTGTGCCCTAATTTTTCCAGACATTCATCTAAAGTGCACAGGGAAAACCCCTGAAAATATCTGTCAGGAGACTAACACACCAGGAATCGAACCATGGTCCGTGCGCGGGAATCACAAACGTCACCGTTAGATTATGGGTGTTTTATTTAATATTTTAAACTTTACGTCCTACAGTAAATTTCTCTTCATGTTTTTAAAACTTCACCAGCACTTCCTATAACTCAATGTTGGCAGCTCTAATTTTACCAACATAAGCAGATTAGTATTAACGTTTAAGGGGAATTTACGTCAAAACGCTTTATAGTATAAATGGATTGCAAAGAGGGCATACAGTTAAAGTGTTGTTATTAATTATTTTAATCCATTTATTGCAAAAACTGGTTTTCAGCATTTTGACATGGAGTTTCTTTCATTTATACAGAAAATGCTTGGTGTAAATTTCCTTACTCGCGTGCTGTGTTTAAAACTAAATAAATACGATTTTCAATGAAAAGGTCACTGCTTTTAGCAATTGCATGTTATCATTATGACATTTTTGCATTATATAACGAAAAAAAAAAAAGAAAAGAATTTCTTCGCCATGAATGTAACCTCTCCCTTCTGTTTATCAGTACAAAAGCACTTCTTAAAGCAAACATTTTCACTGGTTTCAGCATTCCTGAGTTAAGGCAATACTATTTCCCGTAATAAGGTTGGCAACAATGAGGGTAAGCTGTCGACAAATAGATACAAGCTGAAAATCTGCAGTACACAGAAGTGAATGAATGTAGGTTATTTCAGAGATGCAAATACTATGCACTTGTATTGCTCTTCCGCCCAGGGGACGATTATGTTTCTCATCGACTGACGTCATTAGTCGTGATGAGATACAGCTGTTCGATAAACACAGACCATAAAATGAAGCGCGTTCTCGTTTTATCGGGGTGACAAGCATCGGCAGTGCAGAGCAAACAAACCAAACACTCGGCATGGAAATTAGAACAAAACTGTCATTTTTGAAGTGTTTGTGCTCTCTCATCTCGCTAACCAGCAAACAATGACATATCTGAAATACAGAGCGCGTATTATATTCCATCTCTGTATTTGCTGCTGGATTATGCAACACATTAACCCCTCTGAGTTATGGGATATGCGACCCGCATGGAGAAGGGCCGTAAGTACATAAGACTCTTATGTTAACTGCAGTTCATAGCTAACATGATGTGAAATGAGCTAAAAACTAACCAGTCGTATATACCACCGAATTTCAGCGAAATGTTTGAACTCTGACTAGATCTTGATGTTTATGGAGAATCGTTACACTAGTTCGCATTTCATGTGTATTTTAATTACTTCATCTGCAAAATTGTTTTTTAAACTATGCATTATATCATCAGAAATAAATGAATATTGTCTATAAAATTATCTATAAAATATGGAATAAAATATTAATTTACTATCCCGTGAATAAATTCCACCGCCTAGGAAGCTTCAGGCTTTTAAAACTTTAGCTTCCGGGTGCTGCACCACTACGGCAGCAAGGCTAAGGGGTCTTCAATAGCTTTGATAAAGCATAGCTTAGCGTACTTCAGTACTGAATTTGATTTACACGATCAAGACACGGTAGCCCCTGTAAGTCAAATATCTTAACATGATACAGCTCGTGGAAGCCTATGGCTTCCTCATCTACTCATCTAAATCCGGAAAATGCTGAAGTACGAATTAAATAGATTTTTTAGTTTTGGCATCTGTCTTCTAGTATTGCTTAACTCCACTAAAGAACGTTACGTAGAGTTGAACATTGAAGGTTAACGAAAACCATTAGCGTATTTAAATTACCAAAATGTTGGTTAAGCCCATTTTTGTTAAGAAGCTAGATTCAAACAGTTAATCATAGAACCGCTTCCTCCACTCACATACACATACAGAGAAAGAGAGGGAGAGAGAGAAAGAGAGAGAAGTAATCGTTGGAGTTTTTTAGAACATGGATATACGATTTTTTAAAGCTGCACTCTACTGTAGAAACATAAAATTCACCATCTAAATTGAAATAGGCACAAACGTCACAATAATATTTCAAAATAATTAACTAGCTTTTATTGTGCATAAATACTCATTAAACGTGTAAATGCTAAGTCCCTAAGCTGTGTGTTATCAAAAAAAAAGTTTTTACTTATACAGTGTGAGCGCAAAATTCCTTTACCCCGATAAATATATTAATATACAAACTATTGCTGTAAGTTTTAATGTCTAATGGACGTGAATAAAGTCCAACATATCAGTATGCACTCTATCATTATTAGAATACAAAGCAATACGTCGCAAGATTCTGTGAGTGCTGGAGTTGCCCCTAAAAAGCAAGTCTCGCAGTTTCTTTTAAGGCATTAATCGCATTACTGTGCAACAAAAGTTTTGATTAACCCCGAAATGTTGCGGGCTCAGAGCTTCGATGTGACCTATCAAGTGGAACTGACAATGAATGTGATTCGCAAGGAATTCAGAGTTCTGGAAACACCCCCTTGAAATGCTTTGGAACGAAAATGGAAAAGGAGGAGGTACTCCATCTTGCTGAAACCTTAATCCCTCGGATTTCCAAAAGAGGTATGAATCAGTTCCATAACATAAAACTCTGGTGCGGTTAACAGCTACGTTAAGTAAAGATGGGCTGTACATTGGTCTGCTGTTCATGCCATTCCGTGTCATCCGCGACATGGGGAAGATTATGCTCAACCTTCTCAAAAATATATGTTGTCCTATGACGAAAGACACGGGATTTGCGGTGTATCACAAAAATTCACTTCACTATGCCAAACATCAGGAAGAGTACGGCACATCTTAGATTTAAATCATTAGCAGATAATTCTTTTGGTAATATATCCTGTAAATCCTGTTTCATGTATACGCGCAAAGTTAACCGGGGTACACCCAGTTAGACTCAGCGACTTCTACGTATATCTACCTCATTTTCCAGTAAAATTTTTCTGTTCCCAATGCAAGTATTCTCTTTGGAGAAGGCTGTCATCAGAATCGCCGCTGAAAATCTGTACACACCTGTTGCAAGACTTTTCCTGTTTTTGGTTTTTCATATCCAACAGCTTTGCAACAGTCCACGCGACTCACCCCCACGGAAATATAATATTTTATGATTTGTAATTAGTAATGTAGATATAATGTATGTAAATATGTATAATCTGATGTAACTTTAAAATATGACTTGTATGTGGATAAAAGAAAAATACTGTCTGAGTGAGCCCGAGGGTCGAGTGTGGTGCCACTTTTAAAGGGACTGCCGTTAGAGGGTTGATAAACTCAAGAACTGTTAAACTGGTTAGGGCTTTGAACGCGACAGGCGGTTATGCAGTTAGCCTTTAAACTAGCCAATGTCAACAAAGGTTTTAAACTTTCAAATAATAACGAATTGCACCTGCTGGAAGGTGAATTTAAACCAGCCGACAGTAAATGTATATTTTAAACCTTTAAGTCAAGGTGCGAGACGTGCGCTTGCTTTTGGCGTCGTAAAGTCAACGGTTACCAGATTTGAATCAAGTATATAAGGAAACAGTGCACACTTTCACATCAGTTAAGCTGAGAGACACTCATCTCTAAGTTCTACACTTGCAACACTTAGTTCTAAGATCTACACGCCGCAACAAATGTTGAAGCCTTGCATTCTTCAGGGACGCGTTCGCTCATTGTTAAAGTCTACACGCTGTGATGCATATGTATCTATCTATACGTGTCGATGTATATGCTAAGGCATTCATATCAACTTCAGCCGTGGGTCGCAGATTCAGTTCATATTTTTGGAAGTAACGGCAGCTAAGTTCACATTCGATGTAGATAAATTCTGTCGTACGCAAAACACCAGAGGATGCGACAGATATTGAGCATAATAAATCACCATATGTATAATATACATCATGTCTCATTGTGTGGTTGTTTATACTACTCGTCTCCTCTCCCAGTCCTGTTGAGTACGAATCAACAAAATAGCCGAATAATGCTCTGAGAAATTGTTATCAACAAAGCGCAAACAACAACGTATCAAACCGCTTCATAACTCAGCTTGCAGCAATGCGCTCATTATAGTGTAGTCATTTAAATGAACCATGTCTATATCTATATCTAGAACAGAACAGAACAGAACAGAAACAACTCAATGCAATTAAGTTACAGTATTTTATTTATAGGATCACGGGACTTGGTGCCCATCTATAGATATTACACATATCTCATTTTAATGTTCTAAATATTAAATGGACCTTTAATAAAAAATACGGCTTCTGCTTGCCTGAAGCTTGATGTTGATTAATTTTCCGAGCCGTAAAGAGGTGATATGTCACTAAGGGTTTAGCTTGCTCCCGCAGGGTTGTAAAATTGCGCTAGACACTTACTCGATAGTTCATACCACGTATAACTGCATGATTAGGAAACTCCGCCCTGAATTGCTAACCGCACCTCTACGCTGGAGAAAGGCAAATAAGTGACATATCGAGTGGCAAATGACAACACAATTTGCTTCTTCCCCCAACCCTTTCAATCACACCTCTCATAACGGCTAGTTATTGGATAACTCTGTGCGGTCTACACCCATCAATTACAAATGTTAACCCTTTGTCTGTGGTTTCTTCTCTGTTAGCAAATTCTTTAATTCTGTTATATTGATTATGAATTGCTCATACTCTTTTACTGTACTAAATGTTCACAAGTAAGAAATAAACATTTTTATAACCGTATAACTTCCAAAGATGTGTTACACATTTAAGTAAAAAGAGAACAACTATGTTTATAGTTGAAACAGGTAATTTACACATCAATATTAGTCCTCACTCTAAGCTACATGCAGGCTAGGTGAACACCAATATATTCCAATTCTTAAGCTATTGCCTGCCTTCAAACTTGAACCAAAAACAAAATAATGACTTTTTCGAAAAAAAACACATCTTATTCCCTTAGCACCTATAATGATGATTGAATGATCTCAGAGATGCAGATGAATATATTTTGAGTAAATTAATAAAAATAAAACATCTCCTTAAAATGGTAACTTAGAAATCAATCATTTCCTATTTACAGAACTATCCAAATATTAAAATATCGTTCACAATGAGTAATGAAAATTCTGGACTAGTGCTGTACTAAAATTAATTAGTCTGTAACATAGATTTCCGGCACTAGAAGTTTGGTTTGGAAGAGGAACAAGTTCATTGTATATTAAAAATGTTTATAAATACAAGAATAAAGCACTGTGTATACATTTAGCCTTTATTTTCTCAATATCATACAAGAAAAATAACATTTAGTTTACACATCTCTTCCCTTTACTTAATCAGAGTCCCACACTTCACACTTTCTTGAATCCTGGACATTAGGGGTGTGATTGTAAAACTGTAGTGTTCCAGAAATCTTTGAAAACGAAGTTATTTTACAGGAAATTTTGAGAAAACATTTTATAATATTCCTGGCGTTGGCAGCTTTCTAGGAAATTTAATTTGTGTATGCTCTCTACAGGTTAGTTGATTCAAAGTTAGCTTTCCCTTTGATTATTATTGTTTCTGCTCTACTTTAGTTACACTGATTTTTGTTTGTCTGCTTTTTTGGTTGAACTGTGCATTATGTCTATACAATCATCAGTTATGTAGGCAACACACTGTTTACATTGAGTATGCGAATTCCCTTTTGTTGAGTACATATGGAAAATGTAGTGAAATGTACCATGATCAATTACACATTCGAAAGACTTAACAATGATATTCATTTTAAACTCATATTATCTGTCTGCTTTGTAGAACAGAACTATGGAACTCAGTAGGTTGGTAACATGTGGAAAATACTGGAAACTTGTTTTGTTTTGTATCTCAAACAATAGAGATCACCTAAGTTATTAAGTCGCTATAAGTAGAGAAAAATAAAATAACCTTCATTACAGAAATGCTATTCCACGTTGAACACAAATTGATAAAACACACTAAAACGCTCACTATTTCAATCCAAATCCCTTTTACAAAAACAATCACTTTTATTGTAGACCGTACAGAAAAGGACGTCAACTATATATATATAAATCTAAAAAGTAATAAAATTGCGAGAAATATTCCGCGTGAACTTTGCACTATTAAACATGGCTGCACCAGGTATCTAAATTATAAATGAACCGCAAGCAAAGTACAGGGACATGGATCTCAGATTTAAACATTTCTCCTCTAGAAGGGCCAAAAATAAATTAGCATTCCGTGGGGCCATCCTAGTGTCCCTGGCTGTTTAAACATTGATTCTCGAAAGCGAAAGCACTGCTAGTAAGCACCTAGCATCGCGAGATAGCAGATAAAATCAGGATGGCGTGTGTGAAGAGGAAGACGATTATTGAAGAAATGTCTTAAGCGACAATCACTTTGTCATATGGGGTATTTGGCACTGGGGTGCAATTTCAACAGTAGCTAGAAGACGGTCACCATAACTTGAGAGGTTTACCTGTTTTAGGAGTTCAAGAAAGTGGCTGTCTAACATATGACAGTCTGGAAGTGTTGAGATGCTATCATTTGGTGAACCATAGCTGGAAACTATAGATTGACCTTCTTTATGGATTATTTGGGGGGCGGGCGGAAATACATTGAGTCTTAAGGTTTTGTATAAGGCTTCAGTAGGACTATCCAAGATTTAGTCTATCGCAGTGTTAAACTTTAGAGTAGAATTTTGAGCCAGCAATGAGTAATAAATACTGTAACGTAGCTGCTGGTAAGTGATACAATCATGGACAAATCAGATGAGCCGTTATCAGCAGGTAAAATTAAGATATTTATATTCTTAGATAATTAGTCTAGTAGGTTGTATGATTTAAAATCTTAGGGGAGGAACCTTGCTTAACGACGGAAAATATGCCTTTGAAGTCCTTGAACCATCTAAACGCTGTTACATACACCTTCATCGTACATTTGCTGCAGTTTTTCATAAGTTTCTAAAGCGAAAACAGAATTTTATCGCTTCATACTGCTCCTTTCGCGTCACTTCATTTTGTGGTATAGCATGCTTTACTACATAGAGCTTAACAACTAACCTACCGGCATGATAGTACTGCTGCCTATGGATATTATGTGTACATAAAACCTCGCTCTTTTCAAATATTCATACTACAGAATCAAAGGAGCTAGGGGGGGCAGTCTCATTTTTTCTTGATCAGCCCTTGTCTATTATGGCTTTTAAATTTTACATAATGTAGTTGATGAAGTTCGGGAAATTATGGATTTACTTCTGTATTCCGTTAGCAGCATTTAGTCTTACCTCCGCCCATATTTTTAACCTTTCTTTTTATAACAGAATCGTTCTTATGTGTTTAGATGTTCCTAATGACGAAGTGTGAGATGTTTAATCCTTCCCTGAACGGTTCAGCTTATCTAGATAAATGAATACCTGGTCATTTACTTTTAGAAAAGCTTTCAGAGCTACTTTTTCTGTTTCTTTGCAGTTATCGTTGCTTAATAACCCTTTTGCAGTATTTTGTTTTTTTGGGCATGGCTGCAGTTCCATACTTACACACGCACAAATGTAAATGTGCAGCAGAAGAGATCCGCTCTACTATGCCTTCATTAATGACATAATCCTAGGGTGGATTTTCTCTCGCGCGCGGACTGCTCCCGCACAAACATAGTATGCATAATCTCATGTCGTTTAAATCCCCAGTTTTCTTTAGAGCCCACAAGCTAAGCGATATATGGATCTAAGGGGATTAACGTTTTTGTACCTTAACTGCGAAAAAGAATAACCCACTAACGTGGAAGGCAACCTCATATGCACAGTTCTTATGGTTTTTTTTTCTTTCTATTATTTGATACTATAATAATTACATAAATAAATCTAAGTAGAGAACAACTACGAAATAAAGATAGGTACTGACTTTATCGGAGCTCTTTTATCAACGAATATTCACCTCCATGGTCTAGTGGTTAACTGACTACTTAGGATTTTTTCTAAGTAAGGGAAATCTGGAACGGGGTCCACCCAGCCTCATGAGGACAATTGGGAAGCTGTCTAATGGAGAGATGAGGTTCTTCGATCACGAAAGCCGCGTGATAGTCTGCCTACAGGTTCCGGCCTGCTGACCATATGTCTCCTGCAATACTGCCATCTATCAATGAAGTCGTAAGACGGAGGTAAAGAAAGCAGAAGTCGCCGCGGCAGGCCAAGGCTCACTCCGGGCTGTAGTGCCAAACGAGAAGAGGAATCAATTTTCCGTAAGTGGTATTAAAAAGCAACAAACTATAAAAAAGGGCAACAAACTTAATTAACTGAATACCATGTCCTTTTTGGACACATGTACAAAGCTATAAATGAAAGATTTTATGTACAAGGTGATTATAAAGTATCGATATATTTTTTATGAAAAACAGATATTAGATTCAAACCAATAAAGTGGATGCAAACACTAACACTTAGTAACAACAATCCATCTATTCCACATGACCACCCTGCATTTTCACACATTACTACCAGCGACGCACCGTTTCACGAAACACCTTTTCTAACATTGCAGATGTGATGTTGCGCACCGCACGCCTTATACGCTCCTTTAAATGGTCAATGGAGTTGATTTGACTTCGAAGTTGTAATTTTATGTATCAAAAAAAAAAAAAAAAAAAAAAAAAAAAGGTCAAGAGGTGTGAGATCAGGAGAACATGAATGAATGGGGTTTAACGCCCGTTTTTGCTACAGAGGCATCACAGGCGATGGAAACTGATGATACATGAGATGAAATGATATATTGGGAAAATATTTATTTTTAAGGAAGGAATCGTTCCAGGCCTAAGTTTAGGGTATCTCCCTGATATTTGCCATTTATGAGGACTGAGGAAAACCTGGAAAAAAACTCAGTCAGGGAGGACGGTCCTGGCGGTATTCGATCCCAGACCTCCCGCTAACGAGTCCGTACCTTAACGACCTCGGCCACCCGTGGCGGTGAGAGAATATGCAGCCCCCAAATGCGGTGTGAAGCCCTACCAATTCGCCTACATAGAAATGTGACTTCCAGGTACTCACGAGCGACGCGTACGAAATCAGGAGGAGGGGCGCTCTATCCGTTTCCAAGATGGCATCCTGCTGAAACTGTGATTGAAGGAAGAGCTGCAGCACTTGGAGAAGAATGGTTCACACACCTCGGACTCTGTGATCACCAAGACAATTGACTTTTGATGTGTTTCTTTCCCACTCGAGGATCTCATTTGTCTGTTAATCTGCCCACACTCTGCATATGTGGAAGGTGGCTTCGTCGCATTGGAGAATTTTCCACCTGTCGGTTGTGGTATACACCCAACTTCCAACTTAAGTCCCCTGGCTGATACTTTTGGGCTTCTGCTAATTGCATCCTCTAACGTTGCACAGTTTCACTGTCACACACGGCCTACCGGAACGTTTCACTACTCGTGTTTATGGTCTTGAATTTCTGAACCACTGTCTGATATTTGCCCTGTTGGGAAAGGATTTATGGTCGTTCAAAGTCCGCTTGAACCTCCTAGTATGGAAATCCCCTCAAATGCGTACACACCACAGCCATTCTGTATATATAAAGTGGCAAATTTTCAGCATTGTACAGACTGCTTTATTGCTTCCAAAAGGGCAAAATATTTGTTAAAAGAGTGGAAGACGTAAGTTAAAAATACCATAATGTACATGTATTAATTAAAAGTAAACTAGAATCAACAAATACTAAAACAAAATTTTTAAAGCTAATAAAGCTGTACTTTTCATAAAATTGCTAGAAAACCATTTTATGCTCTTCCTGTAAAATAGAAAGTTTGGTCTTTCGTCTTTTAGCACATAACAGTACAAGTACGAGTAAAAATATATGAAAATCGAATCTCAAAATTGCTTAATACAGAAACAAGCTGATGATAGCACTCACAACACCAAAGTGGATTGTCAATTGGGTTGTCAACATATCTTTGCATTATTTAATATTAAACTCTTTTTTCCAAGGCATGAAATAATTATTTTACTAGGACTATTTCTTGTTGAAATCTAATGTACGAGTATATTAAACCTTCTGGCAACCTTGACAGGGAGGGAAACTAGCCAAGTTTCCAAACTCTGAATTTTGTTTGAAAAGCCGTGACAGTATCCCACAGTTTATCAACAACCTGTTTTGCCATGAAGTTTGAAATTAAGTCATTTAATGCTTGTAATATTCAGCAGAAAAGCCAAGTTTTGAAACCACTGGCTGTCATAAAGTTTCTAAAGGATGACATATTCCTGCCAGAAATATTGTATTTTCTCACGCAGAAGCCAAAACCGCTTCAGAACACTACGAAGAAAACAACCAAACTTTGCGCAATATAGTAGGCTCTTGAATTTTCTTTCAGTTCCACTAAGGCTTTGACGTAATAGCAATTTAAACATTGAAAGTGAATAACCATAAATTAATAAAGTGTTGCACTTTAAATGTATAAAAAATGCTTATCGAAGTAAACAATTGTGTAAACATCACTTTAGTAGCGTATTTTATTTAGAAGTTAAGGGAAGTATTAAAGGGAAGGGGGATTAAATCATATTTTTGTTTTATGTACCATTTTAGTATTTGAATTTTCTGTTTATTTTGCTAAAGTTTTTATTAATGTTCGTTGGTCATAAGTATTTTAATAAAAATTTAATTATGTCACTGCAAAGCATTTTTTTTTTCTATTTCACGAGCATTTGTTATGTTAAAATTCTATATCTCGGGAACTATTTGCTCTAGAAGGTTGTGGTTTGACTTGAATGATAGAAAAAGCTACATTTCATAAATTGGCAGCGTTTATTGTTTTAGAGTTTTGGAGAGTTTTAGCTACTGTTTTCCTCAAAAAGTTAGTTTTTCTGTAAATGAATTTTTTGGTTGCAATTTTTGAAAAACTACATTTTTTGCATGTTTCCCCCAATTTTAGTATCTGTATAATATATCACTTTGAAACTTTAACCACTTATTCATGATATTACTGTGATGATATGAATATATTATGGTAGAACTGGTACAAAATTTAGCATTGTGAAAAAATAAAATGTTGGGGAAAATAGAATAAAAACAAATAATTGAAAATAATTTATAATTTTCTTCAGAAGCATGGTATAGTAGTGAAAGTAGATCAGCACTGCCACGGGTCGATAAGGCGCAGACTCGTGAGCGGGAGATCTAGTGTTCGATTCCCACCAGAACCGTTATCCCAGGTTTTCCTCAGTCCTCATAAACGGCAAATGCCTGGGAGATACCCTAAACTTCCTTCCTTTAGAACAAAAGTCCTTTCCCAATATATCATTTCATTTCATGCATCTTCAGTGTCCACCACCTGTAGTAAAAGGGTGTTAAACAACATTAAAAAAAGTACATCAGCAAATTTCAATTATGTGCATCTTTATGCTGTTAAAGTTTCATTTCATTAACTTTAATAGTCCTTGAGAAAATGGGAACTGAAGAGGGTAAATTTAACATTAAAGGATATGCCTTTAATACTCCCTTTAAAGCCATAATTTCGTTTTACAGACGCGTCACCAAACCAGTTTTTGATCACGAATTTTGTCACATAGGTTTTATATATATAATTGATCTGTGTGTTTTAACGTCCGGTTATTTTTGTGGAATACTTTAAACATTATAAATTTACAATTTGATTAAAATACTTAAAAGGATAGTATCTGGCAGCAAAGCTGTTATCTGATCGACATATCACATGGTGCGTGAACGTTGTAACAGTGCTATGGCAAGACTCGGCACAGTAGTGGACAGCCTATGTACAGAGATTAAGGAGAAAATACCAGGAAAGCCAAAGGAGCGCTGAAATTAGCACGTTTAAAGAAAGATTTAACCGGGACCTTTAAGATGACGATTTAAATATACTAATTTGAAAATGAATGCCAGGGTTTGTAGTTATGTGAGCAGTCCATTACAGACACCATGTACAACTCGCATTAATATTAAAAACCTACCTTCTGATTGTCACAGGTGAGCAGTAACAGGATTAATATTTCTGACTTTGTGGTGGAACGCAGTGAATTAAGACGATTCCGGAAGCGTTTTAATTGAGAGCTTGCTGGCAAATGCTCCACCGCATCACTTAAAACTGTCTCCGCAGCACAAAGCGTAAGAAAGAGACGGTTTTAAGTTTATAAACGCACTGCAGTTGGCATTGCAATGAGAAGGAAATGAATGAGATGAGATCTCTAAGCGACCGACCTTTACTTTCTAATCGAGAGTCGACAAGCTTTGTAATGACAGCAACAGACGTGAACTTAAATCTCGGGCAAAGTTACCAACCATCAGAGAGTTGGAGTGTAGAATATCCCTCCTTCCCTTCAAATTGATTTCCTCGGGAAATTTATTGCAACGAATAGTTTCACGAAAGTTGATTAACCCACGGAGAGGAAGAAGCAGCAGAAAGATGGCGGAAGAGATGGCATTCCGAAGTGTGTCCTTAGAAACAAAAAGAGCAGTAGAGAAGTAAAAAAAAGGGGGGGGGCAAGAAAGAATTATGGATTGAAATAAAAGAGGACGATAACCACTCGTAAGAACTTCACGCCTTCGGTTCTCTAAATAGTTTCCATCCATCCTTATGTCCGCCTCTGGACCGTTTGAAAATTATTTCCGCGATCCTTTAAAGGCCAAAGACAGTTCTGTTTTATTAACGGCTGGCTTCTGCTTCAAAAAAACTCTGATCATGGACAGGCCAGGAGCCTTGCTCCGCAAAATACACCACAAGTGTGTGGACTTGTAACTTGTAGTTATTAGTAAAATTCTGTTCCACAAAGGTTTCGCTATGCTTGTACTTGACAACTCCACACTTAAATCAGTGTACCAGTGGTTTTTCTTTGTTCTGTTTCAATATTAGTCTGACACTGCGAGTGTAGAAATATTGGTAACTTCAAATACTAGCATAAAATGTATTATCTTTTTAATGATTTTGGGAATCAATTTACCAAATGTGCTATCAGCGAAAGTGATAATGGCGAGTACGAATGTGTATAAAGTAAGAATAAATATTTGTATTAAACGATAAATTAGATTAAATGCAATCAAATTACGGCTTATGATAATATTGTCCGTGCCTGTTTCATTTGCATATTTCACACCAGGATTTTAGTTAATGTATTTATAAGGTTCTTTCTACATGCCACGAAAATAATTTCTTTTCATTCTTCATTCTCTTTTAAAATAATCCATTTTAACACGATTTTACCAGTTTATTGCTTATTGTGATAACGCTAATGTCAAGCAATAGAAACAAATAAATGAATGTAAATTATCAAATGCACTAATAAAATAAATGACAGAAAGCAATTAGGAAGCTCGATTCTTCTGCCATCTCTCGGCGACTGAAATGATGCTCCTAAATGTAGCTGTAAGGAACCGTCGTATTAAAGTGGATTATTATGCTTGAATATCGATTAGTACATAATAAAGTATTTAAATTATCATGTATCATGAGTTCTTGCCACAGGGTAGAACGGTCAATGAGGAATATTACCTGCAAGTTATTAGCAATTTGCGCGAAGCAATCCGCCAGAAACGCCCGAATTTGTGGAAGAACAAAAATTGGCTTTTGCACCATGATAACGCCTCTGCTCACACATCGTTGCTTGTGCGCGAATTTTTGGGCAAAAACAACAGACTTATGATGCCTCATCCATCGTACTCTCCAGGCCTGGCCCCCTGTGACCTTTTTTTTTTTTTTTTTTTTTGTTTCCAAAACTGAAGAGGCCCATGAAAGGACAATGCTACGCCACGATTGAGAAGATAAAGACGGCATCGAAGGAGGAGCTGAACAAGATCACAAAAAACGATTTTTTAAAGTGCTTCGAGGATTGTAAAAAACGTTGGCATAAGTGTATAATATCTGGTGGGGATTACTTTGAAGGGGACCAAATAGATATTCATGAATAAATAAATACTTTTTGAAAAAACACAAAATTCGCTATACTTTTTGAACAGACCTCGTAAGTGTGACTACTATTGATATATTACATTTTATCTTCGTATCCTATTGTTTATGCCGTTTAATTTATATCTCCATTTACATTCTGCCGTTGGTGTGCTATAGCTAAAAAAGAAACTCATGTTTTCGCAGAAGATAGACCTTAGTAGTTTTTTTTTTTTTTTTTTTTTTTTTTTTTAATAATGTTTAACATCCTTTTTAACTATTGAGTCATTACAGGCGGTCACTGATGATAAATGAGATGAAATGATAAACTGGTAAAGATTTTTTTTTTATATATGAAGTAAGCGTTCCAGACCTAAGTTTGCTTCCTCCCCGGCATTTACCATTCATGAACACCGAGGAAAACGAAAAACCTCAGTCTGGGAGGTAAACGAACCTCAGATCTCCCTCTCACAAGTCGGTACCATAACGACCTTGGCCACCTATACTGATACCAAATAGAGTCAGAAAATAGAGTCAACGTAGATGCTAAATCAAATATCAGCTTTGATATGGGCCAAAATTGCGTTTCTTTTTTCTTAAATTCTGGTTTCGTAAATAAAGAGAAAAATATCCTTCCGCGTCTCCTTCCCTTGACCGGCTGAAGCTGCTCATATCATAGGTGTGGCTTTTCGAGCACTTGGCACTAACAGACGGGACTGTTACCGCAATAAAAAAACACGCTAAATGTTGTAGCCTAGAATAGCGAACCTTGTAAACGAACAAACTAAAGACTTTCTCTCTGAAGATCCTTATTTAATAACCGTTTAGTCACAACCTTCAGAACTCTCGCTTTTACTTCTTTTCAGTTAACTTCGCTCAAGGTTGCGCACTGTCCCTAAAAATTCCGAACATCCTAAGTTAAATTAAGGGACTAGGACAGAAATTATACAGTTAAGCTGATACTACTGCAGTTTTTTAATGGATTTAAATTATGGTATTACAATGAGAATGTGTTATCTGTAGGACGCTGTTACGATGGCCAGGGAGAGGACTTGTGAATCTTGACCTGCTCACGTCTCTCGATAGACTGACATTGCAGCTATACGCATGCACAGAGCATGCAGGATTTTCTGTTTCACACACGCCAGACGAGCGTGCAATTAGCCCACGATGTTCACTTCAAGAATACTCTTTGTTATAATAATGACAGGTCTAATATTAGTATTTAAATTATTGAACTCCATTATTAACACATAATTTTCATTATTAAGCACCCCCCCCCCATATGCCGTATTATTACCGTTCACTTGACTTTATTGGATAAAACTTCAAAAATCTATCACTCGCAAACTTATTAGAAATATGAGCGGTAAACGCCATTATTATTCCAAGTTAAACCAAATTAAAATTATTTGCAAAGTTTATAAGATAATATACTTACGACAATACATGCCATATTTGCCCATTGTGCGGAGAATGCGATACCCGGAGGCATATTTTGGCAGAATGCAGGGAAACGGATACTTTATGAAATGAACAGTTATCACAACAACATTTTAATGCCATTAGAACTTTGAACATTTGCCTGGAAGTGTTGGTGCATGCGAGATACTCACACAATTTGGGAATATTTCTAGAGAATACCTAACAAAGGAGGTTAATGGCTATAATGAAGAAGGGGTAATCGGAGAGCGGGTGTGAGTAAATGGAAGGGGGGCTCAAGAGTAAGAGTTCCATTCATGTTTATATATTTGTATATAAAATTATTAATAGAAAACGTAAATATATGGAAGTATTTGTATATTTGTATGTATGCATGTGGATTTGTGTGTATGTAGGTATGTGTGTATGGATGTAAGTATATACGTATATATGTGTATGATTATCTTGACATGTGACAGTTGTATTTATTTGAATATATTCTAAAACTGGAACAAAAATAAACAAACAAAAAACCCGCCCATTACTATGTATATTAAACTTCTGTAAAATAGTCTTAAGGAACAGTGTGACATTAGCTTGCATCTGTTTCTTCCCGGACGCATCTTTATTGTTATAAAATTATTGCACATATATTTTATGCATGGGTCGTCGACCGTACATGCTTAAATACAATACACAAATAGAAAGGGAGAAAATATAAATGGAAAATGTAAAAATAATAAATTAAAAAAAAAGTTTCGTTTATGAATACAGTCAACTTACAAATACACTAGTTATTGCCTTATAACCCAGAAATAAAATTTTTATAACTTAGCGCCGTTTGGCTAGGAAATTTGTCGGTGATATGAGGATTGATAATTAAATTTAATAATTAAAAAGGGAGTTCTGATCGCTGTAGTTTCCCTTAAGAAATAGAGAAAATTTTTTCTCAAATATTATTTTTCAATTCATTCAGGTCACATGAATTGTTTTGTAGACTCCCTCGCGTCGAAAAGTCACATAAATTTATCTACGATTTATTGATCATTTTGTTCATTCAAGGAACAGTCCCCTGCAAATGCCAGGGAAGAATTCTGCTGATAAAACGCATAAATATGCTTCCTGTCAGTCTTTTCGCCCGCCTTTAGTTTTGCTCAAATGGAATAAATACTGATTGTCGCAAGTAAACAACGATGAATGATTATCAGGTGAAAGAAGAGTCAAAAAGATGAAAACGTGCGTTTATATCCTGCAGTGAAGTGAGCAACTTGGTGTAACTGTTTTATTGTAATGTAGCTAACAGTTCCCTTTACAAACAGGCGAGAGTAACAAGCAAGTTGTTAATATGCTCTTTCTTTTCTTTTGCCGAGAAGCAAACGACTATACGTACATTCCAGTAAATCTCGTCTTGTTACTGCAAAAAAAGTTGCAAAGGTGCTCCATTTGACAGCTGTCTGTTCGTCAGTATCTCTCGGTAACTATTGATTGGATGTTCTACCTTCAGTTTCATCACCACAATCTTCAATAAATTCCTCCTTCCCCCACCATTTCCAGCCTTTCCCTTGTTCCCGTCTGTACATTTACAATCTAATTGCTTTAAATTTTTATGATGAACGAACATAACGAACATAACCAAATTTCATCTTTTCAGAGCGTTTATAGCTCGGATTACTCAAGAAGAACAAGAAGAAGAAGAAGAAACTGTTGTAAAAAGTAGTTTTATCAGTAGTGATCTCTACAAATTTTAGACTAATAACTGGTGTATCTCTTTCCCTCCAAAGATCGTGCTAAGAGAAGTATATGTTGTTTTTTAGAAGCTTAGTTTGCATCAGAAACAAAAGAAGAGCATACAAAAATATTTCTATTATGCTCTATTGCATATACATGTGCGTTTTAACGCAAACTCGATGTATCAGTGATCGGTACTAAAATTTAATCCCTATACAAAAATAATGTTTTATAATTGCAATTAAACGAACAATCAAGAAGTATCGTCCTCATTTGGGAAGTAATGCAGCAGCGCACAAGTCTGTGATTGCGACTTCAAATGTACTAATGGAATACAAGCATGAAATCTTTCCTCACCCTCCTGGCTCCCTCGAACCACTTCCTGTTCCCCAACATGAAGAAACTGCTAGTAGGAAACAAATTACGCATCAAATAAAGAGATTGTCGCCGAAATAAAAGTGTATTTTGCACAACTGGAGAAATTATTATTTATGGCTGAGATAAATAAATTTAAACAAACCCGCTAGAATAAGTGTATGAAGTTATCTGAACTGCCTGACCGGCGTACATCAGATGCCAACATTTCAGTATTCCATACGCTACCCAGAGAGATCATATTGAGTATCATCCTAGAAACTTAAAATAATACAAAACCAACTTTGCATAAACTATAGTATAGAGTCAGATCATCTAAAACTTTTTATATGAAAAAATTCCATATTGATATTAGTCATGTAGTTATTAATTTACATAAGGAATGCAAAAAATGTTATTCCTCATTACTATGAAAATAGAAGACCGTGATGCAGTCTTTAGAATTGCTGACCGGCAAAATTTGGAGAAGTCATTCCTCAAGGTCTAAAATGCTTGTACAGGTAGCAGCTTGTAGTAAGTTTGAGGGAGGCTCTTACAGCAGGTGGTGATGCATTCATGGATTACTCGGTCCGTAAACTGTATACTAATTGTTCTTGGTTAGTTATGCCACTACGTAAATATAGTCTTGAAGAAGGGGTTTTTATGTATGATACGTATGTGAAAATGGAATCATGCAGAAAAAAAAAATATAAAATAAAATAAAAAAAAAACTACTGGAAATCGTGTCCCAGGTAGAGAAACTGTTCGCCACAATGTTAAACATTTATGAGAAAAAGGATTTTCCAGTGACAAGGTTTTTTGAACCGCCAAAAATAGCTGGAATTGCAATTTCCTACAAAGGTGCCGGCAATGCTTTGCAGCTGAGGGGATCATTTTCAACTCTTATGACTAGGAACAAGAATTTTATGCTCTAATAATCCCTTTAATATGTGTACATTTATACATGGAAAATTTCCATCATATTATAAAAATTTTAACGCAATTTCATGTAATGTCTCCGTGAATAACAATATTGTGTAAACCATATTAATAATATAACTCCTTAAAAATTATCTTTAGTATTGAAAATTAGGATATATTTTCCTTAAAAACGAGGAAAAAATAATAAAAAACACACACAGAATAAACAATAGTACTCACACTTTTAATTCTACACCCACTCAACTTCTTTTCTGTTGCAGTTTACAACTACCAAATGTTTTATGTTCTTCATAGTTACCCGCCTGCTGTTACTTCTTAAGATATCCTTATAGCCGGAAAAACTTGCGCTTGGGCTACCATCAGCGTTACCAATTTTCAAAACTGACTCGATGGCACATACACGAAATATCGTATTTGTAAACAAAATATGAAGATAAAATAAATAAAATAAATATATATTTATAAAATATGCATGTAAAAGCAAATATGCAGTGTAATATTATGCTTATTAACAAAACAGGTATGATAAGCAAAATTAAACGTTGTTTAAATTGTTGGAAATTTTATAATTAACACACATGCCAAGTGAGCATGCATTTCTGACTGCAGAGAAGAAATAGGCATTTTCATTAAATTCCTGTCCGTACTTATAACACAGGTTACATCTTTTTATCATCAGTTTTAAATACAGCATCTTTTTATGTGTTCAGTAACTGAAGTAACTTCAATGTATAAGCAATAGAAGCAGGTTAAAGGTGAATATAAAATCAAGTGTAAGCAACAGTTACCTGCAGTTCTATTCATAAATGTACATTTAGCTGTAGTTGACATGGGAAAGTGGATTCAGCAGGAAGAAGACATTTTAAAGGAGAGAGTATACTTATGAGATGTCCCCGTCATAGTCTAGAGTAGTATTGCGTGTCCCACGTGGGATTCCGGTTCGATTCCCGGTTGGATTAGTTTCTTGACTGAGTTTTTTTTTCAGGCCTTTTCCCTCAATTGTATAGGGGAATGTCTGGGAAACGTAGGCCGCAAGTCCTGTGAATTCATTCGGCGAGGTTCTTATAGTATATCTTCAGGTCGTGGTATCATGATCAAAAATAAAAACAAATAAATAAAAACCTACAGGTTATGAAAACAAAAGCGTTTAAGACAGGGGTTTGCTGAATTACTTAACATTAAACCTTTCATGTCCTGTGTTTTTTTATTTAGCCTTTAATGTAGGAAGCTAATTAAACATAGTTGACCAAATACAACTTTTAATGCATTTTGTTCATATATAAAATATGCTGATATATAGATTGAAGTTATATGAACATACATTTTGCTTGCTGGAGTTAATATGTGATACACCTAGTAGTTAAGTCAAGGTTCCCAACTTAATAGTAAATTATACTCCTAAACGAATATGCTCCCGAAAAGGGCGGTGTTAATTCTTGATTCGTCGCTGAGTTATATGTTTTCTTTTCGGTAGTCGTCTAGGTATCAGTAATTAGAGAGATTTCCCTTTACATGCAGATTTCCAAGAAATTATATTAACTTAAGTCAAGCTATTACCGGCTCTCTCTGGCAGAATCAGAAATGAGCTTTGATGAAAGTACATCCCCTTATTAACTCACATCACTAGTGTTGACATTGCCTCCCGCTCAAGAAGAAAAAGAAGAAAAAAAGTGTACTCTCGGAGTACGTGAATTTTACTTTCAAACGAACCACTCGGAAAAATGATTTAAAAGTAAAACAGTATCACGATGTTTTTTCATTTAAAATGAAAGAATATCAAAACCAGTTCATTAAATCTCGTTCAGTTTTCAAAATGCAAGAATGGTATTTTAACCGATATTCTAACTTCAATAATTTCCTTTTGAGTGAATCCTTGATACCATCAATTCAAAGTAAAGGGCGCAGATTAGAATTCTGCAAGTTGCTTAGCTGAGACAATTGTTATGCTGTTGTATATGCATATTGTGATTATACATTTAGAACACAAAAAATTATTTGTATTGGCTGTTTGAGCTTTGATAAGAATGGAAATAATGGCTATAAATAATAAAATCGCAAACCGGTCCAAAGCGTAATGCAAATAAATATAAAGATTTTCCTCTTATTAGCGGGACAGTTTCGGCTGCTGCTAGATATTAATGATAATTAGCAGTTTGTTCTACATTTTCTGAGCATCTGCACATCGAATCATCCTTTGGAACCAAAGCTGGAAGCATTTATACTACTAATCGTTCTCAGCGGTTCCTGTTTGTATACTACAGCAACATCTGGTCTTCCTCCACAGCCAGTTCTTAACCAAGAAGAAGTCACAGGGCACCAGATCGGATTGTAAGAAGGGTTCTTTGCAAGCTTTACGGAGTACCCTCCAAGAAGAAATATGGCATGGTGTAGCCTAGCTCCTCAAATCTGATTTTGGACAACTTTCAGGAGACGAGTACGTGTAAACTGCGTATCTCTCTGTGGTAACTGCCCTTCGATCTTCAAAGGGAATTTTTATAATGGAGAAGAATGTCATCATCCTTTTCTTCCTCAAAGTTTTGCTCCCGTTAGAGAATTCAGGATACAAATCGACTTCTCACTGTTTTCTTCTGGTGGTTAAATTTACAGACAAACAATTTAAAAAAATATTTGAAATACACCCCGTTAATCATTATAATTATAGATTTCATACCTTTTATTGTATGTTGTCCCAGAAAAAATATTACAACTCGGGAATAATTTTCAATAAGAGTCAATATTCCAGTGTTTTAATAGCCAAACTAAAGAACTAGCAATGTAGAATTTTGTAGTGAATACTTTGTACTATTAATTCATAATTGAACCAAAAGGTATCTAAACTTCCTAATCACCGATCAGTTTATTGAATCTGTTCACAAATCATTACTAACAAATTATGTAAACTTATACATCATAAATTTAATTTCTAACATCGTCGATCCATTTTTTTATTTTCTTATGTTTTTTTAAACTTTGTTTTCTACGCTTAATTATTCAAGTTCATTTTTTATTACTTTTTCTTTCCATTTATGCATTTTTCCTTCTGGCTTATTGTTACATTTTTTACATATTCTTTTCATAATAATTTTCTCCTTTTTGCCTATTCATTTAAGTGATCGTATTCATTAAGCATCAATAATTTATTACAGCGCTTCTTTCTTTCATGTATTTTATTTTTATGCATTTTCTTTCCTGTAGTGAATTTTTAGAAATATTTTACTTGTTTATTTATTTGTTCATTTGCTCTTTAGTGTTTCTTCAAGAGACGGTTTCTTTATGTATGTACGTTATCCAACCATTCATCATTTATTCTTTTTCCTTTGGCTTACCATGTTGTCTTACTTCACGTAGTCTTCTGTCACTCCTAGTTACTTCTTCACTTTTCTTGCTATTCTCGTATATTCCTTCTTTTCGCAGGAAGTTCTTTGCGCTTTCCCTCGCTGCCTACAGCTCTACTCTGTTGCTTTTTCCCGGCAGTTGGACTCTTTAAGGGTTTTATATGTAACCCTTATAAAATATTTATTTATTTGAGCGAAGCGTAAAACACAGGGATCTTGTTCTGTCTTGAGTGAACGGGAAACTAGTTCTATTTTTAACATAGTCTTAAGTAAGATTCATGAAGTTAGGGACGTGCAGTGGATACAGCAGGTTAATAACTCAGCTAGATTAGATGGCAATGCCTTGACATGGGCTTACAAGTTAAAGAAGAACATAGTCTGCATTGGCGCAGGAAGTTTCCCCGTTCTTCTTTGTTAAAAAATGGCTCGATCAATTTTATATTTAATTGATTATTCTTCGTATTTTGTGAAGTTATCCTTTCCTCGTACTGTGGAGTCACCTTTCCAGAGGCACCTCTAGAGGTTTTCACTCTGGCACATTCCACTAGAGAGCGCTTGCAAACATCAACTGAAGGATGTTGTTTAAAAGTTATTGAGCCTGGAAGTTAGGCAAGATTTCTTTCTACATGGGTAATGAATGAATGGTGTTTAACGCCCGTTTTTGCCACAGGCACCACAAGCGGTTTCTATATGTGTGGATATATTTAATAGTCAGATAGAAATGAATATGTTTTCGTACATTTGGGGTCAGCAGGGCCAAATTTTGCTTCGCTTTTTTGATTAGTTTGGGTTCTGTTGTCTAATTTAAGATGTTCAATATTTTTTTGCCTGTTTTGGATCGTTATGGATTTTTCTGTGATTATTTGCGCATTAAAAAAAAAAAAAAACACATTGCACGTTCACCTTACAAAAATACATACTTCTTTCTTTTCAAGCAGTCAAAAACTTTCTCCTCAGTCCATTCACTTAAACTCTTTAAAAGCAGCACCTTCATTAGTGAAAGGAACGCATGGTTACTTTGGGCATACGAATAACAGGAAATAGAATGGATGAAACACTTGTTTTGAATAGTCCTGGTGAATGTACTTGCATCGATCAGCGCGAGACAATTATAGGAAATTTGTGGTTCGGATAATTTCTCAGTTGCACAAATTAACAAGATGAGAGCAATACAACTGTGCAACAAACCTCCCTACAATGTGTTCAGTTCGGAAGAGAGTTAGTAACTGATTCCCCTATTAATGCATAAACAGAAAATGAACTCGAACAGAAATCACTGCGCATCTTTCGCTCATTCGCCAGGACTATTCAAAACAACTTTACTTTGTCTTGTTCAACATTTCCATGGTGTCTTAAAAGGCGAATGTTCTGTTGAAACTGATATGAGTCCTTCCGATATAACTTGTTTTAAATATGATCCAATCATTTCAAAGGAAGTAGAGCTTTCTTTTTCCACGATAAAAAAAATTCTCTCTGACAAACGGCTGATTATGGCATTTGATACCTTGAAAATGCATCTTTTTTTTGCTTGTAACCAAGAAAAGTAAGCTTAGGTACTTTAATTATGTGATAAATTATAAAGTATCTTAAATACCTATTTTCATTAAAAATAAGTGATACTATTCTCTGTTTTCATTTTTAATAAATGCATGTTTTAATTATATTATTGTCTATTTTCAATATTTTAAGTGTCTTTTTTGCCTGCCTATTTTAAACCTGAACTTCCGGTCACAATGATCACATAGTACAGAGGTGCTGTAAAAAAAGTCCGTTATTAGAATTATAAATAAAAAGCAGTACAGGCACAGAGATTATGGGTTTTGTTTCATTAGTTTAAAGTGCCGAGGAGCGTCGCTCTGTGCATGTCGTGCAAATGAGAACAGATCTAACATCAAATTGTGAGTCAAACTCGGCAAATCTGTAATGGAAACCTTTGAAATAATTCGGCAGGTTTATAGTAATGAGCATTTACTCGTGCGATTTTTTTATATTAGTGGCACTCACTCTTCCAGGATGATAAAACATTTGGAAACGCTCAGGACGACTGTCCTCGATCGCCTCCCGGAAAGTGTGGATAAAATTAGACCACTTTTGCATTTAATAGTGAGTGAATCGTTCCAAATATTAGTAAGATCATTCTGAAGTGTCTGAGAGATGATAGCCGGGGCAAACGTCTGAAATGTAGCGCAAGGGGAACGCAATACTCCAAATTCGTCATTAATAACGAACAGGTTCCTGGGCCACCTAGCGTGATCACCCTTGCTCACCAGCCCTGCTTGTCACACTTGGCCCCCTGCGACTTTGTCCTCTTTCAGAATGTAAAGCAGAAGCTGAAGGGTCAACGTTTTGGATCCTTGAACGAGATCGAACGTAAATCACAGGACAGAGAATAGGGCTTACAGGGAAGTTTCACAAAATGGAAAAGGCCCTTTCGTAGCATATTAAAAATTTTGGTGCCAAAATATAAATAGATATGTACTGTGTATTCTTGGAACATTTTTTCTAGCACGCGGTCTTAAAAGATGGTTTTATTCCATTTTTCATTAAGTTTATACAGCATTTCTTCTTCAGTTACTTTTATATAAGTTTACTTTATTTTAATTTTCATTTGCAATGACTTCTGTTCTCGGACTTTTACTATGCGCAAAACATAGCACAAAGAATAGAAAAATATTGCGGCAATATTAAGATCACCAAACAAAGATAATGGTGGCAGATAATGTGACATCATCTGTGGTGCCTCAGTAGTAAATGCGGACGTTAAACTCTGTTAAAAAAAACAGTAATGTGTGACAAACCATCGAATATATGTATTTATAATTTCGTAGGGCGGTGAGTTTGCTATGTCTCCTTTGTCCACATGAATAGGTAATAGTAATTTCATGGTAACGGTAACCAATAATTACGTTTTACTTATTACTACTTGTCGGCATTCTTAAGCATTTAACATCAAATTAGATACACTCCAACTAAGCACGAACACAAGCCATGAGCCAGTGAACGGCTGGTGAACAAGAATTTATGATTGTCTGGCGAAAGGAGCGAGGGTGGTTTGTAGTTCGGGCCCTATTGTACTCGTCCCACCTGTTGTCTACAGCCCAGAACATGAAGAACATCTTCATTCCGCGATATGTTTTTAGTGCTTAGAAATACCTATATCTACTTATAACTAACGCCCTATATAATCTTAATTATCTGAAATACCGTTACACATCAAGACTTGTTTTTGTGGCGCTCTTGTTATTCCCACTAAGCATTGAATTTTGTGCCATTAGCATACACGTAGAGTACACGGTTTTCAGCTTCTAACTTTCCTTCAGGTGTTGCCGGGGCATGAATTTTTGTCATTAAGTGTGTGCTAAAGTTGCCAAGGATACTTGTTCACAACATAATTTGCCAACAGATATACATGTATAATATTTGGATATTTTTTAATCAAGAGTTAATTTAATTGCTCATGTTTTCTGCACAATCTTTAAAAATTCTGGCACTCGCTTATTGTATAAGAAGTAGATTTTTTTTTTTTACATTACACCCATTGTCATATCTTCATTCTATATGATATGAGTGTCTACTATTTTGTTCTTGTACAAGTTACATCTCTCTTCAGTGCTCCATACTCTTGTTATTGTTGAGTTAATGTTCTTGAATATCTGCCACAATATGTGCAATAGAGTCCTTCAACTTGTTAACCATTGTTTTAGGTTTTTTCAGGAACACTTTTCTTCATAAAACTCCACAACCAATTATTTGCTGGGTTAATATCTGGCAATCATGGCCTGCTCTTAAAACATTTGGTTGCCAAATGGCCGAAAGGTTCCTTAAAAAAGCGCGTCATTATAACATTAAATAATTCCGATGCGAGTTTGCAGAAGTAATACAAATTTTTTCCACAAATATAAATTAATACCATGCTTTGAATATCTGATATTCAACAACGACAATGAGAAAAAAAATTGTTATATTAATAATGTAAAAATCCCATTTGAGTGAAGTAAGATAGTGCAAGAATTTTAGAACTTTTGTAAAGTGAAAAAAAGTTATGAACAATGCTAAAATTTTCAGAAATTTTTACAAAAATTATAAACGCTTTATGACAGTAAAACAATTTCAAAGTATGTCTCTTGGAAACTAGAAACTAACCTTCTTCTTTTAATGATCCCTTTTATACTCTTCTGCTTTAATTAGTTTAAAATAGACCTTACACATGCGTTTTAGAGTGGAATCCTACTGGTCTTTTTAGTAATTCATATATCTTGAGAAAATATTCAGTGATGTGATGAGTATGCTATATAGGTTCTGCCGGTATAGTTGTTTACTTTCTTTCGAATTATATTAGAGTGGTCTTCGAAAGAAAAAAAAATCAAACCGAGTGAAATATTTTACTTTTCCCTGCATGAGATATTTGGAGGAACATTTTCGGCGATGTTTTATTTCTCTCTGCATACTCCATAGATCACGGGGGTAGCATTTTAAACGATATTCGTCCATATAAAAGATCTATAAATATGTTACAGTGAAAATCACGTGATCATCTCTCTTGGCATTGTTTTGCCCAGGCAGGATGTGACAGAGGCTGTCGCATAATTCTTTTCGCCAACCGATTCCTCGCGGAAGAAAGCAGAAAAGCTCTGGGAGAATATTTTTCAGATCCTGTCAAATCTACTGGCTCGTACTCTCCTCCCTTTTACGACCATCATATATCTCGGATATTGAACCAACTGTCCAAAGATGACAGTCTTTTTGCCCCTCAGCCCTTTAAGCTAGGTCTTCTATTTCGAGTCGGAATCATTCATTTGCTAGAGTGCTTGTTCACTTGTTAGTAAACAGGGTGCAACAGAAACAAATACATTATGCCCTGGACTTAGAGAAAAGATACATCGAGTGAAAATTCTTTTGAAAAAGAAGCTCGTTTTGTGACTTTTATTTTACGAGACTTTTTTTTTTAAATAATCAACATATAGCGGCTTTATCTTTATTTTTAAAATACTGTTATAAAGCTGTTAACTATATCTCTATTTTTACCCAAACGACAAGTCAGGTTTTAAATGCTTATTATTAAACACTGCCCTATTGATAATAAAGTTGCTAGATATTGCTACCAGTAAACGGAAAAGAAAACAGAATAGTTTTAATATTTTATTATTGTTTATGATCAAATAAAATATTTTGATGTTAGCATTATATTTGTTTTTATAATTACATGTAAATTTTAATTTACTATATCATACTTGCATCGTTTATATTTGCAAATTGATATCTATTTTTATGTTAAAAGTTTTCATCTTCTAAGTTATTATTCTCATTCCGCTATGCAATCGGAAATTAATTTTACCGACGAGAAGCTACTGCCTAACGGCCTCGCCACTTACAAAAGTAAATCATGTCGTGCGGTCGGATCTTTTTTGTTTCTTTCATTATTTATTTGTAGTAAACAGTAATTAATCACCATTCGGTAGATGCTCGAAATGCCTCCCGTTCACTTTGAGATATGCATGAATAATTTTAAAAAGTTGAGTCACCGAAATTCTTCCCGAATATTGTAAACTGCCATCCGCATATTTTGTTTCAGCTTCCACGGGTTTTATTTCACATACAGCTTTAACTTTTTATGGATGAAGATGCAACAGCTTTATGCACACTGTTGACAGATAGAACAACTTGCTCGACTAATCGATAGTCAATTTCATCAAACTTCTCCTTTGCTAAAACTCGGTTTTTTGTTCTGGGCTTCTTGTCAATGAAACCTCATGGGATTTGAACTTTGTTCACCAATTTGAACTGGGAAATTTAGTGTTTGTTGGCCGTGGGAAGAGATGCCGCACGAGTGATTCATACTTGTATGGTTCATCCAGGTATAATGTATTTACTTCTGCTAACATTTACGTTATTGTCGTATAAAATTTATTCGCACTGCAGCAAAGTCTTTGTTCTTGGTTCTTTCATCAGTTGGGTGCTATTCTGTCAGGTTCTATGTGAAAATTAAATTTTTTGCTCAATTACAGTCTGCATATTTTATTTCGTTGACCAATTGAAATCTTTTGTAGCTAAGGTGGATTTTAATTTATTTGTCATTAAGAATGTCCTTCTTCTTAGCTATCCTGTATTAAAACAATATATGTTACAAGGCTCGGTGGTAGGTTGATGGGTACCATGCGATCATATGTTATAACCCATACCAAGAAACGTTTTGTTTACGCGCTAGAGCCTCCGAAACGGAGAGGGATGACTAGGTAAACGAACCATTAAACTCCGCGACAAGCAATGGAGGTCGCTTTCAGGAGTTGGGGGGTTGTGTACCAGTTCAGCTGTTACGTGATGCACAGCAATCCTTCACCAGCCCCACAGTCAACGGCAGTGTTTACAGTATTATTCTGCTCAGTATTTCATATTTACAGTTTTCATTTGTGTGGCTATCATCAAGTGCGAATGAACAATGCCTGCCTTTTACACAAATGCAGAGTACGCCCAAATACTTCTAATCTACGGGAAGCTCGAAGAAATGCAAGAGATGCTTGCCGGCTCTGTCAACAACGTTGCCCCAACAGGCCACACCCAGCCCACAGCATGTTTTCAAGACTGGAGTGAAACAGGCAGCTTGCGTTCTAACAAACACCCCCGTGGACTCCCGCGGACACACCGTACATCAGAAGTTGAAGAAGCGGTACTTCATGGTTTTGATCATCAGCCTTCTACCGGCGCTCGAGCTGCAGCACCCGCCATTGGTGTAAACCACATGCCAGTATCTTGTTTTCTGACGAATGTACCTTTACTAGAGCCTGCATATTCAACTCCATGAACAGGCATATTTGGCAGAAAATTCTCATGGGCTGAAAATCATCGAAGCCATCAACATCGTTTCACTGTAAACGTGTGGGCACGTGTGGACCACCTAAGAGGTCGGTACCTCATACTAGTCCATCTTAATGACCCCGATTACTTATTATTTCTATGACAAGCCTTATCCGAATAGCCTTTGCATACCCGTTGGCAATGTGGTTCCAACATGATGGCGCTCCGGCACATTTCGATCATGAGGTACGTAACCACATGAATGATATCTTTGGAAACAGATGAATTGGACGTGGACGCCCAAGAAGCCCCCTCGCTCATCTGATCTAACACCATTGGGTTTCTTTTTCTGGAGGTACATGCAAACTCTGGTGTAGGAGACTCTTGGGGACACAACACGACACGACTATAAATAGCAGCTGTAGTCATCCGAGATATGCCGGAAATCTTTCCAAGAGTTCGACATGACTCAATAGACGATACACAAAATGTATCGTATCGAACTTTTCTGTTCTATTTCTGTCCTACCTTTTGTAATCAGTACTCTCCACTTCCTCCTGCGCATTTCTGACACTCGCACGTAAACAAAGCGTTTCTGTATATGAGTTTATTAACAACATATGATCACATGATACCCATCTACTTACCATCGAGCCTGTAACATATATATTCTTATACCCGGTGGATCTAGTAATATTAGATACAGCTATAGTATTTTTGTCAATATTTGCATTCCTCTGCATTCCGGTGTTGATTGACAGTGTACTGTTGCACAAATGTGCATTAGATAAACGTGAAAGGGTGATCTCTATTTTCCTTCCTCCCCCCATTTTTCTTCTTTCTTTTTCTTTTCTTCTTTTTCTTTTTGTCCTCTGTGTACTAAAGCTTTACTTACAATAGCTTTGGCAAGGAAAATGTTTGCGTTAGGAGCAGAGTTTGTATTGATCCTCCTTAAAGTGTAAACTCGGGCTACAAAGTTGCAGATTATGTTACCTAACTGTAGGCATTTGGCACGCTAAGCGATAACCGGGCAGGTGGCTGGCAGTGATGGAGTAGCGAACAAGTTTAGGGCGTGTAAGACGAAAATGGGATGTCCTTTGCAGATGCAGCAGCCGCCAGCGACTTAGCAGTAGACGCTGGAGCAAACTCGATCATCCTAGCAAACTTCCCCTCTCATTCTCTTTCTTCTCTCTCTCTTCGCCGGAGTCGAGAGCGATCAAAATTCTACTTTATGACTTCCAGGGAAGAAATGTCGTGTCGTAACTCTTAATGGCATTGTAGTCTTGTGCTTAGCAAGCCTGTCTTGGCTATGGCTAATTTCTGATCTCTTGTTCGTACTGATGATTTAAATTTGGTAAAGTTAAGAGAGATAGTACAATGTATTGCTATTTACTGTTCCTTTAGTTTGCAAATGAGTAAAGAGCTTGTACATAAATTAATTTAGAAACAGAGGCATAAATACACACACAAATATATATATATATATATATAAATTAACACTAATAATAAAAGTATATAAAGGTAAAACACAGAGAAGGAGTCACACTTAAAATTGCTATATTTCAAGTGTGACTCTTTCTCTGTGTTTATCTTTATCTACTTTTATTATTAGTGTTAATTTGTTACATTGTTAATAGTGTTTCTTTATTTTTATTTTTCATTAATATATATAATCAAACTATAAATATGACAAGCAATAACAATAGGTTAGGTATAAATGTTTTTCAGTTAAAGTGATTTAATCCATAGTATTTATTATCTTGCAATATATTTATATTTATTTAAAGTCCAGCAGTTTCAGACAATTAATAAAAACGTAACGATAAACAGCTAGATTTATACAAATGGAATCATATAAATATATCTTACATGTTCAATGTACTGTTGTTATAGCAGACCGATAAAACACGTTTAGTTCATGTACAGTGCCGTATATTTACATGAAATTGTCATAGACTGGTTGTTATGTTTAATTACTAAATAAATAACACCCTTAGTTGTTTTTATATATGAGATTGTTTTGTGTTAGAGAATAAAATACAGAAATCTGGAACGTTATGTTTCATTGCCTGACTAAATGTACATACCAGCCTAAGCATGAATGCCTGTACCACCATGAACCATACAGTATCATCAAGTAGATTTGCTAGATAAATTTGCTGTATCCGGTTCAGTTTGTTGGCACACTATCGAAACGTGAGAGCCTACTCGATGAAATTTGTAGCTATTGAGTTGTTTATAGTCTTTACACTCTTCAGCTTCTGTTTATTAGAAATATTAAAAAATGTGATATAGACTGTACAATTACAAGCTGCACAATTTATAAACCTCCAATGTGAATAAAATGATTAATGCTGAGTGCTAAATCGCATTGGAAATTATATTCTATGTATTTTAAAAAAAAAGTTGTTTTTATGATAGCTCCTATATGCTCAAAACACACTTATAAGCTATTGAAAACTAGAGTCAATGCTCATTCTAATGGTCAGAAATACACATAGGAGATTTCAGATTACATAGGTGGTATTGGCAGCACTGTTGTTAAATGCTGTTTGTCAAGTTTTGGAAGGTTAAGTACCTGGGAGATATTTATTATTGGTGTTTTGCATAGTATTTTAATGAAACAAAGTTGTCTGAATTGAGGAATTTATAAACTAGTAATCATATTTTTTGCTTAAGATTTTCGAAATGAAATAAAGATGTTATTTACTGACACGGAATATTTTTACCGGCATATGGGACGTACGTGAGGAGTCGATGCATTTTTTAGGTTTTTACTTTTTTCCTTCTGAAAATTTTAATTTTTATCACATAGGAGGTTTCATAAAAACAATGATGATATGCGAACTACTAAACGGGATTCATTCAATAGACTTTGAACATTTTTAATGCCAATACAAGCGTTTATACTATTTTTCTTATACGTGCATAATAATTAACTTTTCTTGTAAGAAACATTCCAATATTTTTCATTTATTTAATTGTGTTTTTTTAGCAAAGTCTCTTTTTACTTTTCCCAAAGATGGATAAGGGCTAATGAGACCCTTCTAGTACGAACCAATTGTTATGCGGAATAGCTGCAATTGATGAGGGTTTGAACTCAGGCCCAATTTTAGGCAAAAGCATCTAAACGTCCTGTAAAATTGATCTATATTGGATATGCTGTAGGCATAACACATTAGGAAGTGATTTGTAATACAATTGTATTGTCGAACCGCTTCCCTATATTAGCGGAAGAGTGCCCCGGCTACCCTCACGGTCTGGAATAAAGCATGACGCTACTTTGGTAAATCCGATTAGTCGCTATTCTGGTACCAACCCGGTACATTTTGCAGATTTAAAACTTTTTGGAGTGAAGCCATAATTTTCTTTTACATGAGCCCACCTATCCAGAATCATGGTACACACTTGTAAAACTACAAACAATAAATACACACACCAAAGAAATACTTCGTTAGGTGTACTACAAAAATTATGTTTCAGAAAAATATTTTCAATAGGGTTAAAATTCAATTCCAGTGAGAACGTTATTTTTAATTTTTTGCTGCAAAATCTAAGAATAATGACTTTATGAATGTTTTCATGTAGATAAAGTGTGGAAAAGTAAACGATGAAATTCATTTTGATTGCTTGCAAACAGGCTGTCTACATTTTAATGCTGTTATAACATATTTTACATTAATATACCTCAATGGCCAACTTTGTAGGCAGCATTTTTAGACAGTCGCTTCAAAATAGTTATTTTAGTGGAGGAAAGAATTTTTTTCCCCAGATTACCTTTAAAATATTATACAATTTCTATGCAGTTATTGTTTGAAATATAACACTTTCATTCATCACAGTTATCATTAAACATCATTAAAACTGAAGCTTGCAGCAAGAAAAACGAACAAGATTTTCTGGAAAAATTAGCGAAGCTGAAAAGTTGGTTATAGAATGCTGCAGGAGCTGTGTTGTCATTGAATTGTTTGACGCGTAAATCACTCATATTTCCCAACTTACTACACAAATAACTGTTATACAGTTGCACTGGGAAAACACATTCTAGTTGACACAATTAATTTCATTGCCAGTGCTTTTTTTCACATTTGCACCTTCCACTTGTTCTAAAAGGGTTATCGAAAAATAATGCTTTAATTTTTTTCCCCTCTTTGAATAAGTTGGTAAGTCGAGAAAATTTCATTCAGTTTGATTCCCCTATATTTTATCTACAGTCATGGGCATTAATAGATTCTTAAGTCAACAGGTGGCAGCTGTGCATCGTTTTAGAAAATGGCTTATAATGACTCACGTATAAGATAGCGAGATTGTAATAAAATTCCTGAACGCCAATACTGAAGAATGTTTTTGTGTATTTAAAGGTGGATGTCAGTTCTCTTTGACGCTGGGCTCCTCGATGTACAGATCTACATTGACTGATGAAATGCGAAATTGTCGCTCGGGAATTATAGTGGACGCATGCCATGGGGCAATGAGTTCATTCGTGTGACTTCCGGATATGACTAATTGAGTCTTAAACTCAAGGAAAGTTTTACATACTCTTGCTAAGAGGTGAACAAAATCAGATGAAATTACATTGAATGCGAAAAATTAATTGTAAAAGATTGTGGCTGCGGGTTGTTTAAATTGAACGTTTTTCTTGTAAATTCAAATTTAAAAAATTATAGAAGGCATTAATTTTTGATGGACTCTCATAATTTTGGGATGATTTTGATGGAGAACATTTTTCATGGAGAACTTAGTCTAGTTTTTCTTCTGTTAAACCTGTACGTTTTCGTTGTTGCTTACATAACAATTCATAGCTGTGGTCAGTCCCTATAGATCTATTTGATGGGGATATTCAGTAACTTTGGCTTTGGAAACACCAAGGTTTGCTGACAGTTTATAGAACGGCAACTGGGTTTTCTTCGAGATTATGCCTCATTTTCTACATCTGAAGGTCGTCTTGAGCGAGGTTTGTCTTCTAGGTTGGGTTTCCATCTATGGCTCACCATATCCCGAGGAGAGCCGTTGACCTACCGCGACAACCACTGCGTCCTCCATCTCCGTTACATGACATCGCGCGGCTTGCGAGATCGAAGATCACTTCTCCATCAAGCAGTTGTCCTCAGAGGCTGGGTGAAACCTCCCTTATTCCGAAAATTTCCTCCCAGCCAGCAGCCAGCAACGCTAACCACTACATCAGGAAGTTGGTCCTGGATCTCCATTTACGGACGCTCTTTAACATCTCAGGTCATCAGCGTCCCATTCAATATAGGGCGTGAAACGCCCGACAAATTTTGCTCGGAGGCCTCTTCTTTCAGGCTTGAGGTTCTTTTATTTGCCGTAAATGTACCACACAGGACCCCATACTTTCGATTTTTACAACGGAAAAAACCCATAGGCGCTAGCCGGGATTGAATCCGCGATCTTGGGTATAGGAGGAAAGTATGGTTACCACTAGACCACTCTCCATCACTGTATCAATTAAATATTTTACTAACGCTAATCACAGTTTCACATAAATATAAAAAGTATTCTCGAGTTCTGAGTTAGATATGCACATCATCTGTTTTCTTATAATTCAGACAAATAAGCAGAGAACTTCCTAATAAGAGGTTGGTTATGTCAGTTTTTTTTAATGGTGTTTAACGTCCTTTTTTTTTAATGGTGTTTAACGTCCGTTTATACTACTGAGGCACCACAGGCGGTATCATGTCAATGCTTCCATATTTATGTAACTTAACAAAATAAGAGGGCATTATATAATATACCAGGTAGCCTTTCTGCTCCGTACGTTAAATGAAGGTAGACTTTTCTTCGGTACATGATTTTCAATGAAAGAAGAGCAAGGAAAGGAAACGTTGATATCTACGGTAGAACTTGTACTTTTATTGGTCTAAATAAATGTAATGCAGAGCAATCTACGTTCATTTAAAATGCGGCGCAGGAGGTCATTTGGTATAATATAATTTTAGAGTATGTTACTAAAACTCATAAATTTAAATAACTCAATCACATGTTTAATTAATTTTCATATATCCATTAGCCTATGCTAGAACACTAAGCGAGGATTTCTTCCTTAATGTTTCAGATAACAAAACCAATAAAGTAATTTATACTTATTTGAAACTCGTCGTTAAGAGCGCTTTTTTTAAGCTACACGCCGAAGCATCGTAATTGTCAATTTATAGCTTTCCATGCAATGATAGGTCTTCTGCTTTGGGAATGTGTTATTGATATTGATGTATATGGTATAAAACAGGTGCACTAAATTGAAAACGTCAATCAAATGCGAGAGAGCTGTATATTTGTTTCCGAGCGCTGTGTCAATACTGTGTGTGTATGGAGGGAGTGCAGAGAGTTCAAAGAAAGAATAGAGCACAAAAATCATTCCGACCATTGTCTGCATATAGACGAGTGGAATATGTGAACGAGGAACTGTGAAACCGGAAATACGCATTTCCTTTGAGCCACGCAAAATAAAATGCGACTAAAGGTTTGGATGAACGGAGTTCTTCAGAGATTTACATGCTCTATCTTAACGTCCAACGCCTGACTCAAGCAGTACTGAATTTGTGAAAAATTTTCCTTATTCAGAAAAACGAAAAAACAATCGAAAGCCGAATTGAATAAGCATGTGGCTTTACAAGGTCAAAGTGCAAATAATAGAATAGCGAATAATAGTTTTTCTTAGACAACTTATATTAAAACAAAAGATATTCAAACTAAAAACTTAATTTTTACATTCTTTATGATAATTTCAAAGCAGGCCGTAGTGTAATTCAGAGTTGTTAAAAATGTCTTAAGATATATTTGAATAAGTAATCACATTGGCAACCCTTCAACCATTTCAGGCTTAAAAATATAATCGTTGCGCATACCCAAGTACATAATATAGTTCTTTCAGCACCAGAAAATTACAGTTTTACGCAACAAATTCATTTCATACAAACATAATACATATAATAATAATAACAATTATTATTATTACTATTATTATTATTATTATTATTAATTCAACTTTAATTTGCAGCTTCTCCCTGCAAAAATACGCTTAAAAGCCACTAATTACCACGCCTGTGATATTGTTGATATTATCCCGTATTGGATCTGATTGGATTGTTAAGAACGTAGGAGGATATTTCGGTATTTCAGTCTTACCCAACGGTTGGCCGGTTGTGCTTCCATTGGGGCACTCTGGGAAGAAGGGATGAGGTGAAGAAGAACCAGAAGGTTACAGGTGGTGAGATTACGATATAGACGGAGATCTGAGCTTTGTTTCCAGATAAAACCCCAGCGGAGTCCTAATCCCTCTGAGTACTTCGAGCTCCTCAGAATGGCAGGTTCCATACTAGACGCCGGGGCAGAATTTTTTCTAAAACGCAAGCCACCGTCACACCGCACTAGCCCATCTTGTCCTGGCACATTCGACTCTGTAATAGAAGCAACGGAATGAAATGATATGAAATGGGAGCATTCAAAATGCATGAAAATTAAATATATATTTCAGCATTTTTGTAAGCGACCAGGGAAATAACTAAAAAAATCCAAAGTCAGGATAGCCGGCCCCATTGGGTTTGATGCCTGGACCTCCCAAATGTGAGTCCCAACTGTTACCGCCTAAGCTACCCAGATAGGAATGACTGCAATAAATATAATTTATTATTATTATTATTATTATTATTATTATTGTTATTATTGTGGTTGTTGTTATAGTCCGTACTTTACCCGGGAGGCTTTCTTCAAATCTTCTTTGAACTTGACAAGTTGGCTAAGAAATCAAATATTATTGCTCGCTATACACTAGAGATCGTAAACTGAACAGACCAAATCCACACTAACAGCCATAAGCCAGCATATTATTGTTCCAGTCAATATGGAATCACGCAAGTCGGTTCACTATTAATTGGATCGCTCCGTAATACAATACCATGCTTCACTTATAAGGAAATATCAGAATGAGTTAAACGCAATGTGGTAAATTATAGTTATATTCTCTGTTGGCATGTTGTTACGTATTGTTTTAGGTGATTCTACTTTTAGGTTTCTAAGCCAAAAAATGTATTTTGAATGAAGTTTTTTCTGTGGCATATGGATAATGAATATTGTGTAGTAGCCGAGAGGAAAAAAAGACTAACTCATATAGAAAGTCCCTCCATACAGTAACGTCCAGAGTAAGGTGAAAGCGAAAGTCCTGTCTTTAGATGTTTACTAAAGAGGGGCTTTATTGTTCAGTTCCCGGTGATGGTTGGTTGGAGATCGTTTCGAAAAATTTTGGTAACGTTCTTGTAAGAAAAAAAAAGTTAATGCAATGTATTTGTTTTGGATCAGTTCAGTGAGTTCTCAAGAGATTTTGACTTGAAAAAGAAAATATCTTGAGTTCTATTAGCGATTTGTTACTATGGATGACAAAAAAAAAACCAAACATACAAACAATAGGAAAACTTAATAAATTTGTGAAAACCTCGCGAATTTTTTCTGCCTCAGGACATTTTGCATCAGAGTAAAATATTACATACAGACCATGAAGTCACGAGGTTCAGTCAGAAAGTAATGTTCCTTATATTTTTTAATTTTAATTTACAAGAAAGTTAAGTGAAATTGGTTCAGATTTCATGATTAATTTTTCACATTTCGATATAATCTTCATATTTTTAATGTTTTTTGTTCACATTTTTTGAAGAGCATGTAATCCCTATCCTGAGCTTAGGTATTTTACCGGCGGTCAACATAAATAATCATACCGACTGTGCATATTGCGTGGAGTCACTGCAGTGGCCGGGTTGCCGCTTCGCTTTTCATCAGCCAATGGGATTGACCCTTCATCTTCCGTAAGGAGAACCCAGTGTCTAACGGTGCTGATATACACTGTTATATTTCCATAAAAATTCTGCAGCCTTTCATGAAAGCGAACTGGCATTCCACCTTCTGTATCCAAGAATTCTATCACACGTCAGTGTCAGCAAGTTTTCTAACTACCTGCTGTTGGCTTAAGCTGCTATTGCCAAGGACTATAGTGCAAGAGGTGGAAGTTAGCGCTTAATTGAATTTGCCCATATTACCAATTTATCTAAAATAAAAAATAGGCATTACTTTCTGATTGACCGTCGTGAAACTGATCATTGAAGTACTCTGCCTTGGAGGGAATTTATCAAGTAAATTCTCTGACGATTTGATGGCAAATTTTCAGAGAAGGGGAAGAAAAAAAAAAGGTAAGCTAAATCTAAAAACAGATGCACAACTCCTATACCGCTGTGGTAGTCATTGCGATTGTGAATTTGGCAGGTTGGTTCATCTCAAATATGCATCTGATTCTGTCAACAGCTGAGAGCCTACAATTATTTCCAACTTCTTTATTGTGCCTTTGACTCTTTATCGCCTTTTATCAACTATATTGATCATTTATATAAATTTATTACATAAATATGTAGATTAGTGATTTTATTTTGAAGACCGTAATAATCATTTTCAGATGATAATAATAATAATGGTGATAATACTTTACATTAAAGAGTTATGAGTGGCCCTTAATACATTCTTGAGAAATAATCTAGACCATGACTGAAGAACAGTTAGACCACACTGATATACACTATGATGAATTTACATTATATTACATTATAAACATATATTACAATATTACAATATAAACAAACAAGGTAATCTCATATTCATGCATACTTTGTAAAATTATTTTTTTTAATTTTACTTTTTAAGTCCATTAAATATTTTCAAAACATTTTAAAATGTCTATGTGCGTTGTTATTACATAATTTAAATGTAAACGGTGAGGATAAAGGAATAATCTGTGAGGAACTGTGTAAGAAATATTCCATAAATTCTTTAAGAAATATTTAAGCAAGACATAGGGAGGAGAAAATTAATAAAAGAGAAACATAAATAACAAGCACGATCAAGAAATTAGAAGAGAAAAGTAGAGGAAAACATTAAAAAAGCAATTAAAATATCAATGGTCAAAATATCTTAATTTGTAGAATAAGATAGCTTAAAAATAAGATTGAAAGTTCTTTAATTTAGGTTTACATGGTCATTGTAAACTGCGCGGATGAGAAAGATGATTTCAAAACAGAAAAAAATACTTACAGTGTTTCTTTTTATTGCAGGTTACAGGCATAGTAGGCCGGGCGGATGTCTTAGCATGCGTTTTCTTCTTACTATCCTTCTTGGCTTATCACGGGTAAGTTCTCTTCTTTTTTGTCCAATATTAGTAAGCTTATATAATTCTTATGTCGGGTGTACGGTTTAAATGTTTACAGTATACATTTTTATTTATTTTTTTTGTTTTGTTTTTGTTTGTTTGTTTTTGCACAATGTAATTTGTATGTAATTGAGCATGTAGTCATTAAAACTCAGCCAATAAAGAACTTTTAACTTGGCGCCATGCATTGATTTTAGCTATTGCAATATATATGTATATTTAAAGCATATACTTTACAGTGAGATTATTTCAGTTCTGAGCCGCTTTGAGCGCGGCTTTTTATTGGGTAAGTGCAGCCGCGGCAACCGGGAAAAGAGAGATAGAATAGCTGCGCGTAAAGTTGTTCTTTTATATTTTAGTGTTTTCTATTTACTGAAAGCATAAAATGATATTGCATTTAAACTGAAAATAATAAATTACTGTCAGCATCTACATAGGAAATTCTTGTGTTTCATCTAACAAACTTAAGCAAAGATAAGGTAATATGTTCTCTGATGTAGTCCTACCTTAGTAATAAGTCCTTGAATGCAAGGCTTATCCGGATGCAAATTTATTTGGAGTTTTTAACTGAAAACATGTTACATGAACAATGTACTGTACTGTACATTATTATAGCAAGTGTGTCAAGTGGCGAACACCACGTTGGATTGATGGATGGATAGTCTAGGGCGGAGGAGAATGCTTTCGATACTTGAGCCTTGCTCAGGGTTGGCCCTTTGTGCCTACGCCAATGGAGGTACCTAGGGGAAGAAGGAATGAAGTGACAGATACACCGGTCATACGGAATCTATGGGCGGGACTGCGCGAACGCAGAGGGATTCCTAGCGCGTTACTGAGTTGCTGAGTTGTGCGAGCCCCTCCAATGGTCCTCTTTCATTCCAGACGCCGGTGCAGAATCCTTTCCAAAGAGCAAGTCACCAAAACACCGCGCCAGCTCACCTGGCTCTTTCGACCCTGTAACAGAAACAATGGAATACAATTATAAGACTTGGAAGAGAGAGTAAATATCCATCCCAACATTCGCCTAAATGACCACGGAAAACCACGAATAAACCCAAAGTCAGGATGGCCGGAAAATGACAGCCCCAAAGTTTTCTACCAGACACACCTGGCTCAGTGACCACCATCATCGAATGAATCTCTCATATATCCTGGCTCAATGAGAAAGAAACGAAAGTTTCAACTCTACTGTTATCATTCCAGTGTCCACACGATTCATTCAAAGATTTGTACTGACTCTGAGTCACAGAACACAGCTCGTGTTGAAGGCTGCTCTTTTCTGATCCCTCATTTTGAATGGGTGACGTTATTACTAGTCACTGCACCTTGCCTTGGAGGGTTGATCAGAAGGTATCGGCTTTAAGAGTACTGTACCTACTGTGTTATTAGCGAGTGATTGAAGATGACCCCTTTTTGTAAACAAACTGCCTTATTGTTTATTTTACATTTGCCAACTGCCGAGGAATTATCATTCGTTAACTAGGTGCTGCCGACAACACACGCGCGTGAGTGTCACCACTCTGGCTTAACACCAAGTGAGGAGGAGAGGGATCACTTACCCCTAAGAAAAAAGGCATAATATCTCTTATATAATGCAAAATTTGTTTTGTGCTTTTATGATTTGTATTGTCATGTTATACACATTGAAAGAAAAAATCAACTTGCAGTAAAAATTAACTGTTCAGTTATAGCAATTGCTGTTGGTGAATGTGCCCACTGAATTTCTGGTCTTGATAATAATTGCAGTTAGTGGCTGCTCTTGACAAGTGCGTAGGAACATACTCTTGTCGTCGAGGAATGCGGCAATGGCCAATGGCGGTTCTAATTGACATCACAGTATATAATTCATGTCTTGTTTCATGAAACTAACGACCGGTGGCTAAACGGCAAACAAAAAGGAATTCGAACAAGAAAGAGTATTTGAAGCAACTATCTTTAGAAATTTGCATCATAAATATAAAAAGACGTGCTAAACTTCAGTATATCTACATCTAAAATGCGGAACATATCTTTAGGTGGAACTGCATTCAGGTCGAAGTACAGTGAGCAGCTGTTTATGTTCAAGAAGTGAGAACCGAAAGCACACGAAGGCCTGCAATTCTGCAATAAGTATGTATGCCCTGCTCATACAGCAAAAATAGAAGTTCCATTATCTTACAATTTGTTTAAGCGCGAATCTAAATCATTTTCATACACATGATTCCTTATGTACAATTATATTACATGAGTATAATAAATAAATGATATGATACATTTCTTAAAATTTTTTTCATGTTTTTTATAAGCATCTGTTACAATGCTGTCTGCTTTTTAAAACTAAAATGAACTCATGGGTTTTCTGGATAAAAGTACATAATTCTAAATACTTTCATTTACTATGCAATATTTAGGTACCTAAGGATTTACATATATGTATATAATCTCTAAACCATATAGATTACAAAAATATATAATTTATATGCTCTTAATACAAAAACACTATGAACTCTGACCCCTCCTCCCATTAGTATTATATTGTCGGTCCTGGTGGTGTAGTGGTAACCATACTTGCCTCCTAAACCCAAGGTCGCAGGTTCGAACCCGGCCATGATGGATGGATTTTTTTCGGGCGTAAAAATCCTAAGTATGGCTTCCTTCGGAAGGGAAGTAAAGCCGTGGGTCCCGTGTCGTACATTTACGGCACGAAAAAGAACCTCAAGCCTAAAAGAAAAGGCCTCTGAGCAAAATTTGTCGGCCATTTCACGCCCTAAATAGAATGGGACGCTGATGACCTGAGATGTTAAAAAGCGTCCTTAAATAAACAAATAAAAATCCATTAGTATTAATTTGTGCTTCTTTGATCTATGGTATGCTACAGTTAATCTAAGCCGTAAGTGCTTATACTTTATTTGACTTATGCCCGTTAACAGTGCAGAATGCCATAGTTAATTTCTGTATTTGTGACTTCAGTTATCATTCCTACATGGCTGCACTAGTTTCAAGTCAGGTAATGGGGCGGCACTGATGTTTGCAGCTTTCCCCACAAAATAAAAAATAACAATACAAATAATAAAATAAAAAATTACAATGAGATTCATTCCCATTCTCCACAACGAATTATCATTGTGTTGATTATCTGATAGAAATGCAGTCGTGACGTCACTCATTTCGAATGGTTAGTTGTAAAATGCAAACACATTTATCTCACAGTATATCTATATATTGGTTACCTCTTGGGCAGTTAAGCTCATGTCTGATAGGTCTAGTGTCGATCAATAGATGTCTCCTAAAGCATCTCATCAACACATGTCATTTTAACCCATAGAAATGCAATGTTTGTAAATTTCGATTTCCTCTCTGCGGAATTTAGTGCAATGGCTAAATAGCAGCCAGAACTTTGGTGTCTTCAAACAGAATTTGGTTGTAATCTTGTGGCAACACATGTAGTATGTACTTGTACATCAACTGTGCAGTTTGTCCCAGTCGACAGTTCTCATTAGTGCTGCTATTCATAAGATACAAGTGTAAGATTTCGTGCATGAACACGCATTTTTTATAAACACGTGTGTGCAATGCTTGTTAATTACATTACAGCCACAGCTGCCGAGATGCGGTGATGCGGAATATGAATGAAAGCCACAGGGTTTTCGGGCTGATTTTTCACTGTTTAAGTTGTGTTTATATACATTTGCATTTGCCCTTCTGGGAGAATAACCACTTCATTTATCACTGAAAATGTTCCCAGCATTTGGTTGAGGAGGAAAGGGAAGTAACCATGCCAAAAAATTCAGATCTCCTTAAATTAACAGGATAGGGTGTGAAAGTTTGCAGTTTTAATATATTATAGATAAATAAATGTTTTGATTATAACATAGTCAAGGCTCTCCACAATACTTCATAATCATTTCAGTCTTCCGTAGTTTGTATGATCCCTTTATTACCTTTTGAAGCTCATCTAACCTTACAGGAGGCCCCAGAACTCACTATTGTCCCATTTTAATGGCTTATGTTAGGTTATGTTGATATTTTTCACTTTTTGCTATCATGACTTCATTATGGAACAATTTATCCCGTTCACTAATACATTTTCATACGAACATTAATCTGCTTGACGAAAGAGGAATAGGCAACAGCCTTGCAATATGGAAGTTGCCATTTGATTTCGAGAGGACATCAAACGGCCTTCTTTATGCTGAGTGTGAAGGTAAAAGTGCACTCCAGACCTGCACTCACCCTGCATTTTTCACCCTATTTCTCACAGCCTGATCTGAAATCTCCATTCCTGATTTTGCTATTCAGTCACTATGTACTCAGCAGCTTCCCTGGTGACAGAAGGATTAACGTGTAATATCCGACAAAATAATCTGTTGTGCGTTATTGTTTTTATAAAAAACCATTCAGAAAGCAATAAAACGATACCTTATAAAAAGCCACACAAGTTTTTTTAGCAATTACTTTAAAATGCACAGAACTAACAGAAATCAAGGCTTAAAGAAAATAGTTATTGAGGACTTACGTATGCATCCAACTGATACGGGATTATAAACCAATATTGCTCCAAAAATTAAAAAAATTGTGAAATAAAATCGCGCAGGCGCACTATAATTACTTAGGAAGGCAAACACTAAAAACCCCGCTCTTCCTTGTCCATGCATTTTTTACACCCCTTTAAAATTTTACTATCACTTACTAAGAATTCATTGAGAAATGGGAGTAATTTCATGATGAATATTAAGTTGCTCTTCTTCCAGTGTATATGAGCTTCACAAGATTTATTTAAATTTAAACTAAAGATGAAAATTGAGCTGCATTAGGTCGAGAGTTCATGATTAATTTATGCCCAAATTATACTAGCCAGTGCTGTCAGTACATTAAAGCATATGTTAAACAATAACACACACTTCTAAATTAATGAACTTCCCACAGCACTGGTCTGCTGACTCGCAACTGACTTGATGCTTGTGATGACGAAAAAGCAGGTGTGTGTTACTACCTGTTACAAAATTTACTTGAACTACCATTTATAACATTAACAACATCTTCCCGTTAATGTTTGTAGTAGTCGCTCTTCGGGCATACTGAAAAATTAGTCCTAGAGAAAGGTAATTGTATAATACAAAATAAAGAAGAAGAAGAACTTTATCAAACTCAAAAGTGCCATTTAAACACAGTTTATTTACATACAGTCGTTAATATATTTCACACATAATGGTTTGAAAATACCCAAACAGTAAATATAAGGTCGATCTTGAAAAGCGGCATGATCAGCAAGTGTCGGCGTGCTGATCACATGCCTTCCTGCAATACTGCCTTCTATCAATGGAGTCGTAAGACTTAGAGAAAGCAGATATCGCTGCGGCAGGCCAATGCCCGATCTCTGGCTGTCACGCCACAGAGGAGAATGAATGAGTAGTGTTTAATGCCCGTTTTTGCTACAGAGGCACCACAAGCGATGGACACATAATATTTTTAAAACTTGCCACATTAATACCCGAATACTTGGGTCACTGAAGATCAAGCAAAGAGGCTCCCTGAAAATGTAGAATTATTAAATTGAAATATTAACCCCAACCCGAGCATCTTGACTGCGCCTGGTAGGAAAGGTTTGTTCTTAGTCGATGCCTAGCAAGGCTTGCTCGTTTTTGGTTGTTAAGAGAGAGGCATGACAGATAATGAGCGAAAGATCATTCCTTACCTCACAATTCGAGAAGGTACTAGAAAAGAAGGTAAGACAGAAGTGAAATATTAATTTAGGTCCACACATGAATGCAAAACCAGCACATATTATATGCTATACATTCAGTGATATTGTCTCTGCCCTTTATGTGTATGATTCATTAGTGTTTATATAAAATATTTCACCTTTAAATTTATATTTATATAGTTTGTTCATTTATAGCTCCAAACGTGCATTTTCCGAATTTTATAGCAGTGTATTTATTCTACACAGTTGCTCGCCAGAGGTTTGCAAGAACGGAAACTAAATCTTGGTAGTATATTCTACCACTGACTTCAAAACCGCTGCCATGTAAACGATCTACAAAGCAAAGAAGAAGGAAAGAAGTTACAAAACATGCAGTATCGCTCTTGAGAAGAAACATTCTGAATCGTTTGTAAAAATAGAAAATTTTAGGTTGCGAAATTAAGTCAGGATATATCCAAGAGATGGTATTCCTAACTTTTGAGCTTGCTGTGCGGCTCAATTAGAAAAGCTATATCACAAACACGTGTCGTTATCGAACACTAAACTCAGCAGTATTTGAAAGGCTTCAAGATAGTTTAGGGACTGCAAATAAACTCGCTATTACAGTTTACTTTATGCCTGATAAGGGAGCTTTACGATTATTACCTTGCAGGATTTTACTGCCACAACAGGATTATGCCTGCCCACGATATAAACGTGCTGGGAACACATTCCTAGCCTCGTCATTTTCCATAAAGCTTATTCTGTCTCGCTTAACTGAAAAGAAATAGTTCGGTTAGGTGTTAACGTGTGTACTATAAAATCATTTAAAATTCCCCTTTAAATAGAATATGAACAGAAATTTAAAGAGGATTATTACAAAAAGAGAAAGCTATAAAAGCCAGTTTAATCTTGCAACCTTTGCCACACAAATTTAACTTTTTTGAAAAATTAAACAAGAAGGCTTTTCTGTTTATATTTTATTATTATGGCGATATAGGTACTATAAATCTGGAAAAAAATATGTATCTTATGTGTTAAAATACTTGAAGTTTAGAACAAAAACCCAGAAATATTTAATGAATTTATAATTCCTTTGTCAATATTAACAGTAGACAGTACACACCAATATTTATCCATGTACTAAAATACTTCAGTATGGGATAAAAACCCAGAAATATTTAATTAATTTATAATTCCTTTGTCAATATTAACAGTATACAATACTCACAATATAATTTATGCTATGTCTTCGCAGATTTACTGCTTTGAAACTGAACAAAAAACTGTACAGTATAGGTAATAGATAATCTCGCTATTGGCAACTATGTGCGTCATGAATAGCTGTGCGCCCAATCATTTACAATTGGCAATACTGATAGACAGTCTCCTTGGTAATGCGCCTTCATCAAACTCTCCTGCTTCAAATTATGCGTGTATTCCAGAATTAGCGAATATTTTGCTATCATGTGCAGATCCCAGCCATCTGAAAGCAAAGCTGTGGCCGAATGTTGGAATGGAGGGAAAAATATGCACCACGAACTTTTACCGGGTGGAACAGAGAGAATTGGATGCTGGCAGTCAAAGAAGAGGAGGAGAGAATAGGAACATTTATGAACAAAATGAAACAGCTCAGGCCTGAAAAGGCTGTTAATAGGGGAGGGGAGTATGGGGAACAAATTGATTTGTTATTTATTTTTTGTTATTTTTAATATTTTATCTTTTAGTTTTATTTTATTGTTACGTGTATATTTAAGACGATATTTTAGCGTGAAACTATAATATAATATATTTACTAATTCAAATAGGCGTTTCGTGTAATAAAAACACCCTTTGGATTCGTCCGGCTTAAAGTTTTGTTGTAATGGTGTCAATGCAATAAATATACTCTTACTGCTAGTTTTAATGCTAACATAGTCTCATGCATGAGCGTGGAAAGATAAAATGTATATTCTGTATAAAACACATATATGTGTTAAACGTTTACTAGTTGCATTTGTTAACATAACGGCGCCATGGTCATTTAGTTAGACTGCTTGCCTCTTCAAGACGTCCGGTTTCGATCTCAGGGGTCGAAAGTGGGGTTTGTGGCTGACGAAGTGAAGCCTGATCAGGCTTTCTACACTTACTGTGCTTTTTCATTTGCGAGCATGTGACAACGCGTTGTCAGTTACTGCATTTTTGGCGGGAATATATCTAATCTTCACTTCATTGAACTATTGTAGGTTGTAAGCGCAATAGCAAAATAGATAATTATGTGAATGAGATAACTAATTTATATTTATTTGATATCTGCCAGCATAATAAATTTAATGTTTAACGCCTTTAATATATTTTACATTAACACAAAATTAGCATACCAGTATCTGCAGATAGCCACTTGGAACTGTATGAAAAGAAAATACAGGCGATAAAAAGGAGACGGAGAGAAAGCATTGCCTACCAAAAAAGTTCTGACATTGAAGATAAAAGGAATAGAGAACATCTCCGATCTTTACGCTTTTAGACAGTGCTCGCTTTTTGAGTCAAGGTCCTTTAACCAATCAATTTATCTTATCTCTTTGTTGGGAAGCCATTCATTTATCAACCTTAGAGTTAAAGAACTGGGATATGATTGAGAAAAAGTGATGCAAGAATGAACGATGAATGCCAGAAGGACTTCAGTACGATATGTACACGTCTTGTTTTTATATTTGACTACGGTTCGATTCTTTTTAAGTATAAGAGGAAGGAACAAAACGAAATAACATTCGTGAACATACTTTCCTTATCTTTCTGTTATTAATTATGTTTAGTAGTAATTGGCAGTTCTGTACGGACCATAAATTTAGGAAAATTCATGTGATAATAATTTGTACTTCGTACGTCTTAATATTCGAATAATGCTGCTGTTTTTCACAAAAAAAAAAAAAAAATAATAATAACAGAAAAGCTCGCTTGCTTTGATGCCATCTTAAAGGCTTTGGCTATGCAATATTGAGATATGCGAACACTGTTTTTTCGACCACAGGAATATTCCTAATAAACATGGAGTGCACGCTTTCATATACCAATAACAGAAACAATATAAATAGCTAACATAATTCATTCATCATCAGCAAAAGGAGGAGAGAAGAGAAGTAAACTGCACTGTCAACACTTAACAACTTCCAGAACTTAATATGAATAATGAGTCATCTGTGAATCGGTGCCAGTAATATACCATAAGTGTATTGAGATCATGGCATCCATTTTTACAAACTTAGCAAGAAATATGTGTACAATTTCTCTTCTCCCCGGCATGTGCATTTTGTTCATATAATCTAATGTTTAACGTTTTCCTAGATAGCAGCAACAGGGAGCCAGAACGGCAGTTTGAGAGGTTGCATATTTCGCTATGGAATCGGAAATTATTTTACCGTTCGGAAGTTACTATCTAACTTTGCCACCTGCTGAGGGAAATCAAATTGCGCATTCGGAACTCCTAGTGCGCATTTTTTGTTTATTTTGTTATTTATTAGTAGTAAATAGTAATTAATATTGTACTCATCATAGCAGATGCTCACAGTGTCTACCCTCCGCAGTGAAATTCTGAAAATATTTTGCGACATTCGCCGGAGTCCATCCTATCGAATATTGTAAACTGCCGCTCCCGTATTTATTTTCAGCGCCTGCACAGGTTTTATTTTAGGTGCAGCAATACTTTTTTACGGATGAAGATGCAGTAGCTGAGTTGCATTATACGCACTGAGGACAGATATACCAATTTGGTGAATAATTGTGTTAAAAGACATTCAAGAAAGTTCTAATTGATAGACTGTGACCTTATTTCGTCAAGTCGCTCTTCTGTTTGGTCTTAGCTTCTTGTCAATGAAAACGCCTTGGATTCAAACTTTGTTCACCAATCTGATAATTGGTCTTCCCTTTGGAGATGTTACTTCTGGAAATTTATCACGAAATGCTCTCCTACAGTACTTGTACGATTCTTTTGCAAATAACAATAATAACATATATTCTTTGTTCTAGCGTATTTTTCACTTTAGCTATGCATTATACAGTAGATAGTCTACTACCGTTATTGTTTTATACAATTTCAAAAGCAGGTATTTTCTATCTTTATTCTTTAATGTCTGCTCCATGGTATCACATATGTTCTGAAATGTATATAAATTTTAATTGACTCCTTATCATAATCATAAGACACATAACATCCCAAATCATATTTTTTCTTGTTCTATTAGATTATTATGTGTTATTTTGAACCACTTTTGATGTTTTCCAACAAAGGCCATTACTTGTGACTTTAATTGATATTATTAAATTATATTTTCATTTATTTATATTTTACTAAGCTAAAACGAGATTAATTGAAGTTGGTCTTCATTGTTTGCAAGAAAACTTGATTGTAAAGGATCATATTGCATTTAAATATTATATCCTATTTTAACATTGTTTCTTAGCTCACTTTGGGATTCGGCCATTAGTGCGTCTAAGTAAGTGTTAAAAATCAATGGTGATTTCAGGCAATCTTATCTTACGTTAAGTTAACAGATTCGATTTTAGAGTTTGTAGATTTCAATTATTAGCAATATCCTTTAGTTACCATAATTTTGCATATTTTTCATGCATCAAAGGTTTTTATATAGTTAACATACAGTTTTTTTTCTTCTTTTCTGTATTATTTGCTACACTAGAAATGCACAAGAGCGACCACGTTTAAACCGACGTTGTTCATTATTTAAAAAAAATTTCAGGTGTAACAGTGAACACGTTTGTTAAAATGTTAGATATGTAGATATTCAAAAATGAAGCTAGGACAAAACAAAAGCCAAGCGCACATTGGCCGAGAGCGCAAGCGCCGTTCCTTTCATATAAAAGCCCACCCTTCTCAGATATTGCTGCAAGCTCTTTCCTTGTCGTAAACCCCTGTTGCTTTGAATCGGCATAGCCTCCCAAAAGCGGCTCGTTCTGCAAGAGTCAGTACAGGGCTTCCTTAGTAAAGTTACCAATTCCGCACCATACCTTAATTTGCTAACTAGGTAGCAGGAGGCTGGTAACCGCCTCGTATTTCCATTTTCTTCCTGGAAATGTAACATCGAGAGGCGTCTCGATGATGCTAATGAACACAAAAAGGTGTCGATAAACGGGAGATAGAGAGGAAGCCGAAGAGTTTTCTTGCAATTACAGCTGCGCACTTGCTGCCTCAGGGTGGGAGAAATCTCCTTTTTAAAACCGCGCCACTTTGACGAGCAGGCTTCCTTAAAGCCTTTAAAATATGGAAGGGTTATACCTTCATTAATTCCACTAATTTTGTGCGAAGCCTTATAGGAAGGAAACTTTGTAAAGTAAAGTAAAGTAACTCTAGGAAAGGATTGGAGGAGATGGTCCCGGAATAACTAGAGCTTCCTGAGGTGACAGATCCCGAAAACCTCATTAAAACACGAGCGATAATGTCCTGATGAAGTTTCAGACAAACGTGATGTAATTTAAAGTTGAGGCAGTAAACTGGGTATAGTGCAGTCCTTCTATTGCACAAAAGTTTGCACGAATTGTATTCCAGTTCTTTAGAACCTGAAACTTCTGTGCTTTTCACAATCGTGTTGTAAACTAGTCGCCACACACTTACTTGACCATTGCTTTCAAATTATTGAGGTGAAATTAATGGAAACAGTACCGTCGTCATAATATTAACTGTTATGAAAACAAATATTTTAAAAGTAGGTGGTTTAAAGAGAAAAAAGTGGCAACAAAAATTATGAAATTCGCGTCCGATTAAGAGGTTATAAATCAGCTGCTACAGCTCAAAAATCTACAAAGTAGAGGGCGAAAAGAATGTCAACCAGTGCGTGGACCAACGACATTCTAGTGATGCAGGGCATTAAAGATCTGCCACATTCCGGAAAGTTTTCTACGTGGGATATTCACAATACACAAATAGATTTGTAAGAGGAATAAGCAAACATAAATATTTTTGAATAGTGTTTAACGCCCGTTTAACTATTGAGGATAGTTAACTATTAAGTCAGGAAAGATGGTCCTGGTGGGAATCGAATCCCAGATCTCCCGCTCACAAGTCCGCGACTTAACCACGTCTGTTCACTGATTATCAGAATAGCTAACTTGGTGCATTGAAAAGACTCCGTACATCGTCATATAAAGTCTTTATGAACATCATACAGAAGCTGTTTATCTGTACTTCGTGAATTAATGGCAGAATAAGCCTAACGCCAAAAGATTATCAGCAATCGACTCATGATGAAAGATTTATGAAGAAATCAGTATACTTTAACGAAAAAGGGATGTTGTATTATGGCAATTCTGACATAACGCTGAACCAAAAAAACCGTTCTATTAAAAGAAAACGATTCGACAGAAAAGAAACTTTGCAAGTGGTAGAATTTTGAAATATTATTACACTTTGAATTCTTTTCAAACAGACTGCTTAATAATATTCGTCTTTATCATATATAACAAAATGTTACCATGTTACTATCCCCATGATCTACTGGTGCTTCTATTCCCGGATATGCTACGGGGATATTTCCTTTACTAAGAAGATCCTCGTGGGGTCCATGGTCTAAGGACCGACTGGTGATCATAATCAACCTGATCCAATTCATTGGGTCGATGTAGCTGTGCCTTAGGGCGGCCTGACCTCAGAAGACAGCTCCACTAGCACTGCATCAGGCAAAAGAACAAATGCCCAAGAGAACAGGGACAGCCAGCTTTAGAAATAAATATTACAGTTCTCTGAGGCAGGTAGAGAGCTTCCATCTAACCATATTTACGGAAAACGCTTTGTTTATACTCTAGGGCCTGTGGAATGTAAAATACCAATAATACGTAGGACTACGATACTAGCAGAAGTTATTACCTGATGTACATGTTACAGTCCCTGACCATACCCAGAGTTTGCAATGTAGTTTCTTCCTCATTTGTGTGGTGATCATCAGCAGGGAAAAATACTATATATTTAGATATGCAAGGGTAGGTCCATAAGTTTCAGGCCTACCATTTTCTAGGTATGATAAAGAAAAGAACTATATTTCACTCTTCAATATAGTTACCTTTTATTGCAATACACTCCTCACATCTTTGAATTAACATTTCAATACCTCCAAAAATAGTTAGATACCTTGTCTGCAAAATGGGCATAGACAGATCCATCACTTCTTCGTCACACTTAAATTTCCTACCTCGAAGGTCCTTCTACAGTTTAGAGAAGAGAAATAATCGCTAGGAGCTAGATCTGAGCTGTAGGGTAGATGGTCGATCTCCTTGAAGCCACCTTTCTTTACAGCTTCCTTTGCAATGACAGCTGTGTACACCGGCGCGTTGTGTGAAGAAGGCGCACACCACCACTCAGCTTTTCTCGCCTTTTCTCTTGGATGGAATAACGTAGTCTGTGTAGTAGACCAGCATAGTATTCCCCATTTAGTGTGATGTTCCTCTCTTTGAAGTCAATGAAGGTTCATTCCTTCACAGTCCCAAAAGATTGTGACCATGATCTTCTTGGTCGACTGAGTGACCTTGGTCTTTAGAGGCGGCGCTTCGCCAGGCTTGCGCCACTCCATTGATCCTCTATTGGACAAGGGATCATAGTAGAGGACCATTGTTCCATCCTGTAATAATGGTTTGTAGAACTCCCTTCTCGTTGCCACTGTAGAGATCTCCAAAATTGCCTGACAACAGATGACTTGTTGCTGCTTTTGGACTGAGGAAAGAAGTCTAGGCATCCATCTTGCATTAATCTCATTCATATTTAAATGTTCATGAATAATTCGAAGGACTGTTGATTTAGAAAGGACCAACTTGGCTGCTATTTCTGTAACTTTGAGCTGTCGTCCTTCCATAACTTCTCCTTCCAAAAGAGCGATGTTTTCAGGAGTGAGCACCTTTAAGGGCCGACCTGCACGCTCTTCGTCTTCAATGATTTCTGGATCTATTCGAAAAAGTTTGGCCCATTCCTTTACGGCAGAATATGGGGGGGGGGGGATTTTTCCCCATATACACCGTCCAGTCCCTGTTTAATTTCATTTAGAGTAAGTCCTTTTGTGAAGAACTTAATAACAGCTGGATACTCCATTTGGAACATGTCACAATCTTGTACACATAGCCTTCTTTATGCAAGTACATCTGAACAACTGAGCAGAGCGGAGCTGAAGTAACAGCTCCGAAAAGGTATGCCACCAGATAAGGATTTTGTGAAGGCGACAATCCTTATCGGCGAGGACGAAACTTATGGACCTACCCTCATAGATCACACCGACAAGGTTCTAATATTTTGAGAAGCTAGACGGCCTGCCGGCTGTATCAACGTGTCCCAAGCAAAGTCACCGAGCTCACAAGATTGGGGTGGTGTTTACTGGAATAGCCTCATTGTTCTCGGAGTAGCCATGGCGCAGACTTTAAAGAAGTGGTACTTCGACGTGTTGAATAACACTCATTGTGCACGCATATCAAATGTCGGTACAGCAAGTTGTGTTTGAAGCATCTTCAGTCCTAATACCGTGAGATGGACTACCAATGAGTGACCTCTCCTTGAAACAACTTTAATCGATGGCTGCTCGAACTGAACTATACAGGTACCTCTCTCTCTTCCAAAGGCCAATTCTATTTTCTGATGAATACAGATGTTTTAACTTCAGAAGCAGCCGTGTATGGGCTTAACACAATACGCACATGACGCATAGCCGATGCCACCTACAAACATTAATGCGACCCTGCGGCATGGCTGGCAGAGCTCGTTATTACCGGAGTACATGTGATCAGCAAACTGACATTCCTCCTGTTTGTTTTCCTGAGGCTGGTGGACTTCGCACAGGACCTCTATAAACAGAAAACTTCTAAGCAGTTACCGGACATCAGGCAACAACAGTATCGTTCAACAGCAGCGAAATGAAAGTCGATAACAAATGACCTCACTTATAGCCCACTTCTGTAATTTACCCCTAACATTTGGTTGCGCGACTTTTATTTTAAGTATTATTAAACTGTTTTAACAGCTGTTGAAAAATATATATCTGTAAACTAAAGAAAAATTACCTGTCCAAGATGGAAAATAGGTTAATTCCAAGTTTATGTACCTGCATTATTAGAGTATGAGACACGCAAATAAACAAAACTGAAGGGCTACAAGCCAAATAGAAATATTACAGGTTAAATGGGTAAACCTCCATAGGACATAAAAAGTAAGTGGAAGTCTTGCGATTTCAAAAATATATATTCTATATTTTCAATTGAATACACAAAATTATAACAGTTAGACTAAAGAGAAATGTTAAAATACACAAGTGAAATGAAAGCAATTCCAACAAATTCCAATAAAACGAACATAGATTTATAAATATTTACCTACATTAATTAATCTTAATAAAAGATGCTCTGTAAACACGTGAATGATAATTTAATTTCGTAATTAATATCAGTGAAAGCATACCAGCTGTACCTTCTCATCCTGCGGACTGATGGCCAGGCAAATGTATTTTACAGTCAATAGGCGCTTTCAAGTGACCCACCACATTTACCAGAACCATTCTATAAGGCAGATCTCTTAACCTACTGTGAACGTATTACTCCTATTTATTGTTTTTCTTTTGTATGTAAGAATATCAACAAAATATCAGTCAAAGCTTATGTTTGTCATTTCACACAAATATAAAGCTAGTCGCATTTACTTAATATGTTCAATAAAGCAGATTGTTATATTTATTTGTGATTTAATTAAACTTTACATAATTGGGATCTTTACAATAATACATTTCACAGAATAAACATTATTTCCTTCTTCTGTGCCAGAAAAAAAAGTATATTTTCGTGGGCCAGTTTTTGAATCCCAAACCATGCGCGCGCATAGTGCAACACGAATCAGAGGCTCATAGTAGCCAATTCTGCCAAAACCATTACGATGCAGAGGGCAGTGCTTACGGATAGTCAGTATAACTTCCCAATCCGCAGGATGACAACACTCTCCAAGGTTCCAGTTAGTCAGCTCTTTAAATAACATATAGTTTACAGCATTTAGGACGTTTCTCTTTTCATTTCAGGGGTGGAGCACCTAGTTCAATGTCTGTGTGGCTAAGTGCATTGCTGGGTGGACTGTCCATGCTGGCTAAGGAGACTGGGATAACTGTCATGTTGGTAAACCTGGCGTATGACCTCTATCGCTCCTGGCACTCCATCAAGAGGTAATTATTAACATTGTAATGCCTGTAATCAATCAATGAGGTTTCTATGATAATTCAGCTACGTTGTAGTGCTAGCGTTTAGTTTCTGTTTAACTAATATGACAATTAAGAATGTGAACTTTTGGCCAATTGTGACTGCTAAACTGTCTTTCTATATCACGTATTTCATTTCTGTTGCTTTTATCTAATCAGCAAGTGCGGGTGTCATACTTTGCTTGAAGAAGGTAGCTCCTATGTACCAAATTTAAAAATCTAGACTATATGACAATAAATGTTAATCATATCTAAACACATCAATGAATTGTACCTTATATAGAAATAAAAGAGAGAGAAAAAACATCATTCTGAAATAATCACGTAAATGTAAGTCAAAATAGAGTGACAATGCTGCAATGATTATTATCTGTTTTCCATTGCAGTTGGCACACGCCAACCCGTCCGAGTCCATACTCTAGCTTGGCTAAAAACGCCTCTGAACGGAATGTAACTTGAATTCACAGTAGGAATGAATGTATTTCTTCCATCTTCATATTACAATCAAATATATGTTAAACATATAGATGGAATTAAATTCGTACAATCTGAGCTCCTTCCCGAATTGGCAGGCGGGGGGAAGGGGGACTCCGATGTTGTCTCATTGTATGCACGTAATTGTTCTCATTTCACAGTGATAGGCTTATGCTTGCTGTCTGTTTTACAAAAGGCGCGAACACGTATAAGTTTTCGGAGTGTGTTATAGAGACGGCTTTCCTATATGTTTATTGTCCTCAAATTCCCCACATCCCAGGCATACAAACAGTTTTGATGCACTCATTATTACACAAATGTTACACAACACTTGCATTTACTTATTCACACTGCACGCTAACAGTACGTCTTGAGAGAGCCGAACTCCTCAGTCCCTAACGGTACTGGTGGCGGCAAAACTATAATTTTGCAGGCCCCCCCCCCTTCTGCTAGAGTTAAAGTAGATTTGCCATCATTATAAACATTTATTCGCTAATGCAGTACCACGCACACATTGCGCTATAAATTGGTTTTTGCGATTTTTTTCCTGCTCGAATCAAGGGAGATTTGCCACCACTCGACCCTATCAATTTATATTTACCAAAAATGGGCGAGCGTGGGCCATTAGGCCGTAGCGAGCCGCAGCAAATCGCTGGATCCACCGGCTTCTAGGATTTACCCGAGGTTAGCATTAAAGTTAATGTATGTGTATATATTAATTAATTGTGAATTGCAATAAGACAACGTTTGGTAAAAAGTGAAAAACTCAGCCAGAAAGTTACGGAGGATAATGCATAGGTTACATTACCGCAAAAAAATTAATACATGCAATATTTATACTTTTACAAACTGCCACGAAAACATTTTCAGCTTTTTATTTTGAGTTAACTTTGAACATATTAATTGGAGTCCCGAGCCTCTCTCGAGCAATTGCGGAGAAGAATGCTATTCCGCCTTCTTCCGTTCAGAAATGAGGAGTTCGTCTCTTTCCGATGTCAGTTGGGACTGGAGCTTCAGCACCTCCGACAATTTTTCTCCGGGTAAGGGTAAGCTTTGCGGCTACACCAGTGAGGGAACTTCCGAGAGGAAGGGAAGAGACACCAGGTGGCCGTAATCGTGACTGGTGGTCAGGCACGGACATAAATATCCCGAAACACGGGAGCCGCCTTCCAAGGAATTCGAGCCCTCGGACGGTTCGCTTTTACATTAGACAGGGCAGAAGCCTTTTCAAAGCGCAAGCTACCTCTCACCACACCAACCCACCTCGTCTTGTAGCAATGGAGCGAAATAATATGGAGTAGGAAATCGGATTATTCTTGGAAAATAAAGGTCCATTCCAGCTTCACTTAAGCGACCAAGGGAATCCACGAATAAGCCCGAAAGTCCAAGGAATTTTCAACCCGTTATCTCCCGAATGCGAGTCCCAAGCATTGTCGCCTAAGCTACCCTACTCTAACTCTTAACCATTACAATTTTTAACCCCAATTCTGCCCCATGCAAACATTTCTCTTGGTTCTTTGTCGCATCTTACAATATAATTTTCCCTACCCCCTCCAGTTTAAATTCTCTCTCTCTCTCTGTCTCTCCCTATCTATATATGAAGAGAGTATATAAAAACTCAAGGATTTTTTATTACTTAATCCTGAACAGTCCCTTACTTTTAAGGAACACAACAATCACACTAGGGTACTGGGGACCTTACTCTTTATTTGCTATTATTTGACAAATTATGTTCATTACCGGCCAGTATTGATTCGAAGCATGTTTCAAGCACCCATTGAAAGAAATTCAACTTGAAGAGAAATATAAAAATAAATTCTGAATCATAAGCACAATGTATGCACGCGCTTATGTCAATTAGTTTTGCATTATTGTAATAATAATTATCGCTCTTTTTGTTATATTTAGCTTGCATATTATATCAAAAGGCGGAAATGCAATTACATGCATTTTGACAAACTCAGTTTACGCATTTCCTGTGTTTGTCGCACATCGCCCTTCTACGCAAATGACAGACGTGTTTAGTTTTACGGTTTCTTGACCTTGAACAAAAGTAACACAGTTGTTTCTTGTTAGGAGATGGTTTAGTGGTTCTTCTTTTTTAGTGTTAAACGTTTCCTCAATTAATAGTCGTAAGTCACTTCTCCAGGTGGGTAACTTCAGACGTTCCAGCAGTCATGGCCAAGCTTTTTCAGAAAATCTGTCTTTCTTTGTTTTTCATTTGACATATTATGAGTATATAGCACACATGCCGAACCAGAATCTCATTACCAGCGGTTATTCTATACCAATATCTCAGTATGCTCTCCGTTTTATTTCCGTTTAAAATAATTTCTTCCTAATTTCCCTTGTTTAATTCATTTTGGTGAAGCTGTTAGCAGGTTAAAAATTCGTTTACGGTATGTTCTATGAATTAAATCCACATTTACCCAACCCTCCTCCACAAATCTCAACTCCATTAAAACATTTTAGTTTCTAATGCAGCCGTATAAACTATTTGCAACCAATTTATTTGCATTCCTGGTATTTTGTTTATACTGAACTTTAAAATAAATTTTTCTTTATCCAGTATGTTTTTCTTTTGATTACTCCATCCAGGATTACTAATTACTGTTTCTAATAATAAACTCAACATTTTTTTTTTTTTTGTTGTTTTGCTAAGGATTGCTATAAGCTTATATTGCCCATTCTATAGTTTGGGAACTAATCGAGCTTTCGTTTAGTTTAAATAATAGTATATAATAATAGCTAGACAATATTTTACTTATTTAATGACATTCAGCTCTCCTTATGTCATGATTGCAGATTAACAATGTGAACCACGAATAATATTCGTACTTTATTAGCTCGCGGACAGTATGGTATAAAAGTAAGTAGTCACCATTCTGCCGTTTTGTTGCAGAAAATTAAGTTAACAATATTGATTCAAACAAGGTTCGAAACTAAGATTTTCATACTTGCAACTTATACCTAGGCAACGAAGGTACTTGCAGTGTCGCACAGACCACTCGCCGGCAGTCCCATTACTTCGCGTGAGACATGCATACAGTCGCCTGATAGACGCTAATGGTACGAAATTGGAAGAGCGAGCAAAACTTCTTTCAAAGACCATTAGTTATATTTTGGATCGTGCACCAGCGCTGTTTTTATTCAATCACATCAGTACTACCATTTAATTAGCTTACCGTTCCGACAGTCACGCTTGTGTAGGAGATTCGGACATGCGAATTCTCCTTACGTTCGACCACTGTCGTCATGAAAATAAATACACGCACTGGGAGCTGCCGCAAGTATTTAACTGCAGCAATTTATTTTTTTAAGCTAAGAAAATAATTAAATGTCACGTTAGATATCTAACTGATTACTGATATTGCAACTATTCTTATAGTAACTTCCTAATAATTTGAGTCTTGAATCTTTCCGTGTGTATCTCGCCCTTCTCTGATGTCACTAATCCCAAAATTCTTGTTCTGCTCTAACTCATCTATTTTTCCTATATTTATGATTTATATTTGTAAACCTTACTGTTTTTCCTATATAGTAGTAAAAGCAATTACACATTAATGCGCTATGACGGTGCCGTTGCCAAGTGGTTGGACTGCAGAAATGTGCAACTTTGAAAATTCATTCCCAGTGTCCCTTAAGTTTTTCATAGGTTCAATCTTACGATACATTTCAATATTTTCGCATTTTAAATGAGACTTTAATTTTAAGGTTTATTCATGTATCCATATAGCGGTAGCCTTTTTAGTTTAAATCCTATTTTTAAACAATATCTAATGATAATAGTAGTTATTCACTGTTCTATGTTATAAGAGAAAACAGTTAAAAAGAAGTCAAAATTTCTGTAGCCTCGCTTACCGTCAGGATACGCAAACCCCATTTTACACACCATTACTCCTAGTTAACAGTTCTCCAACTGCAGTCGTGGTTATTAGCTCAACAAACTATAAGTAATTTCACCTCCGTGTTTGAGAAACACAATTAAACAATTTCTCTGCAATTCCGATGTAAGACATCTCTCTTCGGTTCAGACAAACTTTGACGTGCCGTTCTTTCTCTCATCTGTGTTAATTGGATAAGTTTTCACAGTACAAAACTTTGCCCCTTTTTCTGCAAATCTGCTAACCTTCGGTGAGAATGAGTAATGACTTACAATAATATCAATTTAACACTTTAGTGTTATATCTTACAATGAGTTGTCTAAACATAAATCTACATAATGTTTTTAACATCTGTCCACTTTTAAATAAATGTTGTCAATTGTTTTCCTAATGCTATTTACACATCATCAACATAAGGCATAAGACAAATACTGTATTAATAATATAATGTTTTTCAAGTATTTTGAATACATTTCAAGGACGCATTGAGTAGCTAGCAACTGGAACTGGGGGGCTTTGTTGAAATTTCAAAACTTAAATATATGAAATAAGTGAAGATTCAGGCAACTTTAAGCACACAGAACATACCCTCATTTTTGTTTTGTTAGTTGTGCTCTAGAGCAGCGGTTTCTATACCATGGGCTCCAATAAAAGTAATCTTATTGTCGCTGACCTCTAAGATTTAACTTTAAAGTTTAAAATTCTAATTTGTTTCCTATTTGCTTTTCAAAGTTTATTCCCTCTTTTCATGGTTTAACATTGTTTAATCTTTGCGATTTTATCATACAATGATTGATGTGAGAATTAGTGACAGTACAAATGCGTCCAGCGACCGCTTGGTTTAGTTTAGGCGCGTGGCGGACGACAAGTAGCAGACAGAGAGTAGGGTACTAGAATCTGCTCTATATCGCGGAGAAAGAATCAATGGAGCATATTCTGGCGTGCTGCAAGGGAACGGAAGAATGGAGAAGAGATATCTACTGGCCCCTTTTGTTACGGGGGAGAGGGCAATGACAGTGCTGGACTTTGTTGGCAGAAGGCCTGGAGGAGAGAGTAGGTAAAAATTTAAATAAAGTGAAATAACTCAGATCGGAAGAGACAGACAACCGGAAAGAGGGGTAGGGGAACATGGGTCGCGCCTTTTTTTTTTTTTTTTTTTTTTTTTTTAAATAATCATACATATATGTGAGTAAGTGTAAGTTATTTACTTTTGTATTGTTACCTTTATTGTTTTTTTGTTTATTTTATTTCGCTATTTGAATTTTTTCCCTTCCACTTTTTTCTTTTTTATTTATTTCATTATTATATATTGTTTGTCTCTTAAGAGTCAAATATTTGTTTGTGTAATTTTATATATTTCCTAGCGTATTGGGAGAGCACGTACGGTGTCATGCCCTTGCGAAATATATTTTGTAAATAAATACATCACCACCACCGCCGCCACCACCGCCACCACATGCATCTTAAGGAGTGATGCAAATGCTGAATAAAACCCTCAGCCAGGCAGCTCGAACTAACCGAGATTCGAATCCGGACCCATAGATTAAAAGTTTTTTTTAATTGCTCATTATTGCTTTACAAAATGTAAAAACACAAACAAAAATTAATGAAGTTTTCTTCAATATTTGTTGGTCCTGGTGGTGTAGTGGTAACCATACTTGCCTTCTAAAACCAAGATCGCGGGTTCAAACCCGGCCAGGATCGATGGATTTTTTCGGGCGTAAAAATCCTAAGTATGGCTTCCTTCGGAAGGGAAGTAGAGGCGTGGGTCCCGTGTCGTACATTTACGGCACGTAAAAGAACCTCAAGCCTGAAAGAAGAGGCCTCTGAGCAAAATAAGTCAGCCGTTTCACGTCCTGAATTGAATGGAACGCTGATGACCTGAGATGTTAAAGAGCGTCCGTGAATAAAGCAAATAAATAAATAAATCTTCAATATTTGCTTTTATTATAGTGTATCCTCACACGACAGTAATAAACATAGGAATATTACATTAAAATAAATAAAACTCATAAAGCAGTGTGTTAATATTAACTAACAATATACGATGCATTTATGACATAACATGACCATTTCAATTCATTAACCAGTGGAATTATCAGAATTTCCTTTAAAGACGTGAAAAAACGAAAATATGTATTCTGTTCTGATTCTACATTTTCCAAACGGTTTCTGTGTTTATTTGTTTAGATAAATGAGTGCAAAGTACCGTAAGTGGTTGCGAAAGACATCAATATTTTCATGGTAGTTTTTGATAGTCCGGGAAAATCTGCGGCTAGCCTGCCGAAAATTGCGTACTATTTTGCCTGGGAAACTATGATGGTACAAATAAATATTTTGTCTGATCTACATTTTCGGCTTATCCACTTGAACACTCCCTTCGGAGCAAATAATCGTCGCAATTATATTTTGCTTTCTTTTAATAAATACAAATCGAAAATTTAATATTTTCCTCGCTTTTCTCCTAATTCATTGTTTGTACCATAACACAAATTCTGTTAACAGAACTGGAAAGAACATGGAGGCAGAGTGTAACACGAAATTGAACGTTTGGAATGAAATTAAACTAACCTGAGGTAAACAGGTGTATATGCTCGTTCTAGGGAGAAAGGGAGATCAGGAATGGTCTGCTTCAGACTGGAAAGTTGGAAGGCTAAAAAAATAATGGATAATTTTGGTACGAGAATCTGCCCATGAATATATATTCTGGCCGGATGTATCCACTGAGAATACCTGAGAAAAACGCTGTTTCCTAAAAACTTTTAAAGGCAATTACAGGACGATTGGTATGCTGGGATCTGTTTGCGAACCAAACTAATTGGTTGAAATGAGCATTTTCTTTACGAAATTGAGCGAAGCTAGCAGCAATTTATTTTCTGGTTAGAACACAATAACTATGTGTAATTATAAATAATGTAACATGTTTCCATTCATACATCTGCAAATATCGTTCTTTCTATTTTAATGGTTATTATATATTAATATTCTTTTATTTGTATTTTATTGGTTCCACTTTCTAATTGTGTATCATATTTAAGCATGTACGGTCTACGATCCATACATAAAGCATATTTGTAATGTGTATATAGAATTTTATAACAATATATACCTACTACTGTTACTGCTTTATGAATCCCTTGGGAAGGCTATGCATATACCCGAATTCCGCAGCTATATTTTGAGAACAAGTGCACTAGAACATAGAAAAATATTTTAATGTTCATTAAAAAGTTAGTGGTTGTTTAAAATGTAATTTTATATGCATGTAAATGTTTATGGTGTTTTCAACTTAAGCATTTGGCATATATCAGTAAAATAATAAAGGGCAGCTCTCTCACCTAAACCTGCATGTTCAGAGATTACAAATGAATAAAATGTATTTTCAGTTATATTTAATTTTTGCAGAAATATGCTTTCTGCAAACAATTGTAAACTGATAACAAAGTACTATAATTAACACTTTTTAAAATATACCTAATAAACATCCTAATTATTTACAGAAACTGCAAATAATGTACTTTAATGTTTTTTTCTTCTAATTATTGCATTCATACAAACATTTGCCAATATTCTTGATAATGGTGTAGATAAATAGTTATTTTATGTTAGAGTTATAATATAATTGTTTTGACCATTTTTGCTTTTATGTGTACAGAAAATGTAAAGGATTTGTTTTTTTTGTTTTGTTTTTGTAAATGCAATGAATATGCATGATGCCACAATTTGCTTTTCTAGTAAGGAGGAAATTATGCTCCACATTTATGAACAATAGGGTTGAAATATCTTTGCAGTTTTGTCGACTTGCGAGGAAATTTGAATATCAAGTTTTACAATGTACCCTTTATTCTAAAAATATTTTCGTTAGTTCAGATGATGAGGCTCTATAAAAATATACTGCGCTTCAGTAGACAATGAAGACCATGGATCGAGCTATAAAGTCCGTTATTATTGGCGCGACATCTGTTCTGTCGGCAGAATTACATTAATATTCCCTAAGAACAGTTAAATAAAAAAAAAACCGATGAGGAAATAGCAGGTATTGATTGTAAAATGAACTATCCTTCGCAACTAGAAAGCATTTGGTTCAGCCCTGGTATATTCTGATGATGATGAAATAAATGGTCGAGGTGCCAAGAAAACAGTTTTGAAATATCGATTATTATTCAGAATAGTTTATATAAAAAGTATCTAGACTTGCTGCCAACATTGAAATGTGAAGGGGAAAAGCAGTCATTGTCGTTGTTTCCGGTCATGTTTCATGTAACATAGATAAAGATTAGTCTACTTTCACGTAATTATTTACTATTTTTACATGAAAAGGCTGATCTGCATTATAAAACCCACATTTCCAAGCTTCTTCCTGGGCTCCATTGCCAGTAGGTATATTATTACCAGAAGCTGTTGCAGACTCATGTTTAGATATGTAAATGTACCATATTTCCAGAATATGTTCTCACCGCTCGCATGGGTTCTGCGTCTCGGTCAAGGCTGGCTGCCCTCCCCCCCTTATAACCGCCTGCTTTCCTTGAACTTCCGTGCAGTCACCAGCGCAAAACAAGAAACACCCAAAGATGTGCCATTTTAGCGGAAGACGAATCTTGAACGTTCACAAACAAAATTACTACCGAAATTGGAACAAGATGGGATTTCAGTGCCTTCTGCATGTACAGCAACAAAATTGTTAGAAATCAAACCTTACAAGTGTACATGTGTCCATTGTCTACGACAAGGTGATCCCTTAGCATGTGTGCGTTATTGTGAGTGGTTTCTTTCATCAATGGACAATGGACTTACAGCGTGCATTCTTTTCAAATGAGTCGTGGTTCCACCAAAAGGTCGTGTAAAAACCAAATTTGCTAACGGTGTTCTGAAAATGTAAATTGTATGCAAGAAATCCCTCCTTATGTTAGGAAAAATGGCGTTTGGCGTGCGACTAAAGCAAGACGCATAATCGGTTTGATTTTTTTTTTAAGAGCAGACTGTAATTGTAGAGAGCGAAATTACATTCTTGGCCCATATTTTAATAGACTGACGGAAGAAAACATTATATGGGTGATTTCAACAAGATTTCAACGCTATTCGTGCAGCGGAGGAGTCGATGGTTAAAATTGGGGAAGTGTTTGAAGATAAAGTGCTCAGTATTGCTCTCGCTTCCTAAATATAACCTCTTTTAATCTTATTTGTGATATAGCCTGAAGGACAAGGTGTACAAATCCGCACACATTGGAATAACTCAAGGAACATATACGAAATGAAGTCAGAAACATTGCAGTAGTCGAAGTAAACCTCATCAATTCCACATGTGTTTATCGGGTTTAGCCGAGGGAGGACGATACTTCCAGGTTTTGCTATAAGATAAGATTTTATACAGTTTGAAGAAGCGAAGTCAGAGTACAGGCGCGGCCGGCTGTGGCATGTCCAGCTGCCGAGATGCAAAACCCTGTGCAAGTGGTAAGGACATATTCTGGAGGGCCTGTATACGTATTTACCAAGTTGTTTGTAAAACATGTTCAGCTTTGTTTTGATTACACCCTCGGTATTCAAATTGTATCATGAATTTACATTTTGGTTGAGATAGGTTGAAAAGCTAAGCACTGTCCATGCATTCAACAGAATGCTCCGAAGTTGATCGGCGGATTTCTGACTGCATTGCAGATTATAAGGATCGTAATAAGTAAATTTCCCTTTCGCGGGAAAAATGAAAAACTCTTTTTATTTGTAAATAAAATCAGTAATGTTCTACATCGTGTAGGCTATATCTCCACATTATTACCATCGCCTTTTTTAAAGCATTTTCGGTATCCTAGCAGCAATTGCCCGTCAGTTTGCGTAGCCTTCAGTTCACTACATTTGTACTTCATCATTGTTTTCAAATTGCATTTTCTTTTCTTTTCCTATTCATAGTCAAGTTTTCACTTCCACACATTGTCACTGGCACTGTCATTACTTTATAAAATTTAATTTGTGTTGCTTTTGCTTATACTGCATGATACATCAAACCCCAAATAGTTAAAACTAGAGATTTTTCCTATTATTTCTTCGTTAATAACTATCTTATATCTTACATGATTTTTTCCTCTTTAAAAGCCATTTATTTTGTTTTGATTGTCAAATATTTAATTACATGTCTCCCTGATATCTTTCAGGTAATTTACACTTCTCTATAGACTATCTTCCGTTTCCTCAAAAATAATCTGATCGTCTGCAAATAGAATTGTTTTCAACTTATATCTATTAATTTGAATATTCCAGTAGAATAGTTTTTCCACTCTCATAGACGATACACACACATATATAATATAAAATAAAAATAAAGTAACTCTATTAAAAATGTAACAAATTAACAGTAATTATAATAGTTTTATTACAATGTATATATATATATATATATATATATATATATATATATATCGTCCCTTTTTAGTATTTTTCAAGGAGTTAGATATCCACAGGAGCTTTTAGCATTGCTTTTAAAAGTATGTATATTAAATAATGCTGGCGATATTCTTAATATTAATAACCATTGCTCCCTTTAAAAAAAAAAAAAAAAAAAAAAACCCTTTTTTCAATAAATTCACTTTCTAATAAATATTAGCTTCCGTGCATTGGCTGCAATTATGAGACCCTGCCTAAACTTCAATCTCGTGTATGAAAACAGCACATCAATATCGCCTCCCATTTCAGCAATATTTGCGGTGCAAGTTTAGATGAATCTCCCGGCATTTAGGGGTTACAGCCGTAAACATTTGAAATGATGTGCTACTGAATTAATTACAATTAGGTGCACGGAAATTCATACGAAAGCTAAATACCGTATTTATGTTACAATGGCTGTATGTCTTCTTAATAATCTAAATAAACCTGTAATAAGCCAATAAGTAGCGCTTTTACAATTTAGATTTAAATTAGTCTGCAAAATTTCATTGTTACGGTTTTTCTAAACTTGTCAACATGCACCTGATTTATGGAGAAGCAAAAGTGCTGTTTAACTTTACTTTTAAAGTGGAATATTCATAATATTTCAATACATTCTTTACGTTTACCATAATACATTCTTTACGTTTACCATTTAAACAACCAACAACATATGTTTTGCATTGCAATTTGTTTTGAATTACTGTAAGCACAACAATTAAAATTAAACATTCGGTAATCAAACTGAAATACGATACCCTGCTTTGTTTAATTTCGCTGACTCTAATACCAGGCCTGTTGTTAAAATGAAATAATAATAATAATAATAATAATAATAATAATAATAATAATAATAACAATTAATACTATTATAATAACGAATATGTTGATTCAATAATAGTTTCAGAGGTGCAACAGATGTAAATGTAAGTCAATAATTAATAAAGTTACATTGTCGATGAGTAACATATTAGCCATTATTTATTACCATTTCAAAACGGAACTTGATCAGAGTCAGTGGCGTGCATAGCCTTTTGAAACTTTAAGCCCTAAAATGTAAGTTTGAAACCTTTGTTCCAGAGTTCTAAAATTGCTGTCTAAGACCCCTACATATAGGGTGTGAATATTTCGGCGTTGTTCATTACAAAACAAGTGTATGAACTTGTGTTCTTTCTTTCTTGTTTACACTACCTAGCAATGTACTCTCCATTCTCGTAATGTCTTACGTAAAGTTCTACAGATGGCTAAATTCATTTTTTATCTCCTGTTTTCCAAATTAGTCGGATCATAATTAACTTATCAGATCCGATATGAATATTGCTCATTTCACTTTACCATAAAATAATTTTACGTGCTTCGTCATGCACAATATTCTTGCAAAAATTAGATTTAAATTAGTAAGATTGTTGGAAAGCTATCTAGAGTTAAATTACACTCAACAAATCAATTACTGTTTTTCAAATCCGTGTTGATAAGAAAAGTATTTCATGTTCTTAGTTTCTGTTTGACGACTTGAGAAAACTTTCAACAGACTTGATTTATGAAACGTTTAAAAGTTTTAAATGACAAAAATGTGCCAAATTTCAGAGTTTGTAGAATGGTCTTGGACAAGCAATTGAGATAGGGAATATGTTTATTCAAATTTCAAAGTTATGGCATTGAGTTTCTAAGAGACCATTATGCCATTCTGTTTTGTGGACCCGGTCGAAGATCAAATCCGGCCAGGATCGATGGATTTTTTCGGGCATAAAAATCCTAAGTATGGGCTTCCTTCGGAAGGAAAGTAAAACGGTAGGTTCCGTGTCATAGATACATGAAAGAACCTCAAGATTGAAAGAAGAGGCCTCTGAGCAATATTTATCGGCCGATTCACGCCCTGGATTGAATGGAACGCTGATGATCTGAGATGTTTAAGAGCGTGCTAAAATAAATAAAGTACTCTACTCACTGGTGCATTTCTATTTTGCACAATTGATGTGACACTGACGTCATAAAAAAAGGATGTGTTTATTTATTATAACTTTTTTTACTTTTCCGTAATTTAATAAGAACATACTTCATCATTAAATAAGTTATTAATTAGCTACTCTGCATGAACCTATGATCTTCGAAGCCACACAGTCACACAGCTACACAACACAATAAATCAGTAATTGTTGTTAAATGCCGTACTATCACATGATTGGTTCGAGATTCAGATATTTTATAGCACAAAAATTGACAATCGGAACACCCCGAACCGGCTCGACAGAGAAGGGTTGCAGACACGCGCATCTGCTTCGCGAGCAGGGAAACCCGGATTTTCAATAACTATCAATCAGACATCATGGAGGTGCCACAGACTGAGGCAGAAGCAGCAGCTGCGAAGAGAGCAGTTTGTGTCATGCTACTACATTATATAACTGTTTCACTTAGACATTCTAATATATAATAAAAGTGTGTATATACATGGGTCGTAGACCGTACATGCTTAAATGTGACACAGAACTAGAAAGAGAAACAAATAATAATAATAATAATAATAATAATAATAATAATAATAATAATAATAATAATAATAATAATAGGAAGAACGATATTTACAGGTATTGAATGGAAACATATTATTTATAAGTTGTGTTCTAACCAGAAAATAAATTTTTTCTTCTTCACCGATATGCTTACATCACACATTTTCTATGAATAATTTTATATATATTAATATAATCCCTGAGTCGCCCTTCTCTTTAATTACTCGTCTTCCCAACTCCCCTCTCCTCACTATAGACATTAACTTTCTTTGTCGGGTATTCGCTAGAAATATTCTCGATCTTTACGTGTATCTCTCATGCACCGACACTTCCAGACAGACGTGCAAACTTCTGTTGGAATTCAGAAATTGTGGTGGCAATTACTTATTTCACATCTCCATCTTACACGCGGATAGTACAAAGTGCTTCGCGCACTTTGGCAAGGGAAATGCCGCATATTCACCCAATCAGTGTGGTTGGTAAACAGGTCCCAGCATACGAATCGTTCTTCCAATTACCTTAAAAAGTTTTCAGGAAAAGCGTTTTTCTCAAGTGTTCCCAGTGGGTACATTCTGCCAGAATATGTACTCATTCCTCATCCTCTCGACAAAATGGTCATATTCTCATAACAAAACTATCCGTTATTTTTTTTAGCCTTTCAACTTCCAGTCTAAACCAGGTCATTCCTGAGCTTGCCTTTCTCCCTAGAACGAGCATATATATTCCTATATATCCCAGGTTAGTTTAATTTCATTCGATAGGCTCAAGGCTTCTATTATTACCTGTACTAATTATCAATAGATCGGTAACTTCAGTTGTATTTTTTGAGATTTATTAAGTCTTCAACTTTATATGTATATAATAACGTAGATACCGCCTACCACCTTATAAACCTTTAGAAGAATTGCTTTGTTACAGCTTTAAATGTTGATTTTATTTACCGTAATGTTTATAAATTTATTTAATTTGTTATTCATATACTTGTTTAGAAATATAAAAGTACACATATCTCAGATAAAAAAATCACCTATTTGCTGCAGAGGTGCTATCTGGCGACTGTATTTTTTTGATATATAATGTAATTCATATAATTCTGTTTTCTACTGAGGCAACAAATGTTATGGGGTACTGTTAATAATTTTGAAGATAAAATTATAAATTTGGAAAGCAAGCGTTTCAGGAGAGTAGGATTACTCCGCGACATCTGCCATGAGGAAGATTTAGGAAAATCTGGAATAACCTCAGTGAGGGAGGTGGAAATCGAATCCCAGATCTCCCTTCCATGAGTCCGTTACTTTAGTGACCTCGGCCACCAGTCTGGGTTAAACAAAGCATCAGTAAGCGTTAACGTTGTATTGCGACAGGGGCGACAGTTTGTGATTGTCTATTCCACGTGATAATGGTGTAAATGCTATCTTTATGCGACTTACAAGATAGCATGTTTACATTCTTAAGAACTGCATTTGGCAGACGTTGTATTCCATTGTGATAAAAAAAATAATAAAAGTTTAAACATAAATGCATATGTAGTCCCAACGGCAAAAAAACTGAAAATTATTCACAGAGTATAAAAATACAAAGAACTGAAAAGTTTCATGTTAAAGGAAGATAGAACACACGGGTGATTAACATAAAATAAAGCCTAAATGTGATGTTTGAGCCTAAATTCTCTTTAGGTGAGGAGTTAAGTGCTTTAAATTTCTTTTAAATCCGAATCTTCTATTCGAGAAAGAGCATTTGGCCTTGAAACATTGTTTTTGTTCTTTATTTCATATTATTTTCATGTGTAGATAATGATTTACTTCCCCAAAGATTTTCAGCATGTACGAATAACATTGTTTTATTATATTCTATTACAAATGCATTAGGACATTTACCAATAAACGTATCTAGGACCTAAATGAACTACAGTTAATGTTCCAAAATACTTTAAGTATTAATTATCAATATGTGAAATAACTATAATATTTAGTCGCCCTCTGGACTTTGTAATCCTAATTTTGGTCATTTGTAGGAGCCTGGTGGAGGTCAGATGGAATGAAGAAGCTCTACAGTTCGCTCGGAGGGCAGCCAAAGTTCTAATGTCGGTAAGTAAACTCTGCTGTTAAGGGCCTTCATGCTATTTTTACAGGGAAATTAATTTTAGAAAAATCACGATAATGTGACCTGGTAATCTTTTTACTATCCCTGGAATATACAAAAAGCACATGCTAAAATTGTTGATAAACACCTGTGGGATATCTAGCTTCTAAAAATTAAAATTATATATAACAAAATAATAATTATTCACTTGAAACGTACAAAGTACATTTTCAGCATTCCGCTAAAATACTTCTACAAATATCGGAGGTACGTTATGCACGTTGAAATGTTATATACACAAACAATGCTGGGAAATGCTGGGTTTATTACTTATAAATTCAATTACAAAACCCAAATGTCATGTTTTATTTCAGACTGATAGGGCACATTAACTGTGACACATCGCAAAATGAATAAAAATGCAAACAAGCTTCAGTTCAACTGTTTATTTATTCGCAATTCACAGGTGCTGAAAATGCCATTCACCTACTTCGATTGCAGATCATGAATTGTGGCGTATTTTTTAATTACGAGTCATTGTACATTTATATACGTGATACAACTTTCAAAAGAAGGCATAATTTAGAGCTTTTACCGCAAATAAAAGACCATGGGGTTAAGGTCAGAGAACATGTGGGCCACTGATCTGATACTGCGTTACCTATCCAGAAGGAAGTGACAGACTACTACCTCGTCTCCAAGATGACATGAAGCACATCACTGAAGAAGTCCATAGCAGTCTGGGAAGATGGAGAAGAACCCCATTGAACCACAGCCGTAAAGCCCGGAAGACAGTTCACATAATTGACACCGGCCGTGAAAAGCTACGTTCTATAATTTCGTGAGATTCTTATCCTGTGAATGTACACTTTTTTCACACGTCCACAAACATACAGACTAGACATGGTCTAAATTAACTCTCGCAGTTGTTATGGCTGTTTGTTTTAAGATGCACAGGCGCACACAATACAAAAGATTCTCCTGGAAATGAGACTGCATTAATTTAGTATCAAAAAGTAGATTTAATTTTCAGTCACAGAAAAATGAACTAAGTTGTGTGTAGTGGTTATATTTTCTTAAGGCACAAATATAAGGAAAATGAATATGAGAGATAATTAAACTCAGGTGTCAACGTAATTCTGAAGTAACCATAAGCGCCATTACACCGCATAACAGTAACATGCAGCCTTGTTCCTCCACGTTGTAGTGTACAGCGCAACCGCCTTGGAAAACCTCATGTATAAGAAGATAGACATTATTTTCAACGTGAAAGACAGCATAAAATAAAACGACTCTACACTAATGCATTACTTATATATATTTTTGAGGATTTCATAAAAGAGTTATGTTAAAAAAAATGGAACTTTTTATTTTGTACAAATTTCTGCTTACTTGCATCTTACTGCTGAACGTAATTTTCCCTTCTATGATACCCTCTTCCCGGCACTTGAGCTTCTGAAAGCAGTCCTGACATGCTTTTCTGATATTCGTCCTTTCATCGTGGACTTCAGTTCTGGAAATAAAATACAGGTGTTAATCGGGGGAGGGGGGTATACAGGATGATGAATAACAATCAGCTGATTTTTCGCGCCAAAGTCGCGAACAAGCCATGGTGCGTTATCGTGATGCAGGACTCAAAATATCCCTCGATATTTTAGATCTTCCCGTTTTATCGGAGACATCTGAAAACATCTTAGTAATGCTAGCAATTCACAGTTTGAATTCCGGCAGAAACTTGTGATGAATTTTGAAGAAAGCTGTCCATAGCATTTTGACTTTTGATCTGATTTTCGTCTTAATATGGATTTTCCAGATCATTGTGGTGATTGAACTTTCGTCTCAACATTATAACCACATCGTGATGTTTCATCATCAGCAAACCCCGGAACTTAGGTAAAATGCCTTTTCTATCTGGGTTGATATATTTAAGCGTCAAATAGAAATTAACATGTTTCCGTACATTTGGGGTCGGTTGAGTAAGTTTTATTTATTTGTTGCCTATTTTGACTTATGTCGCCTAATTTAAGGTTTAAAACCCTCCCCCCTTTTTTGCCTATTTGGCCAGTATGGCTTTTTTTATATACGCATTTTAAAAAAGCACATAAAGAATTTCAATATACCTAAGTGAAAAAAGTTACAAAAATTAAATTAGCCAACAACATTCTCCTCAACCCATTCACCTAAGACCTTTACCTTCGTTAGTGAAAGGAACGCAAGCTTACCTCAAGCATACGAATGCAGAAGTACTGTAGTTATGAATAGACTTGGCAAATGACCTTGTATCTATCTGCTCGAGACAATTCTATGAAATTTATGGTGCGAAGTAACCTTTTAGCTGCATAAATGCAACATACAATTGCAAGAAAGAAATATGAGAGCGGTACAGCTGTGCAATGAACCTTACCTACAGTGTGTTCAGTACGGATGTAAGACAGATACTAACCTGATTCTCCTACAGACGCAAAGAATCTCTGCGCATGTTTTCCCATTCGACAGGATTATTCAAAACTACTTTAATTTGTCTTGATCAACATTTCCATGATGTTCTGATGAGTCCTTCCGAAATATCTTGTTTCACAATCATTCAGTGGAAGTAGAATTTTCTTTACCTGATGAAAAATACTTTCTCTGACAAGCAGCTGACTATGAAAGTTGATACTTGAAATAACATCTTGCTGTTGCTTGTAACCAAGGAAAGTATGCTTGAGTACCCTAATTGTGTGATAAAGAAATTATTAAGTATTTTAAATATCTATTTTCATTAATGATGAGTGATATTACTGTGTTATCACTTTTAATAAGTGTTTTTAATTATATTACTGCCTATTTTCAGTATTTTAAGCACCTTATTGCCTTCCTGAAATTCCGGGCTCAGATCTCCAGTGATTATTTTTTCATAAAAGTTGAATCCTCATCAACGCGACCCAACGCGACGGATGACGACGCGATTGTCTTTCTGTTCTTGTATCAATAGCCGATGCTTTCTGTCAGAATCTTATGTGAAATGTAAAACTCTTCGACTATTTCTGCAATAGTAGGCGCCAATTTTCATAGAGGTCTTATTAATTCTGGAGGCATGAGCACATTCATTTGATTTCGATGGGCTCCCGGACGCGGAGTCATCCACTACGGACTCCCGATCACTTTTAAACCGCATATACTACTCATAGCACTGAATATGACTTAAACCATTATGTCATGAGTCTTGATAAATGATTAATGTTAATATGCTGCTTATGATAGCCCATCAATAATCGCAAAACTATGCAAATAAAATAGCATGAAACTCGACTGAAATAAGATAACATTATGCGGCTAATTGGAACGTTTCGTCAAGGTCAGAGCTGGTCAGTGCTACAAGCAGCTTTTAACAACACACCTTTGGCGCAAGAACTTTTAAGTTCGGTTATTTTTTAACGTATCTCGAGGGAACGAACGGTTGCGATTTTACTAAAAAGTTAGAAAAAATAATTTATTCTTTAGGAAGGTAATTTAGTGCTTACTTCTGTATAATTCAGTTCAGAGCATGTATTTAGCCAGCACGTTTTCATTAAAAGCGTCGTTGTTTCAGTTTGAGAGAAGGTAATTCAAAGTCTCTCTCACGCAACTTCCCTGGGACCTATTTGCACTTAAATGCATAACTCCCTTAGTAAATTATTTAAGTTCTTATCGTGTTGAATCATAATAGGTGACAATACGTGGGAGTCATAAGTAGCTATTTAAAATTCGGCTAACGTTAGGCATTCTGTTAGAACTGACAGACATTTTCACAACGGTTGAATAAAGAGATTTGCATTCTGTAGGGTTGCTTGACTTAAAAGTTTAACTTAGGTGGTGCTGAAGAAAATTTACAACTGCATTTATGGGTGGGGGTATTGAATTTTTCCTCTAGTCACGCTATTGCTAGATATTTCTTCCCTGGAGTTTGTCACAGTTCATGGGTATAGATTATTTAATTGGCAGTTTTCATACATCACTAATTTTAGGCTCTTGTGTATTTCATTTTGCTGATATACAACCCAGGGGGAAAAAAGGTGAAGTCTTTATTATAATAGGTTAAAGTTCGTCTAATATACTGAGGTTTTACCTCATTCTGTTAACATGAAGCGAGCCATTCTATAGATCAATACTAATGGAATTAAGTGGGCTAACCAGGCACCGTTATGCTTTATATTAAAAAAATATTGATTGTTTATACTTCTAGAAAGGACCTGTAATATATATAAGTTACACAATTAAGAGCACGATTTGAAAAATGCTTATATTTTTCAACATAATCTCGCTGTCCCATCGTTGCACAAGCTCCTGAAATCCATCTGCGTAATTTTTTTGAGCTGCTGTTGTAACCAGGTGCTTACTTCTCTCGTCGTCGGAAAACTTTTCATATATGGGATGATCTTTAAGAGGGCCTAACAAACGGAAGTCGCTTGGAGCTATGCTCGTGGACTTCCCACTTGAAATGTCGCAGCATTTCGTGTCTTGCTGGAGTATGAGGACGCAAGACACCGCTAATGATGAGTCCTGGTAGCTTCGGTTGAATGGTCTTACGAAGCTTATTGAGGATGTTGCAGTAGAATTCGACATTTAGGGTTTGTCCTTCAGACTGGAATGCGGTGAGAAGTATGCCTTTGTGATTCCAAAAGTCTCCCAGCGGATGGTGTCGTTTTTAAAACCTTTTTTTCCCTGGCAACACAGGTTGTTTTCACTACATTGACACATGCTTTATTCGAAATAGTAATGATGAACCTAAAATTCATCATATTTGATAATTTGGTCTAGTGTATCGTGTTCATCGTGGTAGCGATTGAGATGTTGTAATACCAAACTCGTTCTTTCCGTTTTGTGTTGCCGGATCAACATGCGCGGTACCCACCGTACACAGACTTTGTAAAAGTCTAACCCGTCATGCCATGTCATCTGAACAACTAACAGCAGCGGCTATAGTGTCTATAGTTACTCTCTATCTGCTCGTATCAAATCTTCAACACGCTGCAATTGTAATCACCTTTGGCTGATCAACGCGGTTTGTCTTCGATGCGTGCCTGCTCTTCAAAGGACTTCTGCACCTAATTATAAACAGCTTGACATGACTGGCATTTGTTTATTATTATTATTATTATTATTATTATTATTTGATTCCATAGATTCCATAACTCCCAAAAATCGCACAACGTAGCGCAGCGCGAGGTTGTACACTCAGAGGCGCCGCCAATTTGCAACTGTTGTTTCGCCATTATAAACATTGATTATCTCATGTCGAATATTATTAATTGCCACCGGACTATGTTGCTATCAGTGGCAATAACCGCAAGTGCCTCATTCTGACATGTAGTGATCCACATCAATTTGTAACTTATAATAGCACATCCTTTGCACTTTTCTCTGATATCCAAATTTATTTACTCAACCTATATTGATTCTGTTTTTTTTTTTTAACGAAAAGGGGAAGATCTGACATTATACTGTTCTGCAATTATACAGTGAGAACTGTTTATAAGTTTAACCTGTCGTTTATCAATTTTAAAACTCTTAAGTACAACAGCAATTGATACTCACGCTCTTTTCAGTAGGTGCTGGATATGTTACGCATTTTCCCCGTCCACATTTTCTTAGGGAGTAATCATTGAAACACATAGTTCCCCATTGCTAATGGGCCTAACTTCGTTTCCAATGTTTGTTATAAGTTCTCCCAGTGTGGGGGGATTATTGAATACACTCTATTTTTCAGTGTCGCCCAAAGATAAACATTTTCCTAAAGCCCTCATTGATAGTGGAAGCTTTTTGGCTACATTAACAATGTTCAAATGTATTACAATTTCTAAAAAATGATTATTTAACGTTATGTTTTTATTTAAACACGTTAATCCTAGTGTGTGTTGTTCAACCCTGCAGATTAGAAGGGGCAGTGTCTAAAAAGCATCCTGTGACACACGCTGCATGATGGGACGAAGATGGCGACACAAGTCTCATTAACACCGTACCGTGTTTTTGTTCTCACTCGTGTCAGGAATAATCCCAACGTGATATATAGCCGAATACACTCACCACGGACGTGACCCAGCTTCTACATATCCCGGCTTATGTCGATGTCTGTCTAGTGCTGCCATTACGTTATTGCCCTCTGATCCCCTGCCTCAAATCCACTTTCAACGTCATGGTCGTTGCGGTACAGGGCGCCCTTGTGTCTTTAAATCCTCGGCAGAAGTGGAACAACCACTCGACGAGTTGGGCTTAGCTGTAGCGCTGTCTGTTTTTCGCTACTCGGTAATCTGCAGCTGCAAATATAGCTGCGTGCACTTTAACTAGTAGTCACTTGTTTCACTACCGACCTGCGTTAACACCAAGAAACGGAATGAATAAATGAATAGTGTTTAACGCCCGTTTTTGCTATAGAGGTACCATAGGCGATGAACACTGATGATACATGAAATGAAATGATATATTGAGAAAGGATTAATTTTTAAGGAAGGAAACGTTCCAGGCCTAAGTTTAGAGTACCTTCCTGGCATTTGCCATTAATGAGGACGGAGGAAAATCTGAAAAAAAAAACCAGGGAGAATGTTCCTTGCGGGATTCGAACCCCAGACCTTCCGCTCCCTAGTCCGCGCATTAACGACCTCAGCCACCGGTGGCGATAGCAAGCAACGGGAAGGATATATATCCTTTTATAATATATTATACATAAGAAAAGTCTAAACTTTTTATAAAAGTATTCATATCGCAAATGAATAAACACAGTCTTTAACGCTGTAACATGGGACAAAACTGCTGAAAAATGACTATTACAATCTGATTTCATGTGGTGGGATTCAGTTATAACACAGGTTCAAAACAGATAGAAATCTAACAGCCCTTTCAGCAGTCAAACAGGCTATCCCTGAATTCGCGTACCACTTTGCAGTATCATAATCTACTGGAAAATCTAAAATAGGAATGTAAAATAATTAGCTGTATGCCACAGTCCTCAGTTATTAGCCAATTAGAAGCCTACATTTCATGTTACCTTAGTACCAACTCCCGACTTGGCTTCCCGGTGCCAAGCAAATCCCCGTTAAGCCGGCCACGCGTCCAAAAGAGGACTCTGTACAAACACCGTAGAATCCTTAGCCCTGATTCCCCTTCCCGTTTCTCCCCTTTCTTCCTCTCTGTTCTCCATTTGCCTTCTTTGTCGTGCCTTCGAGAAGGAATATATATGCATGTATGTATAGCAGTATATTACATTATAACAAATCGTTAATATATATAAAAGAACTCAATCTAGATTTTGTATTAAGAATTTTGTTTTTAATATTCAACGTCTTCTACCCCTAAATTGAGCCATTGATTATTGCGTAGGTAATATCCTATACAAAAATAGCTTAATTACATAATTTTTACATGGAAATAATTAAAGGCATTTTGTTGTGTTGTAGGTCATGAACAACACTCTTGAGTACAAGAGTAGATACTCTTGTTCTACTCGGGTATCATCTATTTATTGTAATTACTAACAATATGCTCCTCCAAATCTTACCCTAACTTTGAAATGAAGTATTATGTTCCGTTTCCTAATTTACATTTTAGTAGCTTTCCTTACTGTTTTAATGAAACGTATAAAGAGCAGAGAACCAGCTCCTCCATATTCAAGTTATTGATTTTGATTGATTGATTTATTTACGGACGCTCTTTAACAGCTCAGGTCATCAGCGTCCCATTCAACTCAGGGCGTGAAACGGCCGACAAATTTTGCTCAGAGGCCTCTCTTTCAGGCTTGAGGTTCTTTTTCGTGCCGTAAATGTACGACACGGGACCCACGGCTTTACTTCCCTTCCAAAGGAAGCCATACTTAGGATTTTTACGCCCGAAAAAATTCATCGGTCCTGGCCGGATTCGAACCCGCGATCTTGGGTTTAGGAGGCAAGTATGGTAACCACTACACCACCAGGACCGACATATATTCAAGTTAAAGGTCCAGTGTATCTTCTATCTTCAGGTTAAGAGTTGCTCTAGCTTTTTAAAGTAGCACTTCACTATGACGGATATTGACGTTATGATGCAAAAGAGGCTCATCGACGAACCGCAACAGAAAAACCCAACGCACTTTGGAACTCGTGGGGGAAAAGGGAAAAGAAGTAAGCCGCAATGTACACTGCTCGGAACGTTGACGGTCCACCTCTCCTACAAGGGCAGCACGCTGAATTACTCTTATCTGGCAGGGTTGGCTCCCCTAGAAAGTGTGGTTTGTGCTATTCCCAAAAATTTGAACCTGGATTTGCTATATTTATTTCTTAATGCGTTATGATGCTTAGAACGGCTGTCTTTTGTCTCCATAACTTGTGGAGTATTTTGATCTGGGGGGGGGGGGCGAGAAAAAGCGGTAGAAGGAATCTTCGTCATAACTCATTGTTAATGAAAATAGGTATTTAAGATACTTAATACTTTTTATCACACTATTAAAGTGTTTATATTTATTTTTGATTACAAGCAACAACATGTTTTTCAAATTATCAACTTTCATAGTCAGCCGCTTGTCAGAAAGACATTTTTCATTTTGGAAACGTTCTACTTTCACTTAAGTGACTAGAGCATATTTAAGACCAGGTATTTCGAAAGGGCTGATGCTAGTTAAAACAGAACATTCATCTTTCAGAACGCCATAGAAATGTTGATCAAGTGGTTTTGAATAGTTCTGCGAATGAGCAAAAGATGCACAGTGGTTTCTGGTCAGTTCATTTTCTGTTTATGCGTTTATAGGGGAATCAGTTTAGTCTCTTACTTCGGTACTGAACATATTGTAGGGACGGTTTATTGCACATACGAGGTCTGTTCAAAAAGTATCGCGAATTTTGTTTTTTCAAAAGGTATTTATTTATTCATGAATATCTATTTTGTCCGCTTCAAAGTAATCCCCACCAGATATTATACACTTGTACCAACGTTTTTTCCAATCCTCGAAGCACTTTAAAAAATCGTTTTTTGTGATTTTGTTCAGCTCCGTCTTCGATGCCGTCTTTGTCTCCTCAATCGTGGCGTAGCGTCGTCTTTTCATGGGCCTCTTCAGTTTTGGGAACAAAAAAAGGGTCACAGGGGGCCAGGTCTGGGGAGTACGGTGGCTGCGGCATCATAAGTGTGTTGTTTTTGCCCAAAAATTCGCGCACAAGCAACGATGTGCGAGCAGGGGCGTTGTCATGGTGGAAAAGTCAATTTTTTTTCTTCCACAAATCCGGCAGTTTCTGGCGGATTGCTTCGCGCAAATTGCGCATAACTTGCAGGTAATATTCCTTATTGACCGTTCTACCGTGTGGCAAGAACTAATGATGCACCACGCCCCTGCAATCGAAGAAAACTGTTAGCAAAACCTTCACATTCGACCGAACTTGGAGCGCTTTTTTCGATCTTGACTCGTGTGGCAGCATCCATTGACGATCTCGGGCGTCCGGGATGCTCTTCGTCGTTTACATCTTCTCGACCCTCTGAGAACATTTTGTACCACCGATAAACGTTACTTTGGTCCAAGGTAGCTTTACCATATGTCACAGTCAACATTCGGAATGCATCCGCGCACTTAATTTGGTTTTTCACACAAAATTTGATACAGATTTTTTGTTCCATTTTTTGGAATAGGCAAAAATCGAAGACGAGCCAAAATACGTCCAAGCAAAATAGCTGTCGACAATTAACTGAACATTCAAAATGGCCGATCTTGTCAACATAAGTGAGGGACATGAGTACCAACATAACGTCACAAAACACTCGAAAATCGAATATACGTACCCCGCGGAAATTCAAAATTCGCGATACTTTTTGAAGAGACCTCGTATGTACCGCTCTCATCTTTCTGGCTAGCAATTGTTTGTTACGTTTATGCAGCTGAGAAATTACCCCCCCCCCCTCAGATTTCCTAGTATTGTCTCGCGCAGATAGAAACAAGGTCATTCGCCAGAAACATTTATCTATATTTCCTGGTATCCGTATGCCCCAGATAACGGAGCGTTTCTTTCACTAATGAAGGTTCTGCCATTTGAAGAACTTAAGTGAATGGGTGGTGGAGAAAGTTGTTGACTGCTTCAAAAACGTTAAGTGTATAACAAGGTTCTCAATAGATATTTATGTGAGGTGAACGTGCCATTTAATTTGTATAACTTTTTTCCCTTCGATATATGGAAATTCTAAGTGTTTTTAAAAATGCGTAAATAATCGCAGGAAAAATCCATAACGAACCAAAGCAGGCAAAAAAAAAAAAAAAAGTTTTAAACCCTAAAATAGGCATCAATAGCCAATAAATAAATAAACAAATAAAAATAAAACCGGCCCTATCTACCCAAATGTACGGAAAGCATGTTGCCTAACTTTCAGGTTCTATTTTTTTATGTGTATGCACCACAAGAAAATGATCTCATTTGCCTCGAATTTTTTAATAAAGCATCGCAGGTAGTGGGCATTGGTGAAACATGAAATTATAAATTGGGAAAGAGTTTTATTTGGAAAGGAACCGTTCCAGGCCTAAATCTAGGACACCTCCTCGCATTTGCCATTGATTAGGACTAAGGAAAATTGGAAGAAAACCTCATTCATGGAGGACGGTCCTGGCGGGAATCGAACCCCAGACTACCCGTTAATGGGTCCGTGTCTTAAGGTACTCTCTACGGTTGTTATTGCGCTACAAGTTGAATAATATGTTTTAAAAGAATATTAATTATGAAATAGCAACAAAAGTCATATACAAGGCAATTAAAATTGCAACTCAAAGATCGCGGGTTCGATTCCGGCCAGGACGATAGAATTTTTCGGGCGTAAAAATCCTAAGTATGACTTCCTTCGGAAGGGACGTAAAGCCGTGGATCCATGTCGTACATTTACGGCACGATGAAGGACCTCAAGCCATAAAAAAAGGCCTCTGAGCAAAATTTGTCGGCCGTTTCACGCCCTGGGTTGAATAGGACGCTGGCGACTTGAGATGTTAAAGAACGTCCGTAAATAAACCAAATAAAAATATAATAAATGCAACACATTGACGTCTGTTATCTCGCTCATTTGTTCGGATCCTTCACGTCTGTGGTTCATCCTACCTCGATCAACTCACTGATCTGACATTCGTTTCGATTTTGAAGCACTTCGTCCAACACAAGCGCCAATTTCTCGGAATGACATCCCACATTCTCGGTATGCCGTAATTCTCCCTTGATCAGACACCCGCTGGTATTTCTGCCATATTTTCGACGAGTCATAATCGTTCCTTTTGTGGGGTTGGTTTAACGCTTCTCTTATGAAGGTTACACTTTTAAGCGCCAGCAGTGTTTTTTTTTTTTTTTTTTTTTTTTGAGTAGTGTTTAACGCCCGTTTTCACTACTGAGGCATCACAGGCGGTGGACACTGATGATACATGAGATGAAATGATAAATTGGGAAAGAATATTTTTTTTTAAGGAAGGAAGCGTTCCAGGCCTAAGTTTAGGTACCTCCCCGGCATTTGCCAGTTATGAAGACTGAGGAAAACCTGGAAAAAACCCCAGTCAGGGAGGACGGTCCTGGCGGGATTCGAACCGCGGACCTCCCGCTCACGAGTCCGTGCCTTAACGACCTCGGCCACCCGTGGCGGTGCCAGCAGTGTATTTTAATAATTTAGAGACTGCAGTTGTGCGCCCTTAACCATGATGCTTATCGTTTTCGTATTGGTCTAAGACCAGACCCAAGATAGAAAGAAAGGCTGAAGACACCAACAGATAAACAAAATGTAAAGCATGTGGCGGGTGCTCCAAGAAGATCGTCGCGTGACATGCGAGGAATTTTCAGTAGCCACGTCAGTAATCCGTATTTTGAGATACTATTTACAAAAATAAAACATGAATGATCCAGTATGAGCCGGAGTTGAAATTACTTTCCAATGAGTTCATCTTTCCCAGAACAAAAACACAGTATGAGCGAATTAGGGGACAGGCGAATGATAATTTTGTTTTTGATCATTAAGGAATCATTATGACACATAAAATCTTGTGTGGAACAAGTTTCGCATTAGTGACTTAATGCAAAAAAACACAAACCCGACCTTAGTAGCTCAAGGCTGGACCTCCATGACAAACCGAGAATTTTGTAATCAATAAGCTCGCTTAGATTAGAATCATCCTCTCTATAGTCCGGACATTTAGCACACTAGACTTTGACATATTCCCAAAGTTAAAATAAACATTTGCTCACATCTTTTTCTTTCTCGGAATAAGCTCTGTGCCACCGTTTCTCGAGCCAATCGATCAATGAACAGAAGGGATGCTTTGAATGGAATAGCACAAGTTCCCAAACGTTGGGACTCGGCCATTGTGAAACAGGAATTCTCTATTGAGGGACTCTAAAGAGATACTGTCAAAAAATGCATTCTTTGCTTATGAAATGACCCTCATAGTATCATAAGGGAATGAACCGGTTGAAACCAAGCCATACAAAATGTATGTTATGATGACATCTAAATAAATGAAAAATGCTTTTTGGTATCACACTGGGGGTGGTTTTTACAGTCCTCGTCATCTTTCATTTGATCAGACTCGATAATATGAATATTGTATTTAAAATATATACCGTAAAATATGTAATTAAAATTCTTCCTCTAAACCTTCAGTAATATGTAAACTATTATTTCTCGTACATTTTAGCAAATAATTTACTTGATAGGCAGATAGAAATAATGGAAGCACATTTATAAATGCCAACCTTCCCGATTTTTCCAATTTAATGAACATTGGCTAGAGTATGGCTTCAGTGCATTGCATTTTTATCTAATTGACTTTTTCGTTATTAGTAGCATAAATAGCTGTTTTCACAACTACAATATTGATGGTCTAAGTTTAGGATGTCCCATATTTATTTTAGTATAAATATAGCATGATCTATGATCTATTTATTATTCAGAATATAAAAGCAAAATCTACTAGTAGTAACTGCTCGTATCAGACACAAACACCATCACAGTATTTCAGACTACTGGAATTTATTTAACTGCCAGGCTGCGCGTACCGCCCTTTCAATGCCCGCTCACTTCTACTCAGGAGAAGGGTAGGGCTTCCTGCCCGAAATTCGTCCAGTTGATGCCCCTGCTGTACGTGACACACAGTAATTTGTTTCCGTACACGTTTTCCATTCGTCTGAAGGCACTCCTGCAGCTAGAAAATGTATTGTACTCTCTTTCTTGCGCTTTAAAGCACTGATTTTTCATTGAGTTCAATACAGGATTCTCTAGGAGACACAGTAAAAAACATTAATGACCTGAAATGTATTATAAAAGCAGGGATGGAAACGCTAGACGTAGCATCTTCATTGCTACTAGAAATGTTTCAGAGGACTTGATGCTTTGCTCAAAAAATAAAAAATCTCGAAATCTTAGGTAAACCATACAGAGAAAAAGTTTTTCTACAAATGTACGGTAGATAAACTAATATCCGCTGGGAGCTTTCAGATAGTTGAACAAACTTCTGGATTCGATGCAGTGTAATCTCGAACCTCCTGAACACTGGGGTTACACATTATAATATAAATATGTCCACATTCACCATCCATTCGAATGATACAGCAAATCAGTCAAAGCCTGAAGAAGTCATTTTTAATTAGATAAAGTTATCATTGAACAATGTCTATGCAAGTAAATTGTACCATCAGAACGCAGCACGTGCAGGTCGTTGTGGTCTTGATTTACCCACAAAACTCAGCCTGTTATGAACGGATGCTTTGTATTTAAGTAGGATTCTTTTGTCCTTTTTGGTGTAGTTTGTTCAGCTGGAAATAGAAACGATTAGTGCTTTTGGTTTAGTTATAATGCCACAACATAAACATGATTTAACCCAAAAATGTTATTCAGGATTCTTGTTTGAAAAAAAAAATTACGATAGTGACATTTTAAAAGAAACTTCCCGGCTTTTCTACTCCACAAAGAAATACTGGGGTTATCTAAATAAAGTTAGGAAAATGTAGAGGTTATGTATTTACCGATAGGAAATCTGCATTAGAGGAAGATTATAATGAGACCAAAAAGAAAGTATCTGCAACATATAGAAATTTCGCAAACCAATTTAAAAATTAAAACTATATGAGATAAGCATTGTTTAGTCATTTTTCCACGTGATAACATAAACATCGTAAAATAATTCTGTAATCGAGTATTAAATAAGTTTATTGATAAAGTAGTTTTCTTCATTGAGGGCATATCCGTGAGGAAGGGCAACACTGCGTAGGTAGTGAGGTATGGACGTGGGCGGGGTCGTAACAAAGGTAAGCCACCGCCACGCCGCCCACCCCACCTCGCTCTGGCACTTTAAGCCGTGTAACGGAATAATTGAAATGAAATTATATGAAATATTAAAGCGATTTTTTTAAATTTCATTCATTGTAAACGTAAATATCTATAGTGTGGCTCACATATAATTAGCTGTAGGTTTGAGGAAATATTTAAAATTAAAACGTCCTGATAAACGTAGAATTTTGATACCTAAAAGTTCATCACACTTAATTCCACTTTTGTCTACTAAAATTAACAGTTCACCTTTACTAAGTGATCTTTATCCCCCTACATACCTACAGAATGGACAGCTTTTGAAATTATCAACAAAATATTTCTTACAAACGACAGACTGCACCGACATCATATGGTTCAGTCCTCACTTTGTTCAGCGTATAAGCAGCCGGATTGCCTACAACATCGGATAATGGAGAGTTCGGGAAAACTGCACTCTGTACATCGGTTTTTAATAAGTTCCATAGATGGAGTGTTGGTTGTTGGAAGCTAACAGTAGTAAATTTGTCACATCTGAACATTATGCATCGAAATAAAGCAATCCCGTATGCAATTATGTGTTTACTTCTGGTAAGTTTCATTTGGTTGCAGCGGGTGAACAGCAATATAGGTTGGACACTTGAGTTTTTCATCAGATGTCTTCATGATGATACTCACTGTTACAGAAAAATCATATCCAAACGCGTCCTTATTTTTGCGGGAATGTATATTTCTCTCTAGGCAGGAAAGTTTATGATTAAGTTTAGACAATGTTGAAATATTCAATCTCATATAGCAATTTTTCGACGCAAATCAAATTTAACACAACAATACTGTCTGGTGATTATTACGCAACGTTCTCAATTAAACGCAACAATACTGACTGGTGATTATTACGCTCTGTTCGATTTGTGAACGACATGTTAATAGCTCCAGCCCTAGTATTTGTTTACAAATTGTGAAATAGGCCTTAGCTTATGACTTCGGAATTATTCTTGTAGGTAAAAGTGATTTTTGACTGTAAAGTTTTCAAAAAGAATGTAACAAATAAGTGAGAAATATGAACACGTATGTTAATAGTATATCGAAACTCCGTGCAATAGCGATATGTTTTATGTAAATATTAACATGGATGTAAAAATAAGACTATAATTTGGTTCAACATAATAAAGTGCTAAAAAAAAACAGTTATCTTACTTCTGCCTCCGGTCGTAACAATAGCTCAACGGAGAGAAAAGTTCAAAAAATCAACAAAACATAAAGCATTTGTCTTCGTAATTATTTGTTCAATAAATGCCGGGGGATTAATAAAAGATACGATTAAAAAAGCCGAAAGTTCAATGTGAACGTATTAAATGATTTCGAAAATGTATCAATTAACTTCTAGAAACAGCAAAATTATAAAAACACTAACTAAAGTTTAAAGCTACTATTAGAAACAAACATTTGATAAGTGATCTTAGTTTTCATCTACAAATTATCTCATTTTAACTATTGCTTATTGGATGAAAGATTAATATCATCACTTTTTGAGAGATTATTGATGTATAATTGAATATTTGTTATTAAATTTTCATTACACAATATGTAACTGTCAGAAGATCTATTTACAAGTCATAAATATACTTAAATTTTTAGATTTATTGTTCTTTACATAGGCTTATTTAAAGGGGTCTTTTGAAGCATATAATGAAAAAGCATCATCTTTATAATTGAGAAAACATGCGGTCAATAGCCAGTCACAGATCTCAAGAACATAGAAGTCACATTTTTCTTTCGCGGAATGAAGTATAGTGCTCATAGATATTGGCAAGCTTTTCATGGTTCGCTTTGGAACTACAGGATTATCATTTTCCCTTAAATCCCTTGTTCATTTTACTTTAAATCTCTGGCCTAATAATTTTGTTTCTTATGTGAGGAAGCTGTATGTATAGTAATATCCTGCTTTTACTTACCTCCGAGACCTTGTGGAAATAGCGCCCGCCGCTTGGGCGGAAACGAAGAATTCCATTTAGAGAAACCATTTCTGTCAACGGATATTATTTATTCTTTTAAATAAGGCACAGAAGAAGTATTGCAGCACAGCCCTTAAATGTTTCGGATCCATTGTGCTATCAGTAGGGCTAATATTTATATGCACAATAACATCTGAAATATGCAAACAATATGCAACATCCAATTTTATCTAAGCACGTAACCAACTAATTAATAAATAATTGATTCTCTTTTAATTATTTTATAATTGAAATTTTATATAAGGAACAAATTAATATGATAGCATTCTCCCCGTTTACAAAATAACTAACAAATTCTCTATATTTTCAACTCTTACTTCGTCATCTGCAAAGATATTTTCCAAGAATGACAATGATATATCACTGGAATAATACTTATGCACAAATATGTGAGTTTGCTAGGTTCAGGTGTAAGCTGTTTCCAAATTCCTTGGCATACATTTTTCTTCTCTTCAAGCACAGTATTGTACCTGCTTTGTATGTATATGACACCGTGCCTAATTATATGTTAATAGCTTCACCAGTGATCGCTTATGTTTGGATAAAGTATGCTGTTATATATTCTTCAACCTTCATACAATGATATTCATTTATCTTCTAGACTCTTAATGAATTAGAAATTTTCTTAAAGTTCATTTTAACATCTGTTATTTTTTTCCCTGATGCTACGTGAGAAATTAAAATTCAAACTATCGGAAAGCACATTTCGAAATATGCATTTGTAAATGCAGATTAACTTTTAAGTGATTGATAAAACGTTTTTCAGTTCAGACTTAGAGACGCATAATTTAACAGACCGGAGAAAAATCAAAGAAAAATCTGCAGCTTTTATACTATGATTGTGCCCCGTGTGAGTGAGTGTTTTGTTTATTTTTGTGAATTATGATAATGTGATGTATTTTAAAACATTAGAAAGAGTACAAATTTGAGTATTGAGGATATTATGCAATAAAATAGGAGTGTATAATATGATTTGTAGTCATTATAGGCAGAAACACCCAAAATATGCAAAAATATACTAAATAAACTCTTCCTATTGATAATCACTGAAGTTCGAAATATACATGAAATAGTTTATGCATGATAAATAAAATATTTATTTGCCTATGAATTCTAACTCTAGCTATCAGCTACCAAGCTGTCTGGCTATCAGCTTTTAGTTGTGCCTTTCTAACTTCGAATGGTTTCTTTTAATTCGTTCTGCTTTTAAACCATTTTAAATTATATATATATATATATATATATAATAGACAATAACAATGTCTGTTTGCGAATGTTTACAAAACTAGTGAAGGGCAAATACCTACCAATAAATTCAAATACACATTCAATCATTCCTTCTATAAAAACGCCGTCTTTTTCCATTGCTTCTAAATTGGCGTTCTTCTTGTTTAAATTCATTCATATTTAGGGATTTCAAAACTGGGACACAAACACACACATTCCCGAAGAGGAATTGTAGGGGAAAAAAAAAAAAACATAGTTTATCCGCACCACTAGTAATTCTATGGTTTCAATGAGATAGGTCTTTCCATTAGCCCGGCATCTAGGATGTAATCCACTCCTCTCTATAACAGGGTAAAAGTAGAACATGATGCACTGCTTACATGTACCAAAGCCATCGCGGCAAGTATACCAGTTCCACTGGTTGAGTGGCCTAATTTAGTACCTGCCTTAGCCTTCCAATTGCTACCGACGAATAAACCGAGCGTTCACAAAGTGAAACATCAGAGTTTATCCATACTAGTTATGTGGACAATAGTTTTATACAAGTATTAATAAAAATCAATTTTATTGACCTATATAGTTATTTTATTACTTATTATGCAGCAGACATTCCTAATGCAGAGACATAGTTTGCGAAACCACTTGACAGTATGGAAGTATTGGAAAGGGTGCGACATTTCATGATCCTACGACTGCATGCGTATGTGGAAACAAGAGGAGGACATTAACAGTTTCTCAGTTGACAATGTGTTTATTAGGTTTTGTTAAAATTTCATTAATAACTCAAAAATTAAGAATTTCAGCACACGTGTTTATATAACTGTTTATTGTTTTGGTAAACTTTCATTAATAACTCAAAAACTGAGGATAACCGTACACAAGTTTATATGGGCGTTTTTTTTTTCATCTTGTTTTGGTGTAAGGAACCCCCACCAAGTTTTAAAAAGTATTTATTAAATATTCTATATATGCTAATTTGAATACATTCATTCATTCACATTGTAAGTTTCCAAAGTGTTTGTATATTAAGTACATATTGTTTTTTGCATTTATTTCAGTTGAGCTTGCTGTTAGTGTTTCGCCTGGCTCTTCTACAGGGATCATTACCGAAATTTTCTAACCAGGATAACCCAGCCGCATTTCATCCCTGTCGCCAAGTAAGGTATGTCATACAATTATTGTTTCAGTAGTATTTTAGCATGGAGTGTTTAATATACAGAGACAATTGACAAAGAATCACCGGAAATGTGCTCTTGGTCACTGAAAAATTGATTGGAAAGAAAAGATGCTGTTACTTGGGATTCCACGTCATAAAATGTTCTTGGTCGTTAACCCAGCTCACGAGTGCTAAACATGTAAAGTTCTCCTGTCTCCCCTTTATCATTTATCTTTTGCACAATAACGGTGCACCTGAGAGTGAAATCTATAAAGCATTTTAAGACGAAAATCCATTTGCGGTGCAGAAATATCAAATTCCGGACCTTCCCAGAGGCGTGGCAGGTTTTCTTACAGCCCGATAGTCAATTTGGCGGGGAGAGGTAACTCAACAATGGGAAGGATTGTCACTGACAGGCGTGACGTCACACAATGCACTCGCTCGCTCTCCGTATGAGAGTGAAGTATGGTTAGCAAGGGCCGCCATCAACGCTGTGTGGTTTATAACAAGATAGTTGAGTAGAGTGCAACAAAAGAAGCCTACATATATACATTTTTCACAAGGGTAGGGGATAAACTAAACAAGAGATGTGTTGAAAGGGAAAGAAAAATGGTGTCGCTTCGTGGATGTTGCGAGGATTTTATAGCATAATAAGAGTCGATAAAAAGAGTGGGAAGTTAAGCGGCAAAAGGGAGGGGGTAGGAATAATGGCGTGAACAGCTCGCGTTTCGAAACTCCCTCTGCAGCCCAAAATTCAAATGTTAGCTTTTTATAGAGACAAAGTTATAAAACCCTTGACAGTGTTATGATGTGATGGCGTTCTTTATCTTGGGCTAGGGATTTGGTTGATGGACTACTGTGCGTGAGAGATACACGTTATTAGGTATATAGATAGTTTTATTGACCCGTGTATATCCAAGAAAGATATCGAACTGAAGCTTTCTCTGAAGACACCGCAATTATTTTTCAGAAATTAAAATTAGCGTTGGACAGAGTATAAAAATAGAGTAATGATATTGCAGGACCAGCATCCACCACCTATTGTTGAATGTGTGCAACGTGCTAAACATCAAGTGTCTCTAGTGTTATCTTCATCTTCGTCTAACAGAACATTTATATGCATATAGCCTGATCAAGGCCTCTCCATTCTGTGCTAAAATTACACAAAAGATAGAGGTTCATTCTAAAAACAGTTTGCCCTTCCGCCGGTCCGTTAACATGTGCTAACACCTCCTACTCCACATTACTTCGGATTAGCCCAAGTGATAGGTCAGTAGGTAGGCGATAACAACTAACACCAGACTGAAGTGTACGTACACTTCTATCAACACCAATACTCAATTATGACGATGTTTTCCTGCATGCTTGATCAAGCCTCCCCACCAAAGTAAACATTTTACCCTCTCTTCTTCCTCACAATTGGGGCTTCAATCCGTAAGTTGCTGAGATCATAATTTTTTAGGCCTTCCTGGATTTCTCCTTCCATCTTTCTGACAATAGTTAAAAACGCTACCTCTTTCCCATTTGTGCATGTTCATAAGCTCATTTTCTCACGTACAGATCCCTACCGTCACTACTAAATATTAATCGTCTCAATGCTACAATAAATACTAGCTTCCCCACATTGTCATCTCTTATCATTCTATCTTTTATATTGCTGTTAAATGCATTGCAATAACGAAAATCTCCCCCAGTGCATTACTGATATACGTATGGCGATATCTGAGACTTCACAGGTCGGTGAAAACAATACCTACATGGTTATATAGTGAAGCTAAGGGCTACCTAAGCGCTGCTCTTTACTGGGGATTTCTACAGCTGCCACATCGAGGAATTGGAAGATAGAATTGCCGCACTTGATTTTTTTGTGTAAGCATTTATATTTTTTACCGAAAGCATTAAATGACATTGTAACGATAATAATAAGCACTAAACTGCTTTATAGGAGATGCGCCTCATCGGCAGTACATTGCCGGCAACTGCGTAGGAAATTCCTGTAACACATCTACTTTTCTTACACGTTTCTTGTCATTGACCCTGTCTCGTAACTTTGTAACAAATTGGCAAACATTTTCTCTATCTGGAACACATTAACATATTTTCTTGACTTACGCAATCGGTCGTCTGCGGCTCTTTCCTTCACATATACCCCCCATCGTTTGGATATCACATAGAAATGTTGTTACCAGAACGGTGCGTTGAAGACCAGATCTTCGCCTATACGCCCTCTGGACTGGAATATGTTTCGCGATTTCCAAGACATAAACATATTTTTGCACGCGAGTAGTCTTATTTTGTTGATTTCGTTACCATGGTTACAAAACAAAATCTGTTAATGTAGGATTGAAAATTCAACAGTTTCTCTTCAATTTAAGTTATGATTCAAAATTACATTGTATGCCACAGAGTAAAAATACGTTTAAAACCGCTATAATCATTTGCGTACATCCTGTATATAGGATTACTTAAATAATTAAAAGAAATGCCATTAATGAATGGAAAAATATTGATATAATAGTTCATAACTTTTCTGAACACATTGACTACGAAATAAACGTTCATTTCACAGTTTCAGCATTAACTACAGGGATTAACAAAGTAATAAGCAAGGCCTGCGTTAGGAATGATCATAGGTACCTGGAGTTCCGGCACGTATTGCAATAATAATAATAATAATAATAATAATAATAATAATAATAATAGAGTACGTCAAATAATACTGATTTATAACAGCACGTGTCTTCATCATTGTAGTTCACATAGATATTCAATAAATAAAAGAAATTATTAGCACAGTACCAAATAGGAAGCGCCCAATATCCGATACACTTACTTTATTGACTGTTAATCTATGCGACAACGGAAAAATTTCCCATAGCAGATCTGATAAAATCGTTCGTTTTACAAATCTTTCAAAATTATCTACATTTTTCATTATTCTATAATTAGTGGTGACTTGGTAAAATAAAAAAGTGAATAATTGCTTTTTGTAAAAGTAACTACAAAAGAAATCAATAATTAACAAAAGGGGATATATTTCCATATTAACATGTGATCTATGTGTTGCATAATATGAAATAACAGAACCAGTAGATTTATTGGCTATATGAGAATCTGGAGATCAAATTGTCATATATCCTTGTTAAATCTCTCAGAAATTTAGAAAAAGTAAAAAAGTATAAAGTTATAGCATATGCTGGCTACCTTATATACAAGTTCTAAATGTTCTCGACCTGACCAAGTAAACACAAGATTTAAGAGAAATATTTTTATTTTATTTTTCATTATAATTACCTTGTAAATCAATGTATTTAGTCAACGGCTTTCCAAGATGTTAATACCCTCAGTAAAATAAGGTTTGTCCAACTGTGAAAAATGAGCCTTGATGTGAGCCTTCGTCCACCCAGCCATTGCTTTAGGTTTGGGGAAAAAAAGTTATCGCTGGGAGCCAAATCCGGCGAATATGGCTCACGTGGAAGCAATTGGAAGTGAAGGTCATACAGTTTTGCTGCAACAGTCCCAGACTTGTTTGAAGACACATTTTCGTGATGAAAGAGAAATTTCTTTTTCGCAAGGCGTGGTCGTTTAGCTTGAATAGTATCCTTCAGTTGATTCGGTAGTGAAGCCTAATATTCCCCGGTGGTGGTTCTGCCCTTCTGGATGTAGCCAACGGGTATCCATATCTGAGAATCCCACAAAACCCAGAGCGTAGGCTCTAACGGCCAGCCATTGAGCACGGCTCAGTTCCGAAAGTTCTCCTATGTCTCTGTAATCCAATCCTGTATTATCGTTTCACTCTAAAGATGCCTTTATGTCTTTTAATTCTTGAGCTCAAGAGGGAAATGTGTATTTATTTCTCGCATCACCATCACCAAGACTATTTTTGTATAGACAATAAATTCTGAAAATTCGAGAAATAACTTACAGCAGATAAAGTAAATGTTAGGGCTATACATATAATCTCTTAAAGTGACTACATTAATGTTTGGAGTGAATCAATGATGCAGGAATACTACTGCCCCTCTTTTTCTTTTACTAGTATCTGACATCTTATAAGGTATCCCACCTTAGGCCAGAGAAAAGATGCATGCCTCTGAATAACAAACTGCTAATCCCGTACTCGTTAGACTCTTGGCAACTTATGAATTTATAATATTTCTGGATGATTATTTTTGGAATGACTTTCAACACTGCCGTCGCGTTTTGCATGATATTGTCACGAACCTGGTTCCTTTGCCAACAGATATGGCTTTCTACGAAGTCCAAGTATGGAAACGTCACCTAACTGAAAATTAATTACCATTGTTCACTCGCTTAGCTGGAAAACAGTTTGTTTACATTAAACACTTGCTATACACTAGATCACATTAAAACATTTATTTCAGCATTCTGATTGGTCAACAAGTTAAAGATACAAATTACTACATACATTGTTTGCAAATTCTACCTTTTGTCCAACAGGCTCCGCTGAGCGAGAGGAGATATGACACATCTGTACTGTTTTTTCTTTCCTAGTTGATTTCTACTCTTCCCTTAGCTGTATCTCATATTACCATAGTAGAAATGTAATTCTTGAACATCGGTATGCACACAGTATAGTGATAATGTGTAATCTACTTCTCTTTATTTATGTGTTGATCTTTTCTGAAAAAGAATATACTAATTAATTTCAATTATCAGTAATTAAAATGCTGGACACATATATTAACAATTGTTTTTCATGATTTTGATTTTAAATTTTCTCAATACACTATAGTCATATAAGGTTACAAGCAGTACTACTTATTCTTTTTCCCCGCAAACTCACTCGCTGCATAACTGCTACGCTGCTACCAAAGTTTCTGAAGATTGTGAAAGCAGTTATACGTTCCAGCTCCATATATCATGGCCTTCTGCAAGCTGCATTGTCCTTGTGCCTTCTCCAATTAAGATCTCTCTTGTGCCGTTTCAACACATGTCCTTTTGATAAGGCCAATTAGTAGATTTCTTGGAAAAGGTAAAGGTGTTTTCCACGTTAAGCTTCCATACCCATTCTCTCCAAGACAAATGTTGATGAGCAAAAGACCTGGTTACTATGCTCCGCCCTACCACCTACCGGAATTTCATGAAACTACTTTCAAGGCTTTATATGTTCGTAGCACATCTATTGTTGGGAGATGGAGAGATGGCTAGTTAAGAGGAACGTGCTGATAACGCAAAGTGTCAGAGAAGTGCATTGTTCACGAGTTTCTCGTGTGCTTGTGCTATGATGCGTTTAGAAAACATTGACCACTTACAGGCTGAAGTTAATATATTTAACATTTTCTAACTTAATAACGAATTAGTATAATATAATTGATAAACTTCATAAGACTTCATTTCAGGTCACTAAATATAAAATTGTTACTTTATATTAATTTTTCGCTTATTAATACATACCATTAATTGATTTAATTTTTAATTACAACTGGGTGAACGTTTACAAACTTTGTGTTGTGGTTAATATCGCCGACGTGTATTTACAAATATCATAGGGAGATTGCCCCTTCCCCTCAGTATATAACGGAAGTCGGCATCTATGTTCAGCAATTAAGGAAGAAAATGTCACATGTGTATGTTTCAGTAACGCTTGCATATTAATTGCTCCACTAACATTTTTTCTCTCTTAGCATAAGTTTTATTTTGAACCACGAGGGTCCAGTTAACACATGTGTGTGGGTAAACTTAATGGTTCATAGTCAGTAATTTTAATATTTCGCCAATGCCAAACAATTTTTCTTGTCATTTATGGATTTCTGTCAATATGTAGAGTTTAGATTTTTTCATGTTTCTTGACGAACGAGGAATCATATTTTGCAGTCATAATTTTCACTTCTTCTTCTACGCCGTACTTTGAAAAGGATTTATTTTCCTGAATATTGCTGAGCATTATCCATAACCACAACACGCTACTCTGTGAGGCTGGAAAGAAGCTGATTGTTAATCCAAAGCTCATCGTTTCTGAAATTCATTTAACCATTATAATCTCCTGAGCTTTTGTCTACTTAAAAAGTAATAACGGATTCTTTACAAACACCCTTTTGATCCTGCATGGACGGCAATGAGACGGTTACCGAAATTCGGCTTAGTCAATACGCCCAATTGACTTTCTTTTTGCCAGGTTTTCTAATTATTAAATTATGTCCACCCAAGTCTCATTGATATATATTTTTTCCATTTTAATATATACATATATATATATATAATAAATGAAAAATAAACTCTTGGAACATGTAACTAAAATAACAAGAACTAGAGCAGCAGAAATATATTGTATATAATATTGTGCTATTATGTATATATATATGTATATTTATACATACATACACACACAAGCGGCATATTACTTTCAGATACTTACAGCGCCATTCCATTAATCTTTGCGTTTCAATTAATATTTTCCTTTAATTTTGGCACTTTATCCAATTGTAGCTCATTTCTTTAATAATTCATCGCAGAGAGTGAACCCTTGAGGAAATGCAATTCTTTCTTTTTCGAGTATCATATAAAAATTTTGGACATGTAGGAACTTCCGTTTTTACTAAATAAAATTCGTCTATGCAGCAGCGTATCCGATTTTTGTAAAAAAAAAAAAAAAAAAAAAAAAAAAAAACCAAAACAAAACAAAACAAAATAAATAAATAAATAAATAAAAAAATAAAAAAAAATAAAATAAAAAAAATTCGAATTCACTTTTTTACGGTCCGCTCTATTTCCTGTGGTAGACAGAGAAGACTCACCGGTTTCAATTCCTTTTCTTCTTACCCTGGTACTTGTTGTCACTGAAACACTGGTATAGTGGGATACAAGTAAATTTTATTGTTTCGACTCACCAGATGCAGCTATCAATATCCTCTAATACTCTAGCTTTACTGTATATACTTTTTCCTTTCTTTCATTGCTATGGTACATCCATTTATTTCTATGTATATATAATCCATAAATACACTAACGCGTAACTAAAACCTGCAGTTTAAAACATCCAACTAATCACTATTTATATTCTGCTTGCGTTAACGCAATGAGAGCGGATCGCCATAAGTTTTTGCATAGATGCCACACATGCAGTGAGTAATATTTTACTAGGCAGATAAAGCCCTCTTCTCTCTGTATACTTCGCTAGCCAACTGTCCAGCTCCCAACGCTATCTGTACAATTCTAACATAACTTTTCCAAAATACAGATTAAATCCTTAACTTTTATGGCAAGATTCAGCACTCTTACTCCAGTTAAGCATTTTTTCATTTTTTTTTTCATTTTCTTCTTCTTCTTCTTCTTCTTCTTCTTCTTCTTTTTTGCAGTCAGTTTTGCTTTTTTGCTTGGAGGTCATACTAAAAGCGCTGTAATAACGAGCCTTTGGCGAACAGTGGAAGCACAAACATCAACTCCATACCTCTCCAGAGACTTCTTTAAATCCCGGCTAGTAGCTCTCGTATTGCCTTCAGCTAATTGGCTCGTTTACATTGAGGTCTTGGAAGGTTTACTTTGCTCTTGCGTGTACATTTTCATTGTCGAGCAGATCTATTACGTTCAAAGTATAGTTAATGCAGCATAATGATTTTGCTGATATTTTCAGCCTTTGGCTATTTCATTACAGTATCTCGTAACTATTTTCCAAGTGAAACGCGGTTTGTTTTCCTTGTTTAACTTAAACAACAATTTCAAGGAAATAAACAGCGCATATATAAAGTATTATTAAAATATACAGTGGAACATTCTTTACAGATGTTACCTGACGATAAATAATAACATATATTAATCATCTCAATCATTAATACAGTACTCATATTATTAAAACTGCCGAGGGAACAGCTGATTGGGTTATGCAGATCTGTTCGACACTGTAATATTACAACTTCTGCAGGATAAAAAAATTAAAAACCGGAATAAGTATTTTATCAATTAGCTTTTCATTATCTTCAGAATGTTGATATTTGTACGAAATAAAACAAAGTAACAACTATTTTGTTAATTTTTCACACGTATGAGCGTATGATTACAGACTGAATTTATTGTATACTCTTGTCATTTTAATTCTGAGCATAATGGTAGTCTCTAAATAGAGAGCATCCTATTAATTGCAAGAAACTGAAAAGCATAATGCACTATGCTTAAATACAACAGTAAACTTCAATAAAATAAGAGCATTATAACGCAACTCCTTTGTCTATTAAAATTAGTATTAATATTTATGGAATACTGTTTCTAAAGGTTGTCGTTTATAATTTTTGATCAAATATAAAATCATCTTAACAATCTTACATTAAGAGTAAATGGGGTTTAACCACTTGAATAATAAGTTAGTAACTTTTATTAAAACAACATCTTCTTAGAATGAGCATTAGCTTTATTTAATCTTATGTGTTTGCTATCATAAGAAACGTATATTCTAGAGAGAAACAAACTAACGTCTAATTTCATATAAGTTTTTCTAAGGTGTATTCATCTGAAATGATGCTGTCGGTTCGGAATATATGTAATTCTTTGTTTTTTTAACAAGAAAAAACATTAATGTGTAAAAGGGGTCTTTAAATATTACATATTTCACATTTTTTATTACGTTACATTCAGTGGAAAAACATAGCTTTTTGTATAGAGTCAGCTGTGGAATGGGACATGAAATATTTAATTTGTATTGAACATACCACGAAAAAGTATGTGTAATTTTATAATAAATGTTTTCAATGTCCAAATTATTGCATTGTGACTGTCAATAATGTGATAAATCAATTGAACTATATGCAGTATTAAAAAAGTTCATTTTTCATGACTCACTCTTAACAGACAGTAACTGAATTTAGCAGTTCAGAATCACTAACACATAAAAGAACATATAGTTAATGTAGGTACGAAAATATATGAATAACTCTCCTTCGATTGTAGTTTATTCAGCAATGAAAACATTAGAGAAAACGAAAGAAAAGACACATACTACATAACGTATATTTTTATTCATCCCTAAAATACTTACAAGATGCAACTAATAAGATACGCGTGCCAGGAAAGTACATGAGGATATAGCTTGAGAAAAAATGCTGCGATTTATTCGAATATTTGCTTCTGTTTACTTTTGCCGATTGCCGGTAGTGTTCATGCCATGTTCGTTGCATCTTTCTGCGGCTTTAGGATGGAGTCATGTACCTTTCTTTCCTTTAAGCGGAGTAAGCCAGGGGAAATTGGGTCTAAATATAAAATTTGAAAATTTTATTGTTTTTACAGCTCTTAATATTTTAAAAATACCATACGGAAAGATTGTATCTAATTTCCAATATTAATGAGTACATATTTAATGTCACTTAGTAGACATGGTACCTTCTGTGCTCTCTGTCATATAGTTGGAATATTTGGGGGTTGAATTTGTTGATTTTGTTTATTTATGGACGCTCTTTACCATATCAGGTCATCAGCGTCCCATTCAATTCAGGCCCTGAAACGGCCAAAAATTTTGCTCAGGGCCGTTCAGGTTTGAGGTTTTTTTAGGTGTCGTAAATGTACGACATTGGACCCACAGCTATACTTCCCATCCGAAGGATTTTTACGCCCCAAAAAATCATCGACCCTGGCCGGGATTGAACCCGCGATCTTGGGTTTAGAAGGCAAGTATAATTACCACCACTTTACCAGGACCGACAAAAGGGGATGGGGACAACAGAGGTTTCATGAGAAAGTAAACTCTATGGAGAAAACCAACACATTGAAAAACTAGAATGCTTAGGCCACATTCAAAAAGTATGGGATCGCGTCTGCGTAAACTAAAGAAAGACATGGTAGGGAAGAAACTGTCAGATCGAAAGGAAGGGAAAGAGACAAATTACATATTTATTACGGGATGACAATAAGATCTAATGTGCATAATCTTCAGAGAATGAGAGGTGCAGTTTGGGCCACAAATTTCAACTGATGACAAAACCACTACATGGTGTACGCTCTGAAGGTACAACAGACAAGAGCCAAATTATAAACATCATGGAAATTCTTTAGCATTGATTGAGGGGGGGGAAAACCCATATATAGGGACCTATCTAAACCTGACCTTCTAAAAATGTCTACATGGAAAAACAAGATATCAACGAAGCATTCAACAATATTTTATGAACTTGTGTGCTAGAAACAGAGTTTGTTGGTCTTGATACACTAAAACTTGGTGTATTTAATGCCGTTTTAACATTTAGCACCAGTAATATAGGAAGAATTAGGGTTTTGAGTGAAATGTCAATAGACCCCGGTTACAACACAACAATGCAACTTCAATAACAGGACCGTATACGTATCAAGAAAGCTGAGAGAATGGTGGAGCAAATGGGAGAATCTGCAAGAAAGGCGAGAAGAAACAAGAGGAAGAGCAGAGAGAATGAGGAGATTAGGAATATTGGCCAGGGCAGTTCTAAATATGTGTTAACAAGGTAACAGTTCATTGTAAACTTTAACACCATTTTTCTCAGTTCAACATTTTTGTACCTTCTGATGATGTTCCTCCCATACTATTTAAATTAATAAAATTAAACACCTGCAGCGTGCTTCCATGATTTTTTTTTTTTTTTGAGTAGTGTTTAACGCCCGTTTTTACTACTGAGGCACCACAGGCGGTGGACACTGATGATACATGAGATGAAATGATACATTGGGAAAGGATTTTTTTTGTTTTTTTTTTAAGGAAGGAAGCGTTCCAGGCCTAAGTTTTAGGTACCTCCCCGGCATTTGCCAGTTATGAAGACTGAGGAAAACCTGGAAAAAACCCCAGTCAGGGAGGACGGTCCTGGCGGGATTCGAACCGCAGACCTCCCGCTCACGAGTCCGTGCCTTAACGACCTCGGCCACCCGTGGCGGTGCTTCCATGATGAAGAGCTATAAAAATACAAAGGTAAGTTTTATAACACAGATTTCAAAATATACCATTTTCATTAAAACATTTATTAATAACATAATTATAAAAAATAATATATTTGCAACCAATTACAATTTTAGAAAATTGCTTCGTATTATTATAAATGAAGGTTAAAATTTGAAGCAGTTATCTCAATCCAGCTTTGATAAAAGTGCACCTGAAAAATGGAAAATTAGTATGGGCGCGACAAAGTAATATTTTCTTTACCGAATAAGCTGAAACTCTGCTGTACTTGTGTACCTACATTGAATATACTTTCTTTTAGCTGTTAGCGATTCTTATCTTCTGTATTTACTGTCAGTCCACGTTAATAAAGTAATTATATAATGACAAGTCAGGAAACGAAGAAAACCATTTCAAAGAAAAATATAATCCAACTATCTGTAGCACGTTCTCATTAGTCAGGTATTGATTGATTTAAAGCAACTGCTGTTTTTTCCAATTCTTACAGAATAATTTGGATTGCCTATTCCTATAATTTTCTATACTGCGATTTAGGACACCGTGTATATGAAGCGCTGTTTTATATTCCAATTATCGAAAATACTTTAAAACGCATTGTCTTTTGTTAAAAATTTAAAACGTTTGAGTGTGCATATCGGGTCATCCATTTTTCTGAAGACCGACGCGACGGCACGGAATGCCGGATAAGCGTTGGGGGGGGGGGGGGATACTACAATTACTTTTTTATGCATTTTACTGTGCTTAAAAAGTTATTTACTCATCCGTTGTATATGAAGCTGCTGGAACTATCTTCATTTTCCACACATTAAGACATTTGCTTATGAAATTACTCATTACCTCCTCCTAATCTCTTTAATAAATTATAGAGTTTTAGATTTAGTTTCAGTAACTTCATAGCCCTTTGCACAGAACCATAAGAAACGCTGTTTACTGGTAAGAAGGTTAGGAGGTTTTTAGGTGAGTTGTTTTCGAGTACAAAATTCAAATCCAAGGCAACTTAGGTTTCAGAAAGTTCTATTATGTCATTAAAGAACATCTGAACAAAATAATGCAGCTTTGATTTCAGCACCAAAAACAGAAGGATTCCTATGTTGATAGAGTGTAGGCTGATGACGGAGGTTCGGCTGTAATATTTAATTGTTGAACTTCATGTCCATCCGCCCCTAATGTGATCCAAGTAATGTTCATCCATGTGGTGGGTTAATAGAACCGGACCAGCATATCTCAGAGATAGTGTTAAAATGACACCCTCAAAATAAAAAGAATGTGGAATAATGGACTAACTGCATTAGAGTTGAGCGCGATTCATAAGAAAATAAGCAAAATAAAAATGTTGCATGTCAAAATAAATTAGCTATTTTATGAAATGTATCATCCATTTTTCACATCTGTTGTAATGCTCGCATCTCAGTGCTGAAAATGGGACACACGTGAAACTGGCCTCAATTGCTGAATTACCAAACCTGCAGGCATAAATATAGAAACATTTGCTTGTTCTCTGTAATGCGAAAAGAGAAAAATTAATGATGCATTACTGCACGAACACGCTGTTTCAAAAACAGTAATTGAGTAGGTAATGTAGCACTCTTTTGTCTCTGAAAGACAGCGTATTCCGAATCAATACGGGAGCAGTTTTTGTGTAACGAAAAAATAAATTAACAGTAACGTGCTTTAGCATTTGTTACATACAAACATCATATGAACCGGTTGTTATAAAAGCCCACTGTGAACACAATGGCAGCCACCTGTGCCGTGCTCCGTTATTTAACGTTAAGCAATCTCTTTTCGTACAAATTAGATTGTTGATATGGAATCCACTTTGATGTAGCGTTAACCTCTTTTATTATATCGCTTCTAGTCGGCCTTGTATTCTCGATATTTGAGGTGCAAATGCTGCTGTGCACCTGTCCAATATCTCTAATACAGAAGGTTGTTTGTGATCTATGGTAGCAAATTCAAACAACGGCAATGTTTTATATGATGGCCTCAAGCGCAAGTTATTACTCTGCAACGCAGTTTTCACTGCAGCAAGCTGGTGCGAAGTACAGTATGTCCATTTTATTCCACTCCTCCTTACAGGCTTTCCAGAGACTGCATAGTTCGCGGACTTCAAGTGTTTTTTTTTTTTTTCAATAACATATATTCACAGAAATATTTTGAGGGTATATCCAGTGATTAAGCAACCATTTTGCTGTAAGAAATGAAATATATTCCCGCTTTTTCTCTCCATTTCCTCTAAAATGCCGGGCTGAAGCAGATATATGGTTTATAGTTTTATCTTGATAAAGCCAGACCACTTTCGTAGTTTCAAATCCCATTTGAAACTGGTGTTCACAGTTGTAACTGAGATCTCCAATTGAAATGAAATAGCTCTCTGTGTTGTTGTTTGGCAAGAGATAAGGGTCGAATTAACTCATGTAAACGACTGGTTGCTGTTAGTGGCTTTGCCTGTTTCTTGCCTTCTGGATTATGATCTATTCTGGCCGTACTATTTTTGTTACACACATGAAATGCCATTTTGAAGACAGTGAAACCACGCCTCTTGCATTGCTTGATAATCTCAGCTTGAAAGTATTTTGCAACGGAAAAGTCATTAATATATATTCCTATTTTCGGCGCCATTTTAACTGGAAGACACTAGTGCACATTGCAGTACACTAGCTATGTTTCACTCACACTGTCGAAGTTAGATTTACTTCTGTAGTTTTGAGTGCAGCTGTAATGAACTTGTTAACATATATCTGCAGAAATCAGAGCGTGTACGTCAAAATACTTATGAAAATCACAAATTTTCTGTTCTCCCATTTCATATCGGTCAAATGTTCCAGAGCGAATAGGTTGGTGCGGTTGACGGTGACTTGCACTTTGTAAAGGTATCTGCTCTGACGTTAGTATAGAAGCAGTCTTTCTGAGGAACCTACTTGAAGGAAGGGCTACACCGGTACTGGGGTCTTCTATCGGGGAACAATGTTGAGGAACTAATTTGCGTCTTTTCCTCAACGCTCGTTGATCTTGGTCTTTCCTCCCGGAGGTTCGCATACTGGGAACGTAGATACAAACGGCCAGCACTTGAGCAAGATTGAAGTACAGAAATTCCCCTTTATCGTAATTAGCCAATCTAATGCACTAGAATCTGAATTCCTATCCAAGAAATAATGACTCCGTTTGTTTTGTCGTTCACCGCACTTATACTTGGTCATTAATCTTAACAACTTTATCCCTATTTTATTTTACTGTTCTACGCTGTATTTCAAAAGTCTTTCTGTGCAATGGCTTTCTAGGAAAACAGAAAAATTAAAAAATAAATAAATAACTGCAAGAAATGAATGGAAACTCGTATAAAGTACTGTCATATAATACCAGTCACCGCAAACGCAAAGAACTAAACTGATTGTTATGTATACTAAAAACGCTAACGACCGTAGGATAAGTACGAAAAGCTGGAAGTGAAATACAAGGAACAGGCGTTCTTTTGAACTTCTGCACTAAGTTACTTGAGAGGAATGCATTTCGAGACAAGTGAAAAGTGTTTGTCTACTTTTCACTGCTGTATATTAAATCTTACTTTAAGAAAACAATTGGAGGTATTTCAAAGCAAAAAATACTCATAATTCGTTATATAGGTCTTGATTTTTCATATAAAAGATTTTCTTTTGCACATAAATGACGTACAAAGGTGAAATCTATAATTGCGTCCTTTGATCTGGCAGTGAAAAGCCAGCAGTAGGAGGAAAGAAATGTGCGGTTGAGTAATTCATTTATCAGCAGAACAGCCTGGCGAACTTCCAGTTTGTGGACAGACCAAGGGTTCTTTTCTTTTAGTAACCTCTATACCTATACATCATGGCTCGTAATGATATATGATTTAAACATCAGGGGAAAAAAGGGGGGGGGGCGAACACCTGCTTATTGTGACAGCATACCGAGTCTCTTCTGTGGGTATTTTCGGCTTTTGCTTGTGTTGTATTTATAATGCATGTATACCGAAAGTTATTCACTCTAAAATACCGCCTGACAGTTTTAAATTTCTGTGGCCCGCGCACATCAAAATAATGACTAATATTTAGTCAGCTTGCTTGGTCAGTAGCATACCAGGATATCTTTAAAAACTAAACGGTTTGGCTGCTGTTTCAAGACATATCCGACTTTAGCATATTAATGATAGACGTTCCGCCACTGAATGCACCCCAGGCGACTCTTTCTGAAGACGAAGAAGGCTTAAGTGCAGGTAAACAATCATTACATGAGTTTCCTGCAATGCTTTCCAACACGCGAGCAAAGGGGCCCATGAAACTGTTATTAACAGGGCAGTAACCCCACTCTGCCTTCAACCCTGCAAAAACGGTCGATTACTGCCAGTCTAACTTGTGTGCTTCGCTCGACCTCCACAAAGGTTAAGGTTTGTAGGTCAGTGGGAGTTACTTGGACATCATGTTATCGTATTGTGCACAACATGCCTCATTTATATTGTGTAGTGAATCACAAACCTGATCATATGTATATGAAAGTGAAAAAGCGCATTACGAAGCTCAAAAACTAACGTTATGGGTAATCAATTATCTCTGAATAATTATTGACTCAAATTCTAAGTGTAAAACCTTTCAAGAATTGCATTTCAGTAGTAATTTTATCCCGCTTTTGTTAATAATCAATCACTTGTTCAAATGTATTCTGTTTCAGCAATCTTTTTATTTTTGAAACAAGGCGACAAACGAACTAGATAATAAGATAACAACTTTTTTTTTCCATAACACATGCATTGTGCGTTGCGCGTTGTTGCACGGAAATAGGCACATTATTCATTTCTGTTTCTTTCTCCTTCCTTGGTAGTATTACGTTTAGGCGAACGCGTCATATTTCAAGTCTATGTCGATTGGTTAACACGTGTCTTGCCTAGAGCGACCGTGAGCTAGTAAGCATGTTCCGTGACAATGTGCGGCGACCTCTACTGAGCTTTTGTAGTGAGGGAACTTATGTAAATGTTGCAGAGGTAGGATTTATTTCGAATTTTCTCTAGAAATTAATCGAAGCTTTTTAGTTGCTTTACCGTGACCCATATATTTGTTGCATAAGGTTTATTTTAATAGATATGTAATAGGATGAGTTTTAAAATATAAAGTACTATAACAAGCTTTCCCTTTGTTGGTATTTTTGGCAGTTAATTATCTTGCTGTCTTGCTAACTGGCTTTATGTAGTTGCCATTACGATGCGATAGTGTGTAAAGTGTAGTAGAGCAGTTAGGCATGTTTTGTTGTGTCCCCAATACATGGAACTTTTTAGTTAGATGGTTCTCGCGTTATGCAGAAATGCTTAAAAGTTTATTATCAAGTATTATAAATAATATTTTTTTTTAAATACTTCATATTTTATGAAATTTTGTATGCAACATTTTTAAGAAGCTATTTTTGAAAGAGTTTTCACAATTTAATATGTTTCAATTTAAACAGATGTATATTTCGGCACGATTACTTTATTATTGTATATGTTGTTAATAAAGGTAAGCATATAGCAATATGGCCTGGGATGGGTCGCCAGAATTGATGAAGTCGATCCTGATGGTGTAGTGGTAATCATACTTACCTCCTAAACCCAAGCACGGTTGCAATCCCGGCCAGGATCGATGGATTTTTTCGGGCGTAAAAATATCTGGAATAAATTGTTTTTTCTACTCTTTATACAAAAAGTTGCCCCTATAAAATGAATTTAATTCAGAGAATACTATTTATATTATTTGTTAAAATGAATATGTTTTCTGTTCTTAATTTTGAAGAGATTAACTTTACTAAAATATTGACTATTGTTTGTTTAATGAATATTCTAAGTATGGCTTTCTTTGGAAGGGAAGTAAAGCAGTGGGTCCCATGTCGTACATTTACGGTGTATAAAAGAACCTCAAGCCTGAAAGAAGCGGCCTCTGAGCAAAACGTATCGGCCGTTTCACGCCCTGATTTGAATGGGACGCTGATGACTTGAGATATTAAAGAGCGTGCGTAAATAAACTAAATAAACATAGAATTGATTAGGGAAGCTAGCGCATGCGTGGAAGATATGATGCAATAGTTTTTTTTTTGTGTGTGTGTTTTTAATTAAGCGTTATCCTTTCAACTTCCTCGTTCTTCCCTGGACGTGAAGCACAACGGTCGAGCCCAGATCCCTGCAGGACCATCTATGGGTATGAGATGGGTAAATCATTTGATCAAATATGTAAATCAGACATTAAACTAACTTTATCATGAAATGATCAGTATGATTTGGTTTATAAGGATAATTAGTTTCGAACTACTTCTTTTAGTTAATTTAGAAAAAGGATGTGACGATTAAAAGGAAATTTAACTATGACTGCAACCCCTAAAGTTCAGTTATTGGTTAATAATGAGTTTAGGAAATGAGTGAGTGAAAGGACGTCGTTTATACCCCATGAATCACCATCATGCTTTGTCTGCAAGTATTTCCAATGGAAATGAATTGGATGGCGGGAACTGTTTCAGGGTTTTGAATTCCTTAGATTTTTCTTGTGGATGATTTGATATTCACCGACTATGTATTAACTATTGGCGCATGTATTCATTGTTGGTCAGTACATCCTATGAAAATATTCGACTCACTTTAGCACATCTTATATAAACTTTATATTAAATTATTGGTTATAGCTTTGTTTTTCTGTAAATCTGGGAAGACGAATTAATTCTTTCTACAAAAAATGTGTTTCTTTATCCTATCAATTTGCCTATCAAAGCATTGTCAAACACATTTCATTAAGTTAATGCTGGAGATATGTGTAATAAATAAATTGTAGCCACATTTTGAGCATTTTTTTTTAAAAAATCGCTTTAAATATAACTTTTGACATTTACTTAATTAGTACAAACATGGTAATTGGGGTCTTTGTGCGGCTGCATGTTAAATGTCAAATACATGCTTGCTACTCGCTGAAACTCTTTGATGTTCATTCAATTTGGGTCTAGCATATAACGAGCAGAGAATTGAAATATGTTCCTCCACATATACAAAATACAGGAAATCAAAAATAAAAATTATATAGTTCTTTGCAAATTCCTTTGAATTGCATTTCTTTGTAAAATAATATAATATCATATTATTTGTATAAATTTTAATATTTAACTTTTTCTATTGATTATGAAGTTGATTCAAGTTGAGATTACCGCAATCCTGATTTTAAATTTCTTCATGGTTTACCCTAGTCGCTTATGCAAATGATCTTCCTATCCACGCATTTTCCGCTATCTCGTTTAATTTCATTGGTTTTGTTAGAAAATGCCAGAGCGAGGTGAACTGGGGCGGTTGACAATGGCTTACGCTTTAGAAAGTCCCGTGTCTGGTATGGAAAAGGACCTTAGAGGGACTCGAACTTCTTTCTTGGAGGGAGGCGACTTCACCGGTTTCTGGATGTTATACCTGGAAACAGTAGAATATTGTACATATCCGCACCTCACCACCCATGGATCTAGACCGCCTGGTGTCTCCCTCACCACATCCCTTCCAAAGTGCCAAAATATTCTTTTTCGTCGTTAACAATCCAACCCAAATTAATAATAAGAGCTTTATTAGTGGTAGTGTATTTATTTACAAAATATATTTGTTACATGTCTAACTCATCCATGTCACACGGGTTCTGGGACCGTACGCGCTTTCCCAATGCATTAGGAAATACAGGAAATTGCCCAAATCAATATTTAACTATTAAAAGACACACACACACACACACACACACACACACACACAATATATATAAATGGAAAAAGGAAAATATATAATAGTTGGAAAATGTTTAAACTCATAATTAAAATAACAGAAAGAAAACAGTTACTGAAGTAAATACTTACAATCCCTCACATATATGTACAAATATTAAAAAAAAAAAAAAAATTGTGGCTCATGTTCTCCTAACTTCTTCCCAGTTGTCCACCTTTTCTGATCTGAGCTATCTCATTTGTTTAAAATTTACCTACTCCCTCCTCCTCCTTTCTAATTTCCAGTAAAATACAGCCATGCCATTTGCCCTGCACCCCGTTAACAAACGGGGCCGGTAGATGTCTATCTCCATTCTTCCCTCCCCTTGAAGTACCCCAGAATATGCTTCCAAGAATCTTTCTCCACACATATAAGACACATTCTTGTATTACATTCTAACCTTTTACCTTTGTTTTTATGAATGTCAACGTTGAAATCAACATGCAGTATACGAAAGCTCTTTACTGCTATTGCTTTATGCAGCAATGGACGAATTTGAATCTAGTTGTTGATGATGGCTGTTACTAGGCCTAATTTTTCTGAAAACTTTTTCCCCTACTTTTGAATCCTTAAGTTCAGCACAAAAGCACTCAGTACTGCCAAATAAAGTTCTTTATCAACATAACTAAACTTTGCTTTATTTTATAAAGATTACATTGTGAGAAACGTTTTACTACAATTAAGCTAAGAGGAAACTGTTAATATTGGGTGCTGCTTATTGAAAGAAATACGTATTATTCGTAAATTATAGGTTTTTAATTATAAACCTTGTACGCTCGCGCTGTTTTTTACTTATCAGCTACTATACGCGCCGCAATCAATGGTGGTACTCCTCAACTCCGCTCTCCCCTTTGTCATGTGCTTAACGTTACTTCTTGAACCTGTTTTCGACACATCTCATGACAGTATACATTCATTCATCAAGATAGTTGGTTAGAAAATTGGCTATAGAGCAACACATTTTATGTGTAAACATTATTTTAAATACAAATCAGGTCGTTATGTGCATGCATAGTGATTGGTTGCCTTTTTGCAGAAGAGCAATTTACAATATTGTACGCAAGTATTTGAATCTAATGGTTCAATGCATAAACACACCCAATAAAATTTTAACGCTGGTAAAACTAGACGAGATTGGTACAAATATTGAACGTTCTCCAACAAAATCACGAAATTAGCATGAATGAGTAAAGGACTTAATTAGCAGTGAAATCAGAAACGTTGCGGTGGCCTAACTTTTCAGTTAGAATGCATTTTCCCGTTTAATCAAGGGAAGGCGACCATTTCAGATCTTATGTGAGATACGATTGCATGCAGGAAACGGATAAGATTTATAACGAAACCCCGATGTTGTCCTACAGTTATTCTAAACGAATAAAACCCTTAGCATGTATTACAAAGTAACTATTTGTTGTAGGAATACGTATTAAGTGTCAATGGTTTTGTTAGAACATGTGTCGCTGCTCAAATATTTCTTATGCTCGGACAGGGGTCAATGTCACCAACGATTTTGAAACACTGAACCGTATATGGCAAGAACTTCACTATCACCTGTGCAATGGTATGTGGCACACAGTTGTTCCATTTAAAGTTTGCAGGTATTTGGAATGTATTTAAAATTGGAGGGCTTTCCTTTTCCAGCATTTTTCTATAGCAATCATAGGGTCATTCAATAAGTAAGTTTCCCTATTGAATTCATATTTTTAATTAAGTCAGTAATATTCTACAACTCTAACTATTTCTCCACATAAACACCTCACTCCCAGTATTTTCAGTATCATAGCACAAACTGTTCCTTACCTACGCGGTCATCTGTTCACAGCGATTTTCACTTTATCATTTTCAAATCGCTGGCCTCCAATGTGCTTCTTGAGTTCAGTGTAAAGATGAACACTCGGGTAAAGATGATGACAAGGTGGATGACTGAACATTTCCTACTTGAATTTTGTAAGCGCAAGTGCTGGTTTCTTTCAGGCGAGCGTTGTCAAAAGCGCGATTGCGGCTGGACCTCACAGCAACTTTCATCATTATAGAATTAATTTCTTTACGGACGCTCTTTAACATCTCAGGTCATCAGCGTCCCATTCAATTCAAGGCGTGAAACGGGCGGTAAATTTTGCTCAGAGGCCTCTTCTTTCAGGCTTGAGGTTCTTTATCGTGCCGTAAATGTACAACACGGGACCCACGGCTTTACTTCCCTTCCGAAGGAAGCCTTACTTAGGATTTTACGCCCGAAAAAATCCATCGGTCCTGGCCGGGTTTGAACCCGCGATCTTGGGTTTAGAAGGCAAGTAGGATTACCACTACACCACCAAGACCGACTTTCTCCGTGATGTTTTGTTATCTACTGACAAAATAATGCGCACCATTTAAAGAAAATACGATCACACTGTAATTAAATTTCATAATCGGAAATGTTTATTGTTGCCATTTGCTTTTTAGAGATAATTAATAGGGAAACATACTTATTCGCACTCTGATTCTTTATAATAAATATGGATAGTTGTTCCATTCATCATAAAGATGATAATTTAAGTATTACATATGCTGAAACAACCTATTGCATTAATAGCAGTTTAGTCTCGCAAATTTGATCGATGTATTCAGCTAGCGCTCACATATTTGAGGAACTTAAAACAAAGGTAGGCCCATTAGTGATGGGAAACTGTTGTGTATTAGTAATATTTCCTAAGAAGAGTTGGTTTACGTATTGGAGAAAATAGACAACATTTCCAGCATATACTATAAGGAGATGAGTGCCAAATTATGTTATTTAATCCCAAGTTTTAAAATGGTTAAGTGCTTGAGCGCCGTGAGCCTATGCAAGAAAATACCGGCGGCAACATAGGATCTAACTGCCGACCGACTTTTAAACTATTCTCGTTGGGTGGTATTCAATATACAAGTTTCCCTATGGTGATAAATAGATTGAAAGACATAGCGCCAACTTTCCTCTGCAGATGCATTGCCTAGCATTGGTATGGCGTGACAACTGGCTCATGCGTATTGGTTTTACGAAACACGTGCAGCAGCAATAAATGCTCGCGAGGCGCATTACGCTTAGGCAAGTAAATGCAAGTGAGCATCATGGCAAGACGATGCATACAGAAATGGGCTAAAGACGAGGCGAGATTGTCATCCGTTAGGAGCATGCATTTGGTTATTGGTACGGCGGTAAACTTGTTGAGATGCATGGCAATAATGTGAGGTGGATACAGATGGTGAGCAAAAGTGTCGGATGTTTGTTGAAGGATACTTGAATGGTGTTTAACGCCCGTTGTTACTACTGAGACACCACAGACGGTGATCACTGATGATACACGAGATGAAATGACAAACTGAAAGGATTTTTTAAGGAAGGCAACATTCCAGGTCTAAGTTTAGGGTACCTCTCCGGCATTTGCCATTTATGAGGGCTGGGAGGATGGTCCTGGTGGGAATGGAAACCCCAGACCTCCCGCTCACGAGTTCGCGCCTTAACGACCTCGGCCACCCGTGGGGGTCTTTTGAAGGATGAACAAGTATATATGACTGGTCGTCGGTTCCGATGTAAACAAGAAACGTGTAGAGGCGGGTTAGAGAGCATAGACGGAGTAATGTGCGAAATGTGGCCAAAGTTCTGAACAGCGCACCGCATTATTCATGATGTGTTGGAATACCGAAAAGTGTGCTGTGTGATTCATATTCACCTCAAGCAACGAGTGGGTGCCAGTTTGCTTCCGGTTCACAGTTTCTCCTGAGGCGAAAACGTCCATTGCGCTTCGCCAGTACGAAAGACGTTCAAGATCACTCCCTCTGCACGGAAAAGCCATGTTAACGTGCTTTGTAATTCCACAGTAGTTCTTCTTGCCGCGAGTAAAAGTAATCACTGATCGTTTCTGTACAATCTTGCCATGTCTCAAATCTGCAATTCGTCACAAGCGCCCTTGATGACAACGCTTGATCCATACTACAAACCAAACCCAATGCTAAATTGCACGGTATCATTGGAAGCTCCTCCAACACCCACCTTGGCGCCTAGTGACTTTCATCTGTTTCTATCACTGAAAAAGTTTTTGGAAGGTCAGTGTTTTCAGGACTGTAGACAAGTCAAAACAGCGATGAGGCATTTTTTGTGGTGTTGAGAAGTTGGTACACAGATCGCACAAGTGCCTCAACATCGAAGGTGGTTATGTGGAATAGTTTTTAGATGGAGGTAAATGACCTATAAAGAAGGTGGATGTAACATAATAACAACGAAGTACACAGCTATTTATTCAATGTCCCTCGTAATATGCGTATGAATGGAAAAATAATAATCGAAATGCGCATTTTATTATGTATGTGAACAGTTCAATTTAAATAAGAGAGCTGTAAAAGTGAATAATAAGAATGTATGCATTAACGGATATAGAGCGGAAACGTGTATAAAATCTGAGTTGTAAAATTACTGAAGTGAATTCGTAAAAGTTAACTTACTAAGTGTAAGGAAACTGAGGAAATTGATAGTGATTGCTTATATTTTAGTTATTATTTTCAAACTTCATTGCCATTGCCTCCGAAAAAAAAAAAAAACCCCGAAACAAACAAAAATATTTGCTAATTTGTGCCAAAAATTACAACGATTATAAAAACTGGAAATACACGATTATCAAAGCGTAAATTAAATGCATTCTGATACCGTATTGTTTAATGACAGAGTCTTTACGCGGTTTAAGGAATAAAGATGGAAAGCTCAGTACATTTCTGATATCTTTAAGGGCAAAGAGGGTGAAAGAATAAATGTATTGAGAAAATGGGAATAAAAATGCTGAGCGTCAAGCTGAATTCATTGAAAAAATACAGACAAACGAAACGAATGCTGGTAGGAAGGGGAAAAAGTATATTAATAAGAATATAAATGAAAAAACAGGGCTTAATTAAATTGCTTGACATATTTTATATCGCCTTGCCTTGCATCCTATGATCGAATTCGATCAACACAAAACACACTAAGGAAAATCTAGCTCATATTTGGTAACAGATATTATTTGACTTATTACAGCTTTGGATATTACTTTTAATTTTGATAGATGTGATAGTCGAAATAAAGCGATAAATATAAATATCGTAAGAATTAATTTAAGATACAGCCTTTTGCCTATATAACGTCTTTTTTGGTCAATATTATTTTTAAAAAGTACTACTTTATTTTTGAAACGTTATATTAAAGTTAGGAAGTATCAAAGAACGATCAGAAAAATGCCTGCAGTGGTCGAATATAACAAGCCTTTACATGTTACGATTTTTGGCGCAGGCACATGCACTAGAGGAGGCGTGAATTGGTGCGTGGCCAAAGTGCTATTAATAACAAACCTCATTTATGTCTCACAGCGTCGTTGGTGAAAAAAAAAAAAGCCTCTAACGATGTATATACATGTAACTACTTTCATCAGCTGAAAAGTGTACAAAGGAGGAGAGAGAAGCGTGAAAGAGAAAATTCAGTCGATGATATAATGTATCAACGGGCTCGCTTCAATCGGTCTTCTGATTGGTTGGCTCTCAAGCACCAGTTAGTATTAAGCACGAAACGTTCGTAAGTTATTTCGTAGAACATAAATTAGAATTTTATGTAAGGTACTATCACTATCTCCCCTTTTGACACTTTGGGAATATTAAGTAGCTACTTTCCCTCATTCTTATCGACAGAATTAAGTACGGCCAATGCTAATGTTTTCCTTTACTTTTCTAAATCCCCATTAGTACTAATATCTGAAATGATGGTTTTGTTTTGGCGAACTTACAGCCTTGCAGCAATTTCGTTCAGTTTATTATTTAGACTTTTCGCCCATGGTTTTTGTTGGGCACTAAAGAACAAATTGAAACTTTTGCACATCTGTGAATAAAGTTCTGGGAGCAAAACATAAGTACTTTTTGAGTAACTTCCCCTCGCATCTGACGAGCTTATTTGTATTAAAAATTACGTTACAAAAATGCGTTATTCTGTAGTCAACGGCCAATGCATTGGCGCTCCTTTAGGACGCACATGCCATGTATGCAACAACCGTATATTTTAATGACCCTATACATACTTTACTACAATATGTTGCCTTACACTGTAATCCGAGTGGTGTATTTTTTCTCTAATATCAGTTAAATTTAAATGGAATGATAAAACCCGTCATATGGAAGTAGAATTATTTATTCATAATTTCAAATTGCTTTTTTAGATTCCCGTTTGTCTGTCCTACGCTCGACACATTCACAACGCCACTTGACGTTAGCTCACTGTAATAATTGCTGCAGCATTTTCTGTCAATAAAAATGTCCTCTGTGTCTTCCATAAATACATTGGGTAGCGAAAGAGCGGACCTCGCACACACACGTACAGAATTTAATTAACCCAGCTCCGTACCGTCTGCCTGTTTCTACTAACTGAAAGAATAATGAACGGTCCAACGTTTTCGGCGGAAGAAAACTGAACTGAAATGTGAATTAACTTGTCAAAAGGCATAGCGTAGGCATAGCCCTAGTTTCTGTTTCGAATGTCTACTGTGGTGAGAACAGGCACTACCAGCCTGTTACTGTTCTCTTTTGATATTTCTACCCTTAGTCGTGAGGAGAAAAATCGTTATGAAGCATTATGAAATAATGAATTGTTCCTCCTGCAGTCTAACTTTAAACCTGACCTTTTGTTTCCTTCTCTATATGCTTATTTATGGAGGGGTTAAGACTCAAGAATTTCATTTCTATTTATAAAGTGCAGGACTCGAGTTTTGTTCCCGATTTGTACAACATTTAATATTGGATAGCTTTTTATTTGGACGCTATTGAACGTAATGTTTCTCGTCATTCACATAACTTAATATCCATGCCGAATTAACTAAAGGGAAAATGTGTAGCTATCTAAGAAGCCTGCAGATGACTTTTTTGTCTAGAAGTACACTAAAATAATGTATACGTATTTTTTTGTGCCAAACCTTGAAAGTGTTTTCAGATTCTTACCATTGAACAGAATTTGTAATTAAGGTTTTAAAAAATTAAATATTTACCAAATTAATATATTTAAGTAGCCCAAAATGTTGCATGTGGTAGAAAATCAGTGATGCATTAATAATATAATTTTATTTTCTTCAAACAGAAAGATATTAATTATAGTTAATTAGAATAAAAGCATGACTGTGTAGGGTAGAAGGGGTGTACAGTTGTCATATCTAGAGAGGAGTTCTACATCCCCATACTAAGTCGGTTTAGTGATAACCATACCTATCTCGTAGGCCCAAGATCGCGGGTTCAACTCCGGCCAGGATCTATGGATTTTCTTCGGGTGTAAAAATCCTAAGCAGGACTTCTTTCGGAAGGGAAGTAAAGCTGTGGTCCCGTATCGTAAATTTACGGCAGGTAAAAGACCCTCAAAATATGTTTCATGCCCAGAATTGAGTAGGACGCTGATGACCTGAGGTGTTAAAGAGCGTCCATAAATAAGTCATATAAACAAATCCCACACTAAGTTAAACATTCTAGTACTATGTTTGCCTTCGAGTACTAGTTTCTCTGGAAAAAACAATTGTTTTAACATATGGGCTAATCCATGTCAAATCGGACCAGTGTTATAAATTAGTATTGTCTTGAAATAAATGCATAATATAAACAGGATTAGGAGATATATGGTTATGCAAAGGCAAGTTTTTCTTTAAGTACATTCATTAGCATGTTTTAACACGATAAATGTACTGTATTCTTCTGTGGAACTGAACGATTTAAAGGAATGAATGAATGACTAGTGTTTAACGCCCGTTTTTTGCAACAGAGGCACCACAGGCGATGGACACTGATGATAGATGAGATGAAATGATAGATTGGGAAAGGATTTATTTTTAAGGAAGGAATCGTTCCAGGCCTAAGTTTAGGGTACCTCCCGGCATTTGCCATTTATGAGGACTGAGGAAAACCTGGAAAAAACCTCAGTCAGGAAGGACGGTCCTGGCGGTATTCGAACCCAGACCTCCCGCTCACGAGTCCGAGACTTAACGACCTCGGCCACCCGTGGCGGTCAATTTAAAGGACTTTAGTTAAAAAAAAAAAGTTATATTATAGATGTTGAAAGCTCACATTCTATAATCAATCAAAGGATATATTTTAGTAATTAAACAATTCTTACCCGTGGTTACAGATAAGTCAAATGAAAAAAAAAATTAAAAGTTTTACTAAAACTTTTTTATATTGCAGAATAGGTTAGCAATAAGCCAATTTTTAATACTGATTAAAAATCATATCCATAAAATAATAACAATAACCCATTGTTTTACCTTTGACAAGTTTTACTTTTATGGGCAAATAAAAACTTGTTTGTCCTATACCTATGCTGGATTTTAAAGATATTTAAAATTGCCTTCGTAAAAGCGGCCAATTGTTTATTTATTTAAGGACGCTCCTTAATATCTCCGATCATTAGAATTTAGTGAAACGACCGATTTATTTTGCTCAGAGATATCTTCTTTCAGGCTTAAGGTTAATTTACCTGTCGTAAATCTGCTACACGTAACTAACAACTTTACTTGCTTTCCAAAGAGCGCCATACTTTGCATTTTTTAGCCCTAAAAAGTCATCGGTCCTGGCCGTTTATGGACCCGCGCGCTACCTTGGGCCTACGAGAAAAGAACAGTTACTACTAGAGCACCACGAGCTACCTACGCATTTATATATGAACTTATTTATAACGGCAGTATTTTCAATTAAACATAAAGCGGCCAACAATGGACATCATACAAAGAATTTGAAATAACTCATATTGCTTTTATGTAAAATAAGAATTTTTCTACATTAATATTAATTTGTCATAAATACTTACCGCATGAAATTATGTTATAAAATGCATAAAATAATTGAGAAAATCTTCAGACACAATGGATTTTAAATGACGTAATTAGTGCAGAACGTGAGATAAAGGTATGTGACTTGCCCAGATTAAGTGTGAATCCAAAACAATGCCAAGAAGTTTTAAATCATAAATCATCTTATCAATCACGTTCTTTAAATTAAACAACAGCCGCTTCATTGCCATTAACTTCAAACTAATGAGCCCTGTCAAGTAATGAATATTCCACAAGTTGTGCAAATATTGCAGATTTATCATTGCAAAAAATGTGGTCTTTTAATCCGCAAATAACACTCAGTCACAGTTAAGGTTATAATCATATCGTTTATCTTAATTTAGAAAAGGAACGGTCCAATAAACTACCCATAAGGTACTTCAATACAGTATTAACTTACAGTAAAATTCGCCATTGAAACGTGTCACTTGAGAACGATTTGACATGCGTGATCTGATAAGTTCCAGCTCTTTACCGGTAATACTATAATTATGCAGTGTAGAACAAATTACTATGTGAGATACACAATCGAACGGCCACAGAGTATTGTCAAGATATTGTCGTAAATGTCAAAGCCCAAAGCTACTCATTCAATTAAATGTTGGGCTACATCTAAAATAATACTGTAATTTAACAAACAAGGAATGAGTTTAAAAATACTCGTAGTTTTAAAAATATAGGAGCTATAAAACTTGGTCCGTACTTTTCATAAATGTTTATCTGTCATTTGTAATATAAAATGTTAACAAGGAATAAATTAACTAATTGATATTTTACTCATTTTCCAAAGGAAAACAATTAAAAATACTCTTATTGCTTTCTGTCTCTAGCAAAACTAAAGCAACATTTCGTTACATTATATTTGGACACACGGGTATTGGTATTTGCGTCCGTAGCCAACCAAGAAGTCAATTGTTGTACTTTGACTTGAGAGTGCTGACTCTTTAATAACTCTATACGCTTGCCAATATACACACTCTGCCATATTTTAAATTTTAATTGCTTTAGTGGACAAACCGTTCAAATATGTCCATAATAGATTTTACTAATCATACAAAACATTATATTGTAATAAGTATTAAAGTGAGATGTCGTTCATATTTCTGTTTTAGGAAGTTAGAGAGTTAGGTTTATATAAAAAGAAAATCTTAATAAAATACGGCAACTTTTTCGAATTTTTGCATGTAAACTCAGACATAGGGAGGTCATATTTCAAAAATGTCTGTTCATTGTGTGATGTCATCGATGCAGAGAACTGGCTTAGGCAATAAAGCGTTGGATCTGTATTTGGAATGTTCTAGGTTCAAATGAGGTCGACTCATCTGACAGGTTTTCCGTCAGTCAGGACAAATGGGGGTTAGTATTTCTCTGCCATGTATTTATCTTCCATTTCATCATTCATGTTCATTCCAACTATTTGTATATGTCTATGTTTGTGATGTCATCGAGGCGGTCCCGAAATAGGTTGACCATCCATTCAGGGAGCCCCTCAGTGTGCATATGTGCTCTATGGGCACCCAGAGCAAATAGTTTCCCCACAAGTGACTGACCAGGCATCAGTGTGTAAATCCCGAGGGTTGTAAGCCCTACAAGCGATGAGGGTAAATACAGTGAAAGAAGAGGAATTAAATGTTTTGGCGGATATATTGATAATTATCCCTCTCTGTGGCTTCAGCACATGGCAATATACGTGTGATTTACGTGTGATTTTCGTGGCAAGCCAGGAACTACCTATGCCATTGTTCAGTACACTTTGTTACAATTCCAAGCTCAAAGGTTACGTTGGTTTACTTTTCATTCTTGTGCCCTGGCGGGGCCGGTGTTTGTCCAGCGTTACATAATGGGATTGAATTGTATGGAATATATTACTGTGTTTTCCTAATCACTACACGTGATTTATAGATAAGGCTGCAGTGTCTCCTGTTTTGATGATCGAAGATATTCTGTTTAATTTGCAGTTGATCAAGAAATAAACCTTGGTGGAGCATGTACGCGTAGTCTTTTGACATGCCGAGTTAACCTTTAGAGTGGGCGACATACCTCGATTTTCTATATTTATCCATACAGCAAGAGAAATTCTCAGAGGCTGCTAGAGTGGCTATAGCTGCAGTCCCAAGCCAGTCCCTAGCGGAAGCGGAGAGAGCCGAAGGTAGTAACTAATGTTGGCACTGTGTTGCAGAAAATAAATTTACAACCATTTTATTTTCTTACAATTGGGAGAACTACAAGATTTTAAACATTAATAGTATAAGGTAGGCATTTATTTCCATTCCGTCCTGTATAAGCACTGCAGTAGAGAAATCTCACCATACCGTTTCTCTGAAAAAAGTGTAGATAAAATAACTACAAATTATGACCGTGCGTCAGGGAAAACGCTGATTTAGTCCAGCAAAGCGACAGCGGTTTCAAAAACAAACACCAGACGCTGATTTATAGCTCCCCAAACCGCATCAAAATGTTGATGAACACTGTCCGGGTTTTGATGACGTCATCTTTATATGGTTTCCGGAGACGAAACGTTAACGTAAACATTAATCCTCCGGTGAGGGAATGGGTGAATTTGGGTCATTTGGTGGTGTTTTGGGTATTTTTTCATGTGTCATTGTTTTGTTAACATTGCTTATTTAAATTTTTGAATTTTATATAAGAGACTTCATTTTAGGCCCACCCTACCTCTTTAACAAATTAGTAGATTATTTTCTGTTTTAAACATATATTTTGTCAAAGGGTTAAATAATGCAGTGGTTTATTTTTACTCTTTCAAATGATTCTGTGTAGAAATTTCTAAAGTAAGTGCATAACCGGATAACAAAAATTGTAATATAGTCAACTAAAGTAGTCTAACCTAGGAAACCAAATAAAATATAAACAAAACATTTGTATCACTACGCGCTTGCCCCGCCTCTAACATCAACGAATGGCAGATTGGTTGCTCTGTGCTTGGCGCATTGTAGAGTTTATATATCTATGCTCAAAAAAAAAAAAAAAAAAACAATATTAACAATTCGCTAAGAAAGAAATCATTATTTACACCAATATATTCCGCAGTTAATTTGATGATGTCTTCGCAAGAACAGTTGGACATTCTTGCATCAGTTTGTTGAAAACGTTCAACACTATTTATTCTCTTTTCACCACTACCTAACAGTTTATCTTTAGAATGCTTTCTTGCCGTATTAACTGCACCATCATAGGCTGTCTGTTTACCAGACTGAAAACAGACGATCTTTATAAATAGAAGCATCTCATTCATACAAATCATTATTTATGTTTTTAAACGGAAACTTGAGCTTAAACAGTAACCTGATTATTAAAATCAAACTGACAGAAGCCGTATGCTACCGTAAAAGATCCCAGAGAATCAGAGAAAAAAATTACAAGCAGATGAAGAAGATAACACGCAATCAGAAGAACGAAGCAGAATTAATAAAAGAAGAGAATAATGATAGTATTCGGCCGGAAAGAAAGCAGCTGAGAAAAGAAGCATACCCAGAACAAAAGGAATGAATGAATAGTGTTTAACGCCCGTTTTTGCTACAGAGGCACCACATGATACATGAGATGAAATGATATATTGGGAAAGGATTTTATGGAAGGAATCGTTCCAGGCCTAAGCCATTTGCCATTTATGAGGACTGAGGAAAACCTGGAAAAAACCTCAGTCAGGAAGGACGGTCCTGGCGGTATTCGAACCCAGATCTCCCGCTCACGAGTCCGAGACTTAACGACCTCGGCCACCCGTGGCGGTCAGAACAAAAGGAAGAAAATATAAGTAGTATATGGAAAAGTAGAAGAGGAAGAAAGAAGAAACAGAGGTAAAAAGCACGAACGACAAATCCATATCTGCAATGAAGGTACAGATAAAAGTTGAAAAGTAGAAGAAGACGAAGGAAAAAGAGGAGAGAATGAAACTGCTCTGTCAACACATCATGGTCCAGCATGGCTGCTGCTTGAGATCGGCAGCAACCTCGTTGATGTCCTGGTCCTGTTGCCTGGAATTCCGGTGGGGACCAGATCAAATTCCGAGCGTCAGTAGAAATAAAAATTAAGATAGTTAACTGTATTAAACTTGTAAATTAAATAATTGTATATGTATTTTATTGTAAAATTTAAGACATCTAAAAAATACTTTGAAATATAAATGTAGTGTAAAGAGCACCAGTAGCAATTGTAAGTTTAATTATACCTTTTAGTTAAAATAGCCGCAGTGCTGGTTTCCAGTACCGGTTCATTTATTAATTATAGTATTAGTTCTGTAGATTTTAAAATCTGTAGAATTTAAATGCTATTTTAAATAGTATTGATAATTGCAAAAGAGGAATAAATAATATTAATCTGGAATATTATAAAACAAGCTATCACGAATGTAAACTTTGCAGCATATCGTTTTAAAAAATTAAAAAGTAATATTTTCACTGGAAAACTTTCTGATTGTCGATCACAGGTGCAGAACTTCATCAATGATCGCCCATTCTTCTGACTCACCTGTAATTGAGGCACTGGTGAAAATTTGCTCGTATATTATCGCCGCTCTCATAATATCTACATGCGGCATATCAAAGCTGGTGTTATCTGACCCTGACCAGCTCCTTCTCCCAGTAAATGCAAGGAGGTGTTCAGACGGTTAAAGATGAGAGACAATGTAAATGCGCGAATCTTACATTTTCGTTACCCAATTGCTCATGTAGTATAATTATTAGTTACTTTTGCTATATTTCTGTCTACCAACTTAGGATTATAAATTGCGTGAATTGTGAAATTTAATCGTTATTGTATGCTTTAATGTTCAGTGTCACTTCCAAACATATAATGAACTGACTATTTTCGTTATCAAGATGCTGTCTGTTCTGGTGCTCTATTAGTAGCCATACTTGTTGCCTCGTAGACCCAAGGTTGCAGGTTAAAACCCGGCCAGCATCAATGTATTTTTGGGGGCGTAAAATCCTATGTATGGCTCCCTTGGAAGGGAAGTAAAGCCGTTTGTCCCGTGTCGTATATTTGTGGTATGTAAAATAACATCAAGAATACAAGAAATGGCCTCTGAGAAAAATTTATAGGTCGTTTCACGCCTTAAATTGAATGGGGCGCTAGTGACAAAAAGATATTAAAAGCATCCTTGAATTAAGAAAAAAAAAAAAAAAAAAACAATAAAAACAGTAATACTTCTGAAGATTCTGAGCTGCATATTATCTCTACGTAAACTGTCTTTTACACATTTCTTTCAAAAATTCTCATTTGCACACTTTCACTCTCACAAGACCGCCACGAGTGGCCGAAGTCGTTAAGGCGCGGATTGGTGAGCGGGAGGTCTGGGGTTCAATTTCCACCAGGACCGTCCTCCTTGACTAAGGTTTTGCCAGGTTATTCTCAGTACTCATAAATGGCAAATGCCGGGGAAGTACCCTAAACTCAGGCCTGGAACTCCTCCTTCCTGTAAAAAAAAAGCCTTTCACAATTGACCATTCCATTTCATGTATCATCAGTGCCCACCGTCTGTGGTACCTCAGTAGTAAAAACGGAGTTAAACACTATTACTACTACTACTACTACTACTACTACTATTACTACTACTACTACTACTATTACTACTACTACTACTACTACTACTACTATTACTACTACTACTAATACTACTACTACTATTACTACTACTACTACTACTATTACTACTACTACTAATACTACTACTACTATTACTACTACTACTACTACTACTATTACTACTACTACTACTAGTACTACTACTACTACTATTACTACTACTACTACTAGTACTACTACTACTACTATTACTACTACTACTATTACTACTACTACTATTACTACTACTACTATTACTACTACTATTACTACTACTACTATTACTACTACTACTACTATTACTACTACTACTATTACCACTACTACTATTACTACTACTACTACTATTACTACTACTATTACTACTACTACTATTACTACTACTACTACTACTACTATTACTACTACTATTACTACTACTATTACTACTACTACTATTACTACTACTACTATTACTACTACTACTATTACTATTACTACTACTACTACTACTATTACCACTACCACTACTACTACTACTACTACTACTACTACCATTACTACTACTATTACTACTACCACTATTGCTATTACTACTACTAGTACTACTACTACTACTACTACTACTATTACTATTACTACTACTATTACTACTACTACTATTACTATTACTACTACTATTACTACTACTACTACTATTACTACTACTACTACTACTATTACTATTACTACTACTACTACTACTACTACTACTACTACTACTATTACTACTACTACTACTACTACCACTACTACTACTATTACTACTACTACTACTACTACTACTACTGCTACTGCTGCTGCTGCTACTACTACAACTACTACTACTACTACTATTACTATTACTACTACTACTACTACTACTACTACAACTACTACTACTACTACTACTACTACTACTACTACTGCTACTACTACTACTACTACTACTATTACTACTACTACTACAACTACTACTACTACTACTACTACTACATCTACTACTGCTACTACTACTACTACTACTACTACTACTACTACTACTACTACTACTACTACTGCTACTACTACTAATAAAACCCCGAAGGGCTCACACTTCATTTTCTCAAAAGATTCTTTGAGGCTGCCACAAATCACTTCAATTAGTTATAAGTGAATGATATGAAGATAGACTGAGTATTTTATGGCTTTAAGACTTCACAATTTCACCAGTGACAAACTCTTTTTGTAGGTTTACTGCCTTAATGCTTTCTAAAAGTACCGCCTTAACTGTAAGTGGATTCGAAATGCGTAAACTTGCATGAAACGCACTATGTAATCTTTTTGGTAGATCTAGTGGAGCATGTAGCTTGCATTATATAGAAATATTGTATTTTTTGTTTTTTTGTTTCTTTATTTTGGAACATTTACTATCCAAGGTTAATATATCAGCGTTCAAACATATCTGCAAACGCGAGTCCGATATACAATCTCCAATATTCTTAGAGGGAAGATAGGTCACTTAGAAACCCAGCCCTCACAGCTTCCTGCGTATGTTAATATAATGCGCTTCCGGCAGGATATATGTGCAACGCTGCTGTTCAGTCCTTGTGCAGTTGGAATGTTGTGTCCTCATTTAGTGTGTTTGCTCATTGACTACGATACTCACACGTGCTTGTGCCACTGCAACGTACGCAGTGAATGTAGCACGGCAGTGAGGGTGGACCAGTTCTCCTGGACTGAGCGGGTTGTGGGGGAAGGGGCGATACTGGATGCTGTTAGGACGAATCATTGTTCACATGGTTCATTTGGCCTCACTCATACTGAGGTTGGCACAAAAGATCTACAGGAGGTGACATTGACCCCGCCGCTATCAACGAGCACTTTGCTTCGCAAAAGAGCGGCGTTACCTTTACTTCTGGATTCCATTCCAGCGCTATTTTCTTGCCGATAGAGATTAGCTTTGTTTACAATTTTCATTCAGTTTCTACCTCACAGTTTATGTATTCGTAGGTTTATGAAAGGATAAAAGTTAGAAAAAAAAGCCAAGTTTTCTTAAAAATCACTGAAATACCGTGGACAGCAGTAAAGTTAAGACACTTCAGTAACGGAGAAACAAACTTTTCGCTGACAGGCTTTCCAAGTGAACTGCCTGATGCAGTAAGAATTGAAAAACCAAATGTGATTATCACCATTAAGAAGCAAGTTGCAAAAATGTTTACTTTGAAAAACGCGGATAGACGAGCATAAAGAAAGCTTGAAACACATCTGAACAGAACCTAGAGAAGATTAAACAAACACGAGATATATTTTGTCACACCTTTCTAATTAGACGAAAGTTGAGTACTTACAGCACAAGACTGCAGACCCAGAAAGTGCTCAAAAGCATTCCTCCACATTAACATTATTCTGAGATAAACAAGTGAAGCCCTTGCGAGTGGTATTGGATAATCCGAAAACTACCGTTATATTCGGCGTTTTCCTCAACACTCTCTCGTTAATGCAAACTCCATTGCTTCTGTTTCGAAGCGTTGGCAAGTATGTTCCAATCGACTGTAACCGAAACGATGTTTTCTGGACTTCATATACAGATGTGGCAATGGCAGTGCCACCTGACACCTGCTGGAAAAATAAAACTGATATTGTAGCCATTTGTGCCCATGATATGTTCAATGCTGGGAGAGCACAAGTTAGATTAGGTAGACGCGACTTACAACAACCCTATCAGCCAATAACATTCCTGATAGAGGCAATACTTGTGTTATGGTATAAAATTATATAAAGGTAAATATATTGAAAATGTCACATTTTATTTCAGTAATAATGATAGTTGTAAAATAAAATTCACAGTAATATAAGAATCAGTAAATATTTAAGAGAATAATTAAACTGCCAAACTAAATAAATAATTGTAATGTATAATCTTTACAAAAATGTTATTTACATTTTATCTCAAGGACAGAAAAATTGTCTGATTATGTGTTTAATATTTTTTATTCAAAGACTATAGAGCTGTGAGTTACTAAAGCATACAGTTGAAAAGGTATTTATTTTTGTCTTGTAGAAAAATATACATACGCTTTTAACTGAATTTAATATTGCAATATGTTCAAATATTGAATGTCTTTATATGTGGAAATACAGCACTTAATTGTATTGTTCATTCAAATGGGAAGACATAAAAAATATAAATATTCAATTGGTTGTAATAATGGAAGTTAATAATTTCTGAAAGCATTATTATAAACACTTGAAAAATTTAAGAATACTTTTTGTTATGTTTCCAAATAAACTGTATACTTATATTTGAATTAAACTTAGTCCTAAAATGACTTGAGCTGTATATAAAGTAGTGGCATCGTGTTATTACACACACGTTGTTGAACTTACAGCGACAATCGCATTACAGGCCTTCGATATAATCTCCTGCGTTATCCGCACTGTTTCACTGGTGAACTGTCCTGCAGATCCAAGCTAGGAAACCTAGTGCCAATGAAGGATTCTTTTAATCAACGGACTTATGTCCGGCGAATATGGTGAATGTTCCAGGATTTCCCAATACCGCCTGGCCAACAATTTTATCACGTGCCAATTGACAACGAGCATTATCATGCAAAATGCAAAGCTCTGTGTCCCTCAGGAAGTGCGGACATTTGCGACGCATAGCCGATCGCAGGAAACGTTAGCCTTAATCTACTGACTCCTCTCGGCCTGCAAGAAACGCCTTGACCTAACCGTTTGGTAGCACTTCGTTGCTACACGCTTCCTGCAACCCATACTTTTTTGCCACGGGCAACTTGAATTGTTAGCCAAGAACACTGTTCTATTTTCGTAAACTTGCTCTAAAGCATCTCACATAACACTAGCTATTTCATATGTATTGCATCACATACACTTGCTTTACCGACTGCTTTCGGCACCGCACTCCTCGGCATTGGTTAAAACTACCAAAATTCGACACATTTTAGCATCATCCTTGAGCGAGATTACTCCTCCTTTCACGAATAGCAGCGGAGAACAGCACAGTTAACCAAGGGAATCATTGAAATTTATGCGGAGAAGTTGACGTGGGATTTCAATAAATATACAAGCTGATGTAACAGTCATAACACATAGAAACAAGCAACCAAATGCCAAAAGTAACTTTGTAGGAAGCATGTTAGTAGTTAATCACACGAAAGTAAATGGGAACCTATAATGTAGCAAAGTAACACGTAAAGGGGCTGATAATTATACGGGAAAAGACATGTGCTATTAACAGTATACTAGTTCCTCATGTTTTCCGAACTGCATAAGCGAAATATTTCTTAGTGTGAGATGGGGCTAATTGCCTCTTTTCCATCTTGCAACAAAGAAAGCGCAACTTTTATCGCGCCTATTCCATGTTTTGCAAAGGGAATGCAATAAGATTTTTTTGTTCTTTTGTAGCAGAGCCTTCTCTGTGGGGGCGGGGGTCCTCTTTTGGGACATTTCTTTAGTTCTGAACATGAGCATTTGTTCATTTTAGTTTTAACTCAAGCAGGAAAAATAAATAAATAAATAAAGTTATGGCAATTGTCTACATAGAAGCACGTTAGCGGGTAAATTGTTGTAATAGTGGCAAATCTCCTTTAACTATAGCAGAAAAAAAAAATAATTTGGCCATCAGGAAGCGAACCAACCACCTCGCTCTGCTCCACCCACCTGAGCTACCACATCATTGTCTTCATATGAGTGATTACTCGCCTGTATCTGTTGAACCCACACTACCTTCGGCTAAGGACGCTGCCCTTCGCTGCCGCTCGTAAAAGGAGGTAATTTCAACATTGTGTAAACATCAGTTTAAAAACGGCATGTACGGGGTGAACAGTCCTTCACGCAACGGGTTTCGTGGCGTGCGGACGGCCCACACGATACACTTTCACACATACAGTGTAATGCTTCGCCTAACAAACAGGTGCTACTTGAGCAAGATTGCAACTCACACTGAAGCTTCGCGGAGGGAAAATGTGTGTCGACATAGCGCTGCCGGCCGGTCCCGCCGTTGTGTCAAGCATTGCTCTCTGTATAACTGGCACATGGCTAATTGATGCAATTATTAAATACTATATAGTTGTATAGCAGTTGTTTACTAACATTTATTGCCTTTTTGTTGAACATATTTTTAAAGCATAGTTATTCTTCAGTTAATTACAATGGCCTTACCCTGGGCATACTATTACTCTCTGTGATAGTGTGCCATTACTTCGATCCAAGTTCACAAACCAGTAACATTTCCTCAGGTGTTCATTTACTAAAGCTAATTAAATTGATGCATTTATTTCATAGGTAATGTAGACAACTAACGTACTATGAAGAGTTGTAGAAAATGAGTTCTAACATGAAAATAAAGCGTTTCCACATCCATGTCCATATAACATATTTTCTTTTTCCTCGTGTGAGGAATGTATCCTGAAAGTTTGGCCATGCCTTATTGTTACACCCGGTATAGGGTGTCTTCCAATTCCAATTGTTAAATGTAATAAACCCAGCGCATTCGTAATCCTCACTTGTACATCTGATGAACTGAAGGAGAAATTAACTTAGTGTGACATTTGGATGACGTCCTCGCATTACATTGGTGCACGTAACTTTGTCAGCCCCCAGTTGGAGCCGCAGATTATCGGGTGACCTCAATGAGTCGCAAGCACTTAGCAGGGGGGGGGGGGGGTGGAGACGGTCTAACCCGATTAGCGATACGCCTCTACTCCCCAAGAGTCTTCAATTGCAGCTAATGTCGTTAGAACCGCTACTTGGGGAAGATAAGGACAGCAACATGGGGTCACGCATTCTCATTCTGCGATATTTATTCTGTGATATCGGAAAACGGTTTATAAGTTATCTCTGACTCTAAACAACCTTAGAGTAGAACGTATTAATTTTTCAGATTCGGCATCATCACTACTTGATACAGAATATGGAACTTTGTGTATGATATACCTGAGATATCGAGAATTAAATTTCCATTAGCTTTGCAATGTAGAACTATTTTGTTTTTCACAAGTTGAAAATTTTCACTCACATCACCCAATGGGGTAGAATCACTAACTTAATGATTCTTTATGTGTTTTTCTTGAAACACTGTATAAACCATCAGGTTTTGACTTCGGAGGAAAGGCTCATAAGTTTCCGGCCTAACCATTTTCTAGGTATGACAAAGATAAAAAGCATATTTCACTTTTCAGTATAGTTACCCTTTAGTGCAATACACTTCTCACATCTTGGAATTAACATTTCGGCCCCTCTCCCCAAAAGTAGTCAGAATTCTTAACGGCAAAATGCGCATAAACAGCATCCATTACTTCTTCGTCACACTTAAATTTCCTTCCTCGATGGTCCTTCTTGAGTTTTTAAAAGAGCAAATAGTCACTGGGAGCTATATATGGGCTGTAGGGTGGATGATCGATCTCCTTGAAGCCAAATTTCTTCACAGCTGCCTTTGCAACAAGAATTGTGTGCACAGGTGCATTGTCATGAAGATGGCGCACACCACCACTCAGCTTTCCTCGCTTTTTCCCTTTATGGAAACAAGTTGTCTGTGCAATAAGCCAGCATAGTACTCCTCATTTACTGTTATGTTCCTCTCCTTGAAGTCAATGAAGAGTATTCCATCACAGTCCCAAAAGATTGTGGCCATGATGTTCTTGGTTGACTGAGTCCCCTTGGCCTTTAGAGGCGGTGCTTTTCTAGGTTTACGCCACTCCATTGATGCTCTTTTAGACAAGGGATCACAGTAGAGGACCATAGTTTCATCTCCAGTAACAATGGTTTGCACTTTTCATTAAAATAAACGATAAGTATTATGCTGTTCAATCTATATGTATTAGTTTAAAAATATCCAGTAATTTTGAAGTTAGTGTATTTTATAAAAAGTTGTGCTTTCCTGTGCAGAACATTATAATTCACATAATTTTATATTTCGTTTACGCGTGGATTATTGTTTGTAAACAATTTCACATTCTTAAATTTCATTGAAATATTTTATAATGATAACTAATGTCATCTTGTTAACGTAATACTGCGGAAAAGTTACGTATTTGCTATTGTCAGTAATAGGGCGACAACGGCCGCCATTTTTGCAGCTTTGGGTCCCGGTAAATGTAGTCGGTCTTGGTAGGGTGCTGGTTAGACTGTGGTCTTTAGGAGATTGTGCCTTCATTTTAAGAAGAAGAAAAAAAAAAAGATTAATGCTCTTTCATGAATTAGACAATGAAGGTGTGAATCACATTGGCGATATTACATGAAGTATTTCGTTTATATTATGTGTCGACTGAGAAACGTGTTATTATTGCATTTCGGAAGCCACAACATGTGTAATACCTGATAAAACACACGACACATCTTGGTATATTTATGGAGCATTTAGTCACAAACACTTGTTTTATGTGGAAAGCCTCTTAAACAAGTGAGAACCTGTTAAAGAGTGAATAAAAGAAGCTCCTTTCAATGGCAAACTCACGCTAGCATGAACGGTAGGTCCTGCTGACACATTGCGAGTTCAGTCCGTCCTTGGTTACAAAGGCTCTGAGATCTTATCTTCTTTGTGCGGGCTTATCCATATAATATCCTCTTGAGAGGAGCGAGGCTCTCTGCTTGCTCACGTCTTTCTTTTGTTTTCAGAGACCGAAACTGAAGAGCTTTGATATTTTGTGCGGCCGATCAGCACAGCGTCTGACAAAGCAGATTTTTAACTTTTCTCCAGTGTCTCTATTTTTCGCTGCCTTATATTTTCCGGGAAAAAATGGTTATAAAAAATCTAACATGAATTTTAAACCTTTTTAATTACTTGAGCTGTGCCTATAAATATACTAAAATTGAAATGTTAATTACTTCAAAACTTAAATGCTATAAATATTTAACATAATCGTGCAGGAGATTATTTCCAATTTATTGTGAAAACAAAGACTACTGTATATTTTTGTGTTAACATAAATGTCTTAAAATTCATATAAAACGTTACAATTGGATGCTATATTATTATGTTATACCAAACTTGGTTTTTACTTACAGAAAATAATAAATAAAATAATTCATGTATTGGTAGGATCCGAACTTGGTTAGTTCTCGTTGCTAGACACCTGCTTGTAACCGCTCAACTGTCAGCATAGGTCTGCTATGGAGAAATAGATGTAATGATTATGACACAGTGAGACTAAGAGCTGTAGGACCCACGCATTGAGACGTGACGTAAATCGAGGGCTAAGCCGAACAGACTTAGACAAATTAGCGCTTCGAGTCTCTCTCTTTTGTCTTAGGGTATACATACATTTACAACAAACCATTATATCTCGACAATGCTGTATTTTGAACATGCATTCTAAGTGGTTTTTTTTAAATGAAAATTTTAAAAATGCACATAATGCATTATTTGACTTTACCCTCTCAAACGGCGCATGAACGTATCAGAACCCTGTTTATATGTCATTGTTACCCCCATAGCACTTCAGGAGTTAAAGGCAATCTGATAATTTTGCGCATGCCTGCAGAGTGCCAGACGGAGAGCGGGGTGGTTATGTGTATTGCTATACGCTTGCATAATCCGATTAAGACATCTTTTATTCTCTGCAGTTGTGTGTGCTCTAATGAAACCATCTGCTCGTTTAGAAGATATTCAAGGCATTAATGCTGAAACATGTACAGTGGGAAGGATTGTCTCTATAATATAAACATTTTAGAGACAAAATGGCTATGTGGCAGCTGGAAGCGTACACAATGCAGCTTCAGTCACTATTTTTGGAATTATCCTTGTAAGTAGATGTGCACAAACAGTGTTTTAAAATAACTTTTGAAGGAGACTCTGAAGTATTAGGATTTTCTTTGTTCAACTACCCTGAAAACTATGTTAAAGGAATTAAAGATGCCAAAGTTTGGTTATAAACTTAATTATACTTTCTTCTTCCCTTACAAATCTTGTAGAGCAGTGTGGAATACCGTCACACTTCAAGTTATAATTATTTACAGAGAGAATAGGTTAATAGCTTAGTACGTCCAAATAATGAGAAAACAATAGTATATTTTAATGATGAATGCATAGCACTATAACATTAAATTCGCGTGGACAGTTTATTGATAATTCTTGTCGCTGTATTAGAGAAGAAACAACTATTAACATACAACAGTTTTGAAAATACTTTCAAGGTAATAATTGATATTATTGGAGCTATTAAAACTTCCAGGTTGTAATGCCGTTGTCTTCAGATTGCTTCAAAACCAAAGATTTCGCTGACAACTGCGGTCAGCACCACAATACTTTGTTTTGAAGCAAACCCAAGACATATGACGCCAGCCGTGAAAATCTTAGAAATAATACATTGCTAGAGAGCTGCCGGTTATAAGATAGAATTAAATGCACATATTTATTAAATAGCTTTCCTATAGAAGTTTATTCTTTTTCTTTGTATGCATATAAATTAAGGGGGGGAACCATTGATTTTTTTTGTCCATATCTGACAAACAAAATTTAGTTTTCACGTAAAATTGATTTAGCTTAGTGCCTGAACTTTTAAAAAGATTTGTTTACTACTTATACTATTTTAAAAGTCCAGTGTTCATAGATGCACTACGCACCTCCTTGGTCTAATGTTTAGCGTTGCTGACTGCTGGCCGGGAGACCCGGGTTCGATACACGATCTCGGTACCTACGAAACCCTTGTGATAGACCAACTGCGGCGTGTCGGCATGCTGATCACATGCCTCTCCCCCTGCAATGCTACCCCTCTATCAATGAAGTCTTAAGACGGAAATAGAAAAAGCAGAGGTCGCCGCGGCGGGCCAAGGCTCATCCCGGGCTGTAGTGCCAAATAAAAAGAAGTAGAAGCTCTTTAAAACTAGCCTTTCTTTATAGCTCTGTTTTTGCATTTCCAAAATCCATCTTAAGAAATTATTTTTATATGATTGACTTCATATTTAACATATGAACGAGTATGCTCAAATAGTTCCTAGAAAAACTTATGTTTAAATGTAGATGTACTATAAATAAAAACAATATAAAATGTAATTTAAAACTTAATAATCATAATATTTTAAATAAAATAGAAAAACATAAATAATATTTTGTTAACTAAATGTATTTAAAATTTAAAATCCCAACTTGTAGTTTGCACAATGGTAAACAGAATTTTAAAAAAGGGTCATAGTGGTTACTTAAAAGTTGTGTTGCAAGGAGCTTATTAAAATAAAATATAATTGAAATATAATTACATTTTAATATTATCCAAGACATTATGCCAATTGTGCTTTTCCCCCTTTTCTTTCTTTGTACGATGTATGAAAAGTATTGAAATTTAATAAAAATTACAGAAGTTGCATAACTCATTGATGTTTTTCCCCTTAAATTAGAAAATGGCAGAAAGACAGCGAAACGAAATAATTTAAACAGGATCACACACTCAAGACTCTTGAGTATGTTTTTAAGTGGCTACTTTTCATCCCATGGGAAACCTCTAGAAACTGGTGTTTTGGTGATGGTGGTCTAGAGGATAGAGGCAACTTTAGCATGAAGTGTTAAAAGCCCCTCCCATAAATTTGGCAGCTGCCAATATTCTCTCTCTCTCTCTCTCTCTCTTTCGCGCTTGAGGGTAGAGAAAATGTTAGGCAGCAAGGAAGTGTAGGTGAGCCAAGGCAAAATGTAGGGTAGGAAATTCAATTTTTTACCCTCCTTTTTATGTTGCAGTACACGGCTATATCATCTACTGCTTTGCCAGGCGAGAGGTTTTGAAAAACCATCAACAGCTGACAGCAGAATGGTACAAGGGTTGTGGGAGTAAGGATGTGTGTCCGTGAATGGCACTCAAACACATGCATCTTTTCCTTTCATGATACCTGCAAGTGCTACATGTCGCTCTATCGACCCCATGCATGCTCCTCATCGTAAGCTCCCTTACACACGTATCAACTGTTTTTTAATAAGGGAAACACATATTACCCCAGTTTCATTAAAACTTTGCTTCACATGATGGGTACCTCTTTTTAGCGCCTCGTTCCACTAACTCTTTTAAAAATGTCTCATTACTTCAGTAACTGCTGAAACTATTATGTGTCGACCGCAAGATCACATTCCCGTGCATGCGCGTAAATTTAATAATGTCACTTTTCTCTAAGAGGTTCAAAACATGTGTTTTATTTACGAACAGGTAATCTCCAGGTTCAAGTACTCATTTAGCACAGGAATCTGCAACTCGTCATTTAAAACCAAAGAAACATTTTGTTTATGATTTCCCAAAGAGAATTATCTAGATGGTGACAGCTGGGCTTCGTCTTAGCCATGGCAACGGCGATATTTTCACCAAACCACCTGTTGCGAAAATCTCAGTAAGGTACAATCGCTCAGTGATGGCGAAATTAGATTTGTGTCCTCTTGTTGAAACCACGTGGATTTGTGGATAATGACTTGCAGATAATTTGTCTTGTTTACCGAAGTACCGAAAAAATATGTTGACTTGCCCAAATTAAAATCCGCATGTAACAGCTCACCCACTGGTTAAGGGTGTCAGGGACGCTTTCTAAATCGTTTATTGTTGTTGAGAGCGGAATATTAAATGCTCTGGAAAGGTAGATCAAGCTGGGAATCGCATAAGTGAAAGTTGAACGCTGCAGAGTAAATATGTAGATGTTCTGCTACTCCGAGGTGCATCCTTTACACCTTACGTTTATGTTATCGACTTCCGAAAATGCTGCTGAAAGTTAATCTTATTACTGCAAGTGTTTCTTCACTTTTCCCCTCCCTAATTCAATTTCACAAATTCACTGTTGGGTATTAAAATTGCAATACCCCCAAAAAATAAAAAAACACATTTTCTCAGATGAAATGAGTATGACTCTCGAAAATACGTTAGAAATATCAGCAGCTGTCTGAATTTGATCAAGGGAGAATTGTGGCATTCTGAGAGTGGGGATGTCACTGGTGCTCGTTTATTTGATTTGTTTTATTTTATTCTGCTATGGTTATATCCTGTCAGGACGTAACACTCCAGATTCATTTTTGTTTATTCCTCTTTTACGTTTATCAAGAGAAGTTAAACTGCAATGATTTTAAAGTGCACTAAACCGGTACTGAAAACGGCTAGATTAACTGTAACCTATAATCAAATCTACCCAGTAGCAAAAAATGTTCACTCTTCATTTATATTTCAAACAACGTACTTTAGATGTCTTAACTTTTACAATTAACTACATTTAAAATTAATTCGTCTACATTTTTTATACAATTTCTATCTAAAATCTTCATTTCTACTAACGCTCGGTATCCAGGCATCAGGACCTGGACATCAATGAGATTGCTGCCGGTCTCAAGCAGCATGCATGGGGTCATGCTGTGTTGACAGTGCAGTTTCCTTCTCTTCTCTTTCTCCTTCATTTTCTACTTTTCAACTTTTACCTGTATCTTCATCATAGATTTGGATTGTTCGTTGATGCTTTTTATTTCTGTGCTTCTTTTTTTCCTCTTCTACTTTTTCCATATATTGCTTAGATATTTCCTCCTTCTCTTGTTCTCGGTCTACTTTTTCTCTCAGTTGCTTTCTTTACGCATTGTTCTCTTTTTTTCTGTTAATTCTGCTCCCTTCTTCTGATTAAATGTGGGTGTTATCTTATTATTTTTCTTCATCTTTTATCTTCTTCTTCATCATTGGTGCTCGTGTTGGAGGAAATGCGTCCACAGTGAAATGAACATAAGATCAGTGGATCGAGTTAGACAATCACACAGACGTGAAGGATTCCAACGGCCCCTTAAACAACCGAAACAGCCGAACGAGAAGGCAGAAATTATTTTTGCATTGCTATAATGAATACGCACAAAGTGCTAATGGTCAGCAGTGTATATTTGTATTTATTAACTGTGTTAATAAACTTTTCGCTCGTTCTGTCGTTGTCAAAGATTTTCTTGAAATTCTCGTGCATAAATTTCATCAAAATGAAATTAAAAGTACAGAATAGTGTTGTAAATCATGATACTTATTACAGGTTACATTTATGTTCAGATAATCAAAACTGACCGTTGTAATTCCGTAAGAAAGTATTATCTTAGAGAATTTGCATTTACTTGAAATAAGGCATGTGTTCTTTTATATGGTAACGAGAATAACGAAGTTCACATCACACCAGAAGAATACACGTTGTTGCAAACCCAAAACAATCAAAACTGTGAAGCTGCCAGTCGGCCGGAACCTCTTCACAAATAAAAGAATCTTGTCGCCTGAATGTAAATTTCCAAAAGCTCAAGTTTGGACGCTCACAAAGACTCCAACACTGAGAACTGCTCACTGTTCACCTGAAGAAACAAAAGGAAACTAAGATCAAAGCAGCTTTTGGTAAGATAGGCGGTTGGAAAGTGCCGGAAATGTTTATTCTCTGACGAGACAGTTTTCTCGGAGAAAGAACCGCACAAAAACAGAATGATCGAACGTATGTAGGCCCGGGCATCTCTAGAAGCGTAGCAGCTGCTGCAAGAGTTCAAAGAGCTGGCCAGCTTGCATGTGTTACGCTGTGATGGGGAATCGCCTATGTCGGCATTTTTTTGTAGCGTGCTGTTCAAAAACCAACCACCAACTTACCAGCAAAATTCTGAGCCAACACATAGCGCTGATGTAGCTCAAGAACATAGACATAATTTAACAAGACTGAAGATCGGCTCCCTGGCATAACTGATGTGAATTCTGTGCATTAGAAAAGCTGATCAATTATACAAGAACACACTTAATATTCCGTTTCTCTAAATACTCATATATATTTATTGATAAGATATTGCTTATCAATAAATATATGTAATGGCGGTCACTTTAAGTTTTTTATGCATTGAAAAAAAAATTTTAAATGCTTATCTTTTATCGCTTTAAGATTGTAATCCTTAAATTTCTTCGACTTTATATTAATTGAAAAGCTAAAAGCTGTTGACTTTATGGCACGGACAAAACTATAACTTGTACCACCGAAGGAAAAAATGAAAGCAAGCTAATTTTAAATGTAAGCAATGTAGCCAAGACTGGAAGCTATATACTGCTTCAATATCGAATGTTAACTATACTGCAATAATTTCAGTGATTTAGAGAGCTCTTAGACCAGCAATATGAAATAGAAAATCTATGGTGCACTAAGAAAATGATCGTTTAATAATATGGTTTTAAGAAGTTAAAATTAGTTACTGAAAATTCAGTGATAGAGCGAATTATTGTGTAATTTGCATTAAAATGTCTTTAAATCATGTCACTAGCGAGAAAATATTTTCAATATCCTATCATCTTTGTTTTCAAGGTTTAGTTCCATAAAAATGTCTAAAATTTGATTCTAATCACAGGAAATCACTATGGTTATTTAATTATATGAAGGTACACGTGTCCAGTCACACACGCACGCACGCACACGCGAAAAACAACAATAAGTATCAGAAACAAACAAAACTCTTAATGGGAATGCACAAAACCCTATTTGTTGTGTTATAAGCCAGTGCCAGAATATTTAAGATTGTGCGGAAAATTTAGAAAATACGATTATGATTAATAAGAATTTCTTCTTACTTTTGAAAATCCCTGTATATGAAACTGAAAATAGCAAACGTTTAAAATGCCTAGTTATAAATATATAATAGATTTTTCTATAAAACACATATGTTATAAGTAGACTCCGGGCCTTGTGCAATATAAAATTTAGAAATATATACTAAAATTTCGTCAAAAGTTATTAAATATGCAATGAAGTAATTATATGTAACATAAAATATTTCTATTCTCTATTAACTAAAGGCTTATACTTATCTAAATTAATTTTCTTCAAGTTACAGCTAGTGAAACCGAGAAATTTGTACATGTAGTGTCGATCCTGGTGATTTAGTGATAACCATACTTGCCTCGTAAACCCGAGATCGCGGGTGCAATCCCGGCCAGGGTCGATGGATTTTTGGGCGTATAATTCTGAAAAAACTATTAAACCGAATATTCCATATAATATACTCGTTTAATTTGTAAAAAACATAATAAATTAAAATCCCCTCAAGTATGGCTTACTTCGGAAGGGAAGTAAAGTATTGTATCCCATGTCGTACGTTTATGGCAGGAGAAAGAACCTCAAGCCTAAAAAAAGAGACCTCTGAGCAAACTTTATCGGCCATTTCACCTCCTGAATTGAATGGGACGCTGATGACCTGAGATGTTAAAGGGCGTCCGTACTTAAAACAAATCAACAGTCAACGTACATGTAGTTTCCAAATAACCGGTAATAAACTAATTACTTCTGCTATCGGAATAAATGACCAAATACTGAAAACTAAGTATCCCCGATTTACATTGTATGTACATATAATTATTTACTTTTTTAAATATTCTGTCATGTGCATTATATTTTTATACGCAGAGAAATGTCAATTTTGCGATATCACCGGTACGAATTTATAAAGGAACTGTGCTGGTAATAATATCCTTAGGGAGTTCCAAAGTTTCACCATTAAATACCTGTGACAATAATACATTTTGAATATCCAGAATTCTTCTTCAGCACAGCTTATGTTATATTGAACACAACATTCACCATTCACCTTTCGCGGTCAATAACCTTCTAAACTGCATCGTCAATTTATTATGTCCATTGGACTTTTTAAAACAAATTTTAAGTAAATTACAAGTTCAAATATTTTTAATTATCAACCATAAAGTAAAAAACAAAATCTGTACTTAAGGTTAGTTATTAACTTCTTATTTACACGCTGTGATATGCTCACGTAAATTACTTGAAAAACCAACATACAGAGTAATTTATAGGTTAAGTATCCAAAAATTAAAAGTAAAATGTCTAAATCTTACACTTTTCAGGTATATTTATTTCTTGAACGTGTTGTCACTCGCAAGTATAATGTACGTGATCAAATTGCCATGCTGATATTTGTAATAATTTTTGAAAAAGTTGTATATGTATTTACTTATAAACGCTAAGGTGCTAAAGAGTTCACATGTTGCATAAATTATAGTTTGAGCAAAATAAAAATATGAGTTGCGAAAAAATTTGCCATATAGATGAATACCTTGGTTGTCTCAGACTAAATTCATGAAATTTTAGTACTACGTTTTTCATACGTTTTGTAATTTGTCATAAAGTGAAGTAAAAAATTATACAAATTTATATTTCGAAAAAAGAACTTTTATAACATAACTATTTTTTATTTATAGTACTGTCACCTCTTAGTGGAGTTTAATACATTTTGATATGAAAAAGGGCTATATATAGCCAAAGAAGGGTTTCTTTTTTTAATTTAAAACAACAATTTTCATTTCTGGAAGTTATTGAATAATTGACCCGCGGATTCCCTTAAAAGATTTTCTTAAAAACGAGGAAATCAGATTAGCTACTCTTAAAGATTTTAATATTTTTTTTGGATACGTTGACCACACCCACTGTTTCAAGTTTTTATTTTTTTCCCTTCGTGGGCCTTTTTTCCCCCTCCCTTTAGTCTGCTCCTCTTTTGCATACTTTTTAACTGCTTTGCGTACTACACGTTTCTCCTTTCCCTTTTTTCTCATTGAAGTATTTAACTTAAGATCAGTAAAAATTTCTCTAGCAAAAGGCACTGACTCAAATTCTATTGAGGTCCACCATTGCTGAAATAACTGGCATATAAACTTTCTTTTTGTTGCAAATAACCTCTTTTGAGCATTTGACCCTCTTTAAGCTTTCATTAACTTTTTTAAGTTTTCCCCCCGGCACATTTCTGCTTTATATGAAAAGGAAAGGAACATACCTACCTTCTAACTGCAAATATTGATATTTTGAAATCAAAGTAAATGTACTTTTAACTCACGCACAGGCACTCGTACACATTTTAGGCCTACCATAAAAACTCACCTACAGCAGGTCATTAAGCTTTTCGCTTACATAGTAATGAATATTCAGTGATTATAAAAATTAGGGTAGGAAAACAAAAAAAGAGTTATTTTTGTCTCTTTTCCCCATTAATTTTAAATAACACATACCTACAATAAAAGGCTTGTCGCCATTATTAAAAATATTGAAATAATTTAGAACTTAAATATGAACTTTAAATAAATCTTATTTAATATACAAACATTTATCTTTGACAAATTCTTTCAAAATGTAGATCCTCTTTAATTTAATGACAATATTTTATAAAAATTTGGTTATAGTACACATTTTTGCATGTGTGACAAAAGCTCACATGTCCTTATATAATTGAACATTTTATCTTAAATATTTTCCCCGGTTATGATCTCAAAATTATTGTAATGATGGTAAATTTGTTTTAACAGAGACTGCTTAATGTTATCTAGCGGCAGAAATCATAAGCTGAACTTGGATGCATTGGCCCGAAGGAGAAGCGTGTAAGAAAAAGATGGTACGCTTAGGAATATGCGCACTTTTGATCAAAACTTGTACAGAATCACTTTTGTTTGCTGAATGATATAAATCGCAGCTACTACCCGTAGTAAAATACTTGCATACAAAAAATTAGATCAGTGCACGCACTTGTAAATACATTTCTGTCGGGGAATTTTAAACTTTCTAACTCCGTAACTGTTACAACGTCGATGATGTCATGCTTCTGAGACGACAGTGTGTTTTTGTTACCTGACTGGACTAGCCCCTCGTCAGCTGAGTCGCCGGCATAAACATGGCCCAAGTGTCATCACAAACTAATTTCTCTCCTGCTATAATTAAGTGCACTTAGTATAAGTAAATAATGGTAAAATTCATTTATAAAAAAAAAACTCAATTTAAAATTGAAAATATAAAATTTCAAAGTAATGACAATGTTATGCAGTTAAGTGGGCTTCATTTTTGGGAGCACCGCATGCAAATTACAACAAAAAAGTTGTAAAATATAAAACATTAAAATCACTATAGATCTGTATATTACTTAAAAATAGATTCGTAATAAAATAGCAATATTTTGTTTAAGGATATCATCATTTGAACTATTATAATATTTAAACCACTATTTTGTCAGTACCTATATGAAAAAATATGTTTTGTTGCAGATTCCTGACATTCTGCTACCTAGCGGCCTTCAACTGTTGGCTGTTGCTCTGCCCTGCAACTCTTAGCCACGACTGGCAGATGGGCTCAGTGCCATTACTGACATCTCTTGCAGACTCCCGGAATCTGGCTACATGTCTGTTCTTTGGGTGCTGCATCATCATTGCCTACAGAGGCATTGCAGATTTTGAGGTAAGATTATAAATAATTAATTTAAAATATAATTATTTAGTTGAATTAATTTAAAAATAAAACGCCATGCTTTAATTATGTATTTGTTCATAGCAGATTATTAGGTACGGAGTTTATTTAAGGCATGTGACCGTATGCATCTAAATGTTATCATATACGAAGGTTGGATTTTAATAGTGGCAAGCAAGTGAACCAAATAGTGCCAGTGATACCACACGTAGGTTACATAATACCAACCTTAACTCAGAGTAAATGCATCTTCCTTCACATTCCACATGCCTTTCCAGCGACGAGGCAAGAGCGTGTTAGCTGGCTGTCTATCGCAATGGACACACGCGGATAGTGGAGCTGGATAAAGATGAAAGTGCACGATAGTGTCACCCCAAGAGGCTTGCTTGCAGAGCAGTAGAAAGATGAGCAACGAGGTACGTCAAAATGTGACAGGTGGTCCCATTGTAAGTAAAGAAGCGAATGCACTTTCCGCATTACTAGAAACGGATGGGCTGCATACATTTCTCGAGTAAGTTGTAGATACAGGATTATCGTACGGCTATATTTAACATTGTGAAGAAAGGCCATTGCATCATAATGCTTTGACGGATTTGCAGTTTCTCATCGTACCTTTAGAATAGACCATCAATTCAGAATATAATTGTACATTTTTGGCACGCAATCTCTTGCCAACTTTGAAAATATATATAAAAACACTAGTCATTTTACACGACAATCCTTGATCATAAAATGTGGCTGCTTTGTTTAATCCTTGAGGCTAGGAGGCGCTGTACCATCCATCGTTCCTCCCTGACTTAAGTCTCCGTGACTTATACTGGTTCCTAAGAAGATGAAACATTTACTTCAAACCTGTTCCAAAGATTTCTACAACTTTCACATCACTGACAACAAAGCCAATGTGTACTTCGAAGGAAGTAAAACTTAGAACGGTTTATGTAATCTGCAGCTGTCATAAAGAAACCGTCGCCAACAATGGCCAAACGTGACTTTTTGTATGCGGCAGACAGAGACATCGAATATCGAAATTAATGAAACATCTAATTAATGCTTCCAAGAAATGGCTCTGTAATGTTATAAAACGTTTTATTGTTCATAATATGGCATTGTAACCGTAATAATGTAAGTGATAATTACATGCAATTGCATGCATTATTAAATAAATTATATTTTCTGTTATTCCTGTTAAATCCGTGTATATGTAAGCTAAATCCCCCAGTTCTTTTTCTGTGCTTATACATAAATCAATCTTGTTATGAATCCTTGACATTTAATTTAATTATTTACCGTTACTTTTTCTATAATACTAATAAGATGCTGCGCCAGTTGACAAATTCGAAGAAATAGAGGGAAAACAATTATAATAAGAATTGCCAACTTAGCATACAGTTCGCGGCCTCTCATAAATTAAATTACTGTTAGGAGAGCTTAATGATAATTTTAAAAATAACTAATATAAAATGCACTATATTTTCAAATGATATCGTCTGCAACTCGTTTCTTTTTTTGGACTTCAGGTTTTACAAAATCCCAGAAGAGGGTAGGCATAATCTACAAGACTAAACTCCATTAAAGACCATCGCGATCATTCTATACTAACCACGATTTACAAAATGTTCATTTTCCCAAATTGCTATCATGCTGTGATCTTAGGTTTATTTTATTTAAGGACGCGCTTTAACAACTTTGGTCATTAGCCTCTCATTCTATTCAGACGTGAGACGGCAGAAAAGTTTTGCTCAAAGGCCTGTTCTTTCAGGCTTTAAATGATTTTACTTTCCGTAAGTCACTTAACCAACAGCTTTGTTTCCCTGCGAAGGAAGTCATACTCAGGATTTTTACGTCCTAAAAACCCATCAACTCCGGCTGGGTATGAACCTGTTACCACGGGTATACCAGACAAGTATGGCTACCTCTTGATCAGCATGACAGAATATAATGCTGTGAGCTCGTAATAATATTACTACAGGCAAAGCATCAGAGCAAAAAATACAGAGACTAATTATCGAAGGGTTTACACAACCCCGATCAATGCGATGCCCCTTTTAGCGCGAATAAAATCCATGTACCTAATAATTAAGGAAAAAGCATTAATTATTCGTATACTGGGTGATCAAATTTATTCGGATTTTACCGCAACTCAGTTTGAATGGATGATATGATTACAGGTCAGCGCACTTTGTCACGAAGGGGTGGTGAAAGGGTGCCGGCTTCGACAGTAATACACTGTGCAACCTAGCAAGTAGTTCAATAATGGACCTCATTTTGTTGATAACTTTATTTATTATTTGTGTATTTTTCGTTTGGCATTAACAAAGGAAAGAATTATCTTTGTTTTGTTGTTTTGAATCGAGAGCTGTCACACGAGCCTGTGCATTACCGGGGGGTTGACATTAAGCGAGGAGGTGGGATTTCTATCTGCTTAACCCGAACCTTATTTGGCGATAATTTTATTTTGTTTCTTGTTCATTAACAATGCAGTGTGCCATTATTGTTTTTGTGCCTTCAGTTAGCATTCCAACTCGGCTGCATAACGTCATATTAGAATAGTAAGAAAGGCACCAATAGGAAAGGATGAAAACAGTTCGGAGCGTCCCCACTAAAATGTACAGATATAAAATACATAGGTACTATGTAACTACTTGGAACACAAGGCGTACTCTGACCATCCAAAGCGAATTTTCAGAACTAGATCAATCGATGGCTGATTATACCGATAGAAACTCGTTCCGCAATAGCGACGTCATCATTTGAAAAGATTCGCGTTAAAATCCGAAAATGTTGATCAATCAATTAGTCAACATACCAAAAGTATTTTCAACTTAAAGTTAGCAGGAAAATTGTGATCTTACGGTACCTCTGTTATCAGTGTAATATCAAAACCAACAAATCGCTACGACAGAAAAACAGTTCATAATATGCACAAAACTATAATAGAGAAATAACAAATTGTAAGTAGCTAAGCTTCGTCAAACAGATGGACATAATTATCTTCTACGACAGCACATGCTACCACAACCATTTTGTACTCTTTACATCACAAGAACACGAACATTGCCTGCGTCTATCCCAGTAATAGCAGTGGTAGTGATAGTGGTAGTGGTAATAGCAGTGGTAGTGGTAATGCTAGTGGTAGTGGTATTGGAAAGTGATTTATAGAGAGTTTATGGATTCCCGCACTTCAGCCATAGGCTTTTTGTACAATCCCAAACCACTCATAGCAGTTTGAACGCCGTATCCTAAATAAAGTCAAGAACCCTCGCTCCAGTGAGGGAATCATCCATATTATTATGTATTAGCTAACAGAAATTATGATATCTCCTGCTCTCCAGGACCTCACAGCCCCATTTTCTGTTCATGTCCAGTAATTAATCCAACCAATCATCCTAACTTCCTTCTGTCAAAATTCAAAAGAGTTTTAGTGAGTATGGTGTTAGATCCAATGACAAAGATGTTGTAAATAGTTTGTCCGGGATAACTGTACCATCGTTTTTTGTGTTGATCCCTTATCCATAAGTTTATTGCAGTTCTTACAATGGGTTTACTAACACTGCAAGCTGGTTCAGGTCCAAAGCTGAATGGCCAGTTTGTCTGCTTCTTCATTTCCTGTTGAAACCCATCACAACTCCACGGAGTTGTCACCTGACAGAACCATCATGAAGACAGTCCCAAATTGAATTGAATTGGTGAGAATCAAGTGCTCAAAGAGCAGCACGACTGAAAAGGAGCATAATATACTTACCTAGGTAGCCTTTTTCAATATCCTTTTAAGTGCAGGTCAAGATTGCAAAATACAATGCAGTATTTCCCAAGACTTAAACTAATGCTAGTCTTGGGGGCTACATCGTCTGCTCCGCCTCCAGCTTGATTATATATCCGTCAGTGTACCATATTGTGGTATTTGTCTGTCTCTTTACCAGCAGATTCTTTACAGAGTGGTGAGAAACTTAAAAAACACATTTTTCTACTTCTCACCTTATTTTTTATATTTAGTGTTTTATGATTGTTCTCTTTATTAAGGATCGTATTTTTGAATGGTGTTATATATGGATTTTCTGTAATAGTTAAATATACGACTAGGCTTTAAACTGATTAGAGTTCCACATCTAAGAAGTAGTAAAAAGAAAGTTGGTGTAAGACTTCCAAGAGGAACGAACTTCCTGTTCCATCCTCTTTCTCCCCAGATCCCAAACATGTGAAAGTAGTTAACATAAGGTATATAGGAATTGTTACTCTCTTTGGTAGCCTGCGATAGTGCAAAAAAATGTGGTTTAGTACATTACTGGTATGTAATTGTCATCTTTCTAGCCAAACGAGTGTAATAATACTTCAGTTAATTAATCCCTTTAGGGCTACATTCTTATTCTTGAATGTCCTAGGCCGTAACCGTATTGATTTGTTAATACTAGAGCAGGGAAAAATAAAAGCTTAAGGAATAACCTTCGTGTTATACAGAAGTTCAAAGAAAACAATAAGACAAATTGATATGTAGCACATTCTATTATTTATCAAAGTTCTCTGAGCAGATATGTGAGAAAAATTATTCATAGAAAGAAGCCGCTCCGTTCTTGGAAGTACATGACAAATAACTCTTTGTACAACATTAAGCAAATTTTAATAACGTGCATAAATGGAACAGTTGGCTTATGTTACAATAATGTTTATTTTAGCTTTCGTTAATAGATGCATGCAACTTAAAACAGAGGAAGTAAATTTTATGGACTACATTATGGTGAGCGACAGTTTTAGATAACGCTATAGCACCAATAATGTTCAATGTTGCTCGCAATTTGGTAGAAAGATTTAATTTATTGTACTTCATATATTTCAACGCTTCTGCAATTAATGCGATAAAAACTTGTCTTTATTGGAGCAATTTTCCGCCGATATTAATAGCGATACTTTTGAATAAGAAATGCAAGTTTGTCATAAAGCAAGGATTTACTTAAAGTCCGGTAATGCGTTGAAACTTCAATTTCACAAAACTTCAAGTGATATCACTCTTGTATACATAACGTTCTGAAGAGAATCTCGCTGAGTTTACCCGCAAATTGTCCACATTCGACGTGAATTACAAGGATGACGATGTCCGATGTTGAGAAAGTTTTCTGTGCATTCGAATTTCATAGCAGCAAGTGTGTCACAGATGTAACAACCACAAGCAGAACGGTAACATACCATTGACTTGCGAAATTAGGAAATATCGGCTACTTTGCCCTCAGAAAGGAATGGTTTGAGTGAAGAGAAGTGGAACGAGAGCGAGACCTGTGTGTAGAGAGTTCCATGAGCTGTAAATGCTGGAAAGACAGTGAAAAGTTCTGCGAAAGAAACTGACTATGAAGTCTACGACATAAGCTAACAGAAGCAAGATAAAGAAAAGCATCACCATTTTTGTTTTCAGCTACAACGACAAGCAGAAGGGGGTGAGGACATCATGACGGTAAAGAAGCATTTCACAAACATGGGACGATGAACCAACATACGTAATTGTAACGTTTGGGACACCAGAAACCTTCGATTTATCGAATGTTAGCGCGATTCAGTGAAGGTTAATGCTCTCTGTGCATGTCGCGTCCTCTCTTCCTCGCTAAAGTCTCTGTGACAGAATTTCCTATATGGAAACTTTACAGCAATGGCTGAATCCTCAAATGCAGGAAGACTCTGATACTTATCTCTTCCAGCAGGATAGGGTGCCACCACATTTCCATAATGACATTCAAGCTTACCTGAACATGTAGTTGCGTTAGCACTGTATTTGACGTGTTGGAGCAGGAGACAATTGCTTAATGTAAGGACATTAAAGCGTGTGATTTCCTTCCTGTCGCATTATTTAAGGGACCAAGTGTAAGTGCCGCCTTTGCTACTTGATCTGGAGGAACTCAAGCAGAGAGTTCGGGAAGCGGCTTCCACGTTACAAGGAGATGTGTTGGGTAGGTTTAGCACGAGTTAGATTACGGTGTGCACATCTGCGGAGTCACACATGATGCGTGCATGGGAACTAGGCGATTTTCTCTTTAGAATGATGTACGTATGAAAATTATATCACTTGTGAGTTTTGTGTAATTGAAGTTTGAAAGTGTTAACGGAATTTATGTAAACCCTGTACTTAAAGCAATTTCCGTAACAGTGTTAGCTTAAGAACAATAACAATTTCAGCAGTAGCAGCCTCTACACAGAGACCATTTAGCAAACCTGCCTTGATTAATAATTACTTCGGTATATTCTGTGGATTTGGCCATGTTAAGCCTTGAAGCAAACAGAACCACAGCAATATATATTTTCATTGTATCCGAAAGTCTTCTGAATAATTCAGTGACGCATTTCGGCACGCACTTATTGTGTTCGGCACATTAACAGAAAAGTACTAGAATTTCTGTAAGGAGAAAACTATATCTAGCATTAGGCAGGTGTCAGGTTCAGTTCTCATTAGGCCAGATATTCTGACCTTGAGGTTTCCGTGGTCACTTAGGTGAATGTTGATATGGGTATTTACATTCCAGGAATTTTTCTCTCTACCATTTCATTTGATATCTCTGTTTGTTCTATTACTTGGTCCAACGTAACAGGACGATGCGGGCTTTCGCGGTGTTGCTTGCCCTTTGGAAAGGTTTCTAACCCTGGCGTTTGGAATCAAAACGAACCTTCTGAGAGGTTAAAAAAACTGTAGGATGGGGGGAGGGGTCCTCGATCGATGTCAGTGTTTTCTATCTGGAAACTGTTAAGGACCTCATCTATGTTTGTGAACTTGACTGACTGTTGATCCTGACATCCCGGTATCTTCTGCACACCATCCCTTCCTCCTGGTGGTGTCTCCGCCCCAGACCATCCATCCAAGAGGAAATGTTCTTACAGATCGAGTAGGCAGCTTTAACGCAGCCAAAATGCATAGCTTTGATGCTACTTGGATACGTCAAATTATCAATACGTGATATTATGAACGTTCAAATTAATCGTTCAATGCAAGATACACGTATGCTGATGCACTTTGATCTTTTTCTTAGATTCGCTAGATCCAACTACTATTATGGATAGTTAATTGAAATGTTACAAAATATATACGGTGTTGCATTTTTCAAGTTATACCCTCCTGCACTCTCATGACACGCATGTTGCATCTTGCAGGTGTGTTAGAGATGGACAAAATTGCACGATATGTAAGTACGTTTCTTTCCTTTAATTTTCTCTGTAACATTTTCATTGCCGAATAAGGTGCATAATTAATATTCAATTAATGTAGAGTTATTAATACATATGATTTTATATTTCTACTTATGTGTCTAAGTTAAATATATTTTCTTTTAGCTGTTACTGATCTGTTAAATTTTCTGTCATTTCAAGGGTCAGTGAACATAAAAATCCATTTTCAATAAAATATATTCAAAGAACCTGTAACAGATTCTCAGTATTCAAATATTGACTGTTGTTACATCATCTGTTGTTTTTTCCAACAGTTACAGGTTGGGTCTTTTGAGTTGCCTATTCGGAAAAAAGTATACGGTGATTCTGGGACACCCTGTATATCAACTCATTAAGAACTGTCTAATGAATATCAATATTTAATACAGTTTTCATCGAAATTGTATAACAAGACTTGAGTTTTTATGAATTTATGAGAAAAAAATTGATACGTCATGGCCTTTGTAAAGTTCATAAATTTGTTTATTATATTCATTACCAGCTTTGGTTCTATATCTCAAGAGTATATTCCTCAGATTTTAATCTCTTTTTATTCACTACACTAAAAGTATTAAAATAAATATGTAAAAGCCGGTGACTTAGTCAAGTTACGTTTAAGTTGCGGATTTTAAAACGTGGTCTTTGATGTGGGCAAAGACAACTCGGAATATTGAAAGTGACCCTTTACCGGGCTGTGGGTGGGGCTGTATACAATGGCTGGGCTACTGCTGCTACCACCGTATCGATCTGCTGCAGAGGCAGACTTTACAGTTAGGTCCCTTCTTCAGCATCGGAAAGGTAGAAATACATGCTTTTTCTACTTATGTGCTAGTGCCAAGTTCAAGTTCTACTTCCCCAAATATTCAGAAAATCGTCAGCATTCTAACTGTCCTAACTTTCATAGACATTGAGTAGTTATCTTAAGGTGAATAAATGCAAGAGAATATTTTTTTAAAATAGATATATAAAGGTAAACATCCTTGTTCCTTGAAGGACTCGATCAAGAAATAATGGATCAGAAATGTTAACACATTTCAGAAAGGTCTATAGTTCATTACTTTTGATTAGCTCTGGAAAGTTCCGAAGAAATGTATTATTAGCAAAAATTAGTTAAAATTATCACAACAGGGTCTGAGATTGCTGATAATACACGAACGTAGTGAGTGAATTTATCTGGAAAGCTCAGACCCTGGAGTCTTTAAATAGCTAGCCCGAAGGGTGGGGGGGAGAGGGAACATACAACTGTTGACTCTCTGTGTGGACACCCAAAGGTACATGGAACCATTTGCAGAAAATATATAAAAAATATTTTTTTGACCGAAACTCTCAATTTCCCTAACGGTGTATACAGGAAAATAACTAACGTCAAAGTTTTATATCAACTAAGGATATCATTCATCTGCAACATTGCTTAAAATTTGCATTGATGATTTTATCAGCGAATCGAAGAAAGAAAAAATACGTTTAAGAATTAAGAATTGAGCTGCAAATGTTATAAACGCTATGTTATTCGCCGACGACATAAGGAGAGCAAATAAAATTTAAAAATGATAGGTCATAGTTTCAATGAAGTAAGCTCAAAACACTTATAATTTAAAACATACGCAAAATAGTGATATTTATAGGAAAGAACCCACAGAACAAAAAGTGGTACGACCTATAATGAAATTAATAACTATTAAACAAACAACATAACTTGGAGTATAGACAGTCAAAGAAATTGAGTAGACAGAGTAGTAACATGCGTGCCACAGTAAAAATCCTAGGCAGTTAATGGAATATAATTCCTCTGAAAGAAGAAATGTAGGGAGACCGAGACAACGGTGACGAAACCGGAACAGGTTTCACATTGATTTGAAGAAGAGGAGGAGGAGGAAGAAGAAGAAGAAGAGGAAGAAGAGGAAGAAGAAGAAGAACAAGGGTGTATAAAATTGATAGAAGCACAAAGTCAGAGATAAATAACAAAGTCACTGACAAAGAATAAAGACGTTCAATTTCCAAGTGGGTCATAGCTCAGTGTGAATTCTAACAACAGCGTCCAAAATATTGTGAATCATAATGCATTTGCGAGAACAAATGGAATCAATTTTCCAGGTACCTGCAGTACCAGAGATGGATGACAGAGCTGCAGGGTCAATGGTATTCCAGGTTGCTTTATATGATAGTGAGAGTTGGACTTCCCTTCTCCATTAGTGACCCTGTTTTTAGCCACTGTGCCATGAGTTGTAGCTAAAAGGGTATGGCAGATGACAGAAGAGAGGAATGGACCACTGTGTTAACTTTCTGCTGATGTACTATGCTCTAGTGCACTGTACATGGTAACAAAAGTTTATAAGATCTAAGAGAAAGCTCATTTAATTTTGTAACATTTTTGTTTATGCTACAGAAACATAAAAAGAAAATATTCAAAAAGCCAAGTAATCATAAAGCCTTCTCAATGCTTTTGCTTAGTATGTTCAGAACCTTTGGCACTGAGATATATTGATGATATATTCGTGCTCTGAACCCATGACTCAGAATCTCTCGACCAGTTCCTTACTAATATTAACTCCAATTTTTCAGTTAAGTTCACTTCTTCTGTCTCTCCCAATGCCACTATGTTCATAGATATTGATATTTCTTTATGCAATGACTGTTTTCGTACGTCCTTGTACATTAAGTCAACCATTTTGGTAGCTGTCATCCGCTGCATATCAAAAGATCTGTTCTTTTCTCTCTTTCAATCCTTGGTCATCGTCTTTGTAACAACTATTAATTTCTTGACACGTATATTAAAAACTGAGCTCAAAAGTTCCAAGACCAAAAATTTGAATCCGTCATCATCCCAGCGCACAAAACTTTCCTATTTAAACCTAAAACATCCAATAAAAACGTCATTAACCTTGTTACTACTTACGTGCCTGGAATTGAAAGCACTAGACCTATTTCGAACGAATGTCACCATACTTTATTATACATTATACTTTTAGCAGTTTTTGTAAATTCGTACCCGCCTTGCGTTTAGAACACCCCTTAACCTTAAAATTATATTTCGCCGCAACCTATCTCCTTCCAATTTATCCCGTCCCGTTGCAGGCTCATATCCTTGCCAACGCCTTAAATGAATCTGTGTGCTTATTATGCCATGTCATTCATTCCGCAGCCCAAATTTATCCAGAAAATTTAACATTTCTTTATTTGCTGCCTGTTCTTCTGAGAATATCATGTGTATGTTGTCTTGTAAACCTTACAAAACATTTTTTTTATTGAGTAGTGTTTAACGCCCGTTTTCACTACTGAGGCACCACAGGCGGTCTTACAAAACATTGTATATTGGTCTACAAGTAACTTCTACTGTTGTTTCGCTACGTATGAACAATCATAGACGTTTTGTTAAAACCAAGTCTCCCTTACCGGTTACCTAACATCTCCCTTACCGGTTACCTAACATCTCCCTTACCTAACTCATTGTAAGGATTCCTTTTTTTTTTTTTTTTTTTTTTTTTATTGATTGATTTATTTATGGACGCTCTTTAACAGCTCAGGTCATCAGCGTCCCATTCAACTCAGGGCGTGAAACGGCCGACAAATTTTGCTCAGAGGCCTCTCTTTCAGGCTTGAGGTTCTTTTTCGTGCCGTAAATGTACGACACGGGACCCACGGCTTTACTTCCCTTCCGAAGGAAGCCATACTTAGGATTTTTACGCCCGGAAAAATCCATCGATCCTGGCCGGGTTCGAACCCGCGATCTTGGGTATAGGAGGGAAGTATGGTAACCACTACACCACCAGGACCGACGTAAGGATTCCTCAGAGATAGAGAAATGACAGTTATATTTTTGCATTAAAGCGCGAATACCACCGGGTTTACTTACGTATTAATATATTTATATTCTCTCCCCCCCCCTCTCTCAACCCACACACACTTGTTGCTTGTTTACTCTCTTTCCATGCATTACGTTATCTTCGAAATTCAACATTTATTTGTACCACCTTCACTTGTCTTATTGACTTTGAAGAACTCCAGAAGTTGGAAATATAGCGAGCGACAACCTGTGAATATCCAAGTGTTTTTATGATTTTCTGCTTCTTTAATTATTGTTATATATGTTATATGTCGCATTAAATAAAAGTGGAATAAAGATTCCAAAGTCGTTTATAAATCAGAAAGATCGATTACTTATCTTGCTCCAATACACAGACAAAGATAGTGATATTCAATTTATACGTTTAGACCAAGGTCGTGCCTTGAATACTGAACTGAAATGGGGATGGATGATGGAGAACTTGGTAATCAAATACTCTGCTTGATGTTTCTGTGTGAAGAGCCTATGTCCACAGTTTGAGCTAATTTCTGGGAACCACTTACGTAAGTGGCAGCTTGAAGGATGGGCAGCCTAGTCACTGTGCTTACCAGTAATTAGGGCCTAATGAGGCCCACGACTGACACCTGACAAGCAGGAGGTTTCGGCTTTCCGGCTTTGTTTGTTACATCCTTTTTCTCTCCGCGTTCTAAGCTCCAATGGCGCAACGTTCCCTCAGGAAACGTCACTTCCTGCTTAACTCTTGACTTATTTGCATAAAGAATCTCAAAGGAGTTTTTATTTGCATTTGTAATTTCGGTAAACTCAACAAGAAAATGTACTGTGTAATTCTTGAACGATCAACGAAAAATTATATTGGAAATTTTTGAATATATCAATACATAGAAAATATTAGTCATGCTTTATCTCTTATCTTCTAAAAATGCTATGATTGTTTGGGAATTCATGAGAGATTACACTTTCACTGAGTTGATCCATTTGTTAATTACATTTATTTATGATGAAAAAAGAAAGAGAACTCATTATAGTATAAACTGAGCTTGTCATTGCAGGCTTATTTGTTACTTCTTGCAAAGTAACAAATATATTTTCAGAATGACAATCAAATCTACTTCTGGATCTATAAAGAAGTTAGAGTATTATTAAATTATTTGAGATAGCTAAACATTCAGAGATGGTGAGTGTCATGTATTGATAATGCACCTACATTGAGACGATCGCGTTTAGGCATCCTATGTAGGTATTATCATAGTGAATGTGTCAGAAAATGGAGATCGTGATTATGGTGAACATGCCAGAAAGTGTGTCACAAAGCTTCATTCGGGAGTATTTGAACATCTTTTCTGACTATTTTTCTACCTAGTGTGAAACCGGGGTCCACCACTATACCCCAGAATCAAGTAAAAGCACTAGGCATGTAATGCATTAAAAGCGCGCCGGTTAAAAGTTTTCGTACTCGACAGTTGGATAAAATATTAAGATGTCGGTTTTGGGAAAATGCAATGAAATTCTCAATAGAGGCTCTTGATAGAAAACAGGAGAATAAAATGTGAGCAGGTACTTGAAGAAACCATAACAAGTATGCTTCAAGTCAAGACGAACTCCTCTTGGAATTGATTAAATACATTTAAATCTAATAATATTTAATTGAAAAGTAATGAGATACTTGTAAGTACCTTGCGTTCCATTTAGCTATCTACCGGCCGTGCGGGTCAGTCGACTCATTAATACCTGAAGTTATCGATTAGTAATTTATTCTTCAAGTCAACTCTCTCTCTCTATCACAAAGTCAGTGGTGTTTAGCTTCCATTGCATTAACAAATACTCTTAATGTACAAGTGAATTTATTATCGTATGTGATTTAAATTTAGTGTATTGAAATGTCATTTCCCAAGTTAATACTATAACATATAATATTTGCGTATGCTTCTTGTTACTAGCTTAGTATAAAAACGAAAAACTAGTTTTCTAGGGGAAAAAATATATCGTTATAAAATCATTCGAGTCTCCAAAGACATTGAAAAAGCTCAGCCCACAGAGCTACTAAATTGATGAAATTGAAGCCTTACACAACAATTATAGTAAAAAATTACAACCCCTGGCAACGTAAGTCGCATGAATTTTTGTAATTGAGTTTTGCGAAATATTGCTGGTTCTTATATGTCTGCCTTTGAATAGCATCAGTTGTTCGAAATATAAGGAAAAGTGTGTGGCTATTTAAGATTTTTATCTCTTTTTATTTATGTTTCTCTAGTTCTTGTTATCTTAATTTCACTGTTCCAACAGTTCCTTAATTTTTCATTTTTATTATATATATATACTGTTTCCAGAGAAGTGTGGCATGCAAATATTCACACAATTTTGGGACATTAATCCGATAATGACCAGATGGCTATTTTAACAATATGTGCCGCATCGACATGATTCTTTGGAGCTGTAAGGAAAGTTTTAGGGGACAGTATTATTTCTACAAGGTTATGGCGCTCATTTTACCACGTTTTAATAGTGTGACTATAGTCTTTGCGACACTAAAAATTGTATCTAAAGAATTAACTCAACCCTTTAGATGAAATTAAAACATTTTAGAATCAGAAATGCTAATTATCTTATTTAGCAGAGCATGTATAAATAAGGACATATACTACTTCGAACATCTGTTTTGACAGTTAATACTCATTATTGCATAAAAAGAGCACTAATTAAATTGTACCAGCGTTTATTATAAGAGGAGATTACTGAATCTACAAGATTGTGATTCGGTACGGGTCGCCGTTTGTGCATGACTGGCAGATGGCAGACTGGGATGCGGAGTGTTTATATAAAGACAGTGTTTTTAATTGAATTACGAGATTTGTGCGGTTTTATTATAGTATCTTTATAAAACACATAATCAATCAATCCCTCATGCGTCATCCTAGAATATCAAAATCGTATTTTAGTCTCTTCAATTTTAAGTTGGACTTCATTTTTAAAATTATCATGGAGCGAGTTAACCTCTAGAGACATAGTTAAACGGCATAGATTATTTTTGACATCGGATACTGTTCTTTTATTTTGATATCTCCATCTTAGAAATAATGTCATCCATATTTATTGTAACACAACTTCTTTAAATCTTTAAAAATTGTCATGGATGTTACAAAAGAAGATTGCGAGCTTATTCTTGAAAGCTATTTCCGTTTTGTTTAGGGGATAATAACGTTAGGATATACTTCACTGTGTGAATGAATTCCTGCCCAATTGGCCACACTTTCGTTTTCATATTTGGTTACTTTCAGTTTCTAATTGGCACATAAATTGTCATAAACAACAGTTATTATATAGCGGTTACCTAAATTTAGTCCTGACGGATGTGATTGGTAAAGTACGTTAGGTCGTGTTCCAGTTGGTTTATTTGATGCCTATGTGAAGCAATACGTCATGTCAATAATTTAAATCCCTAATGTATATGTCCAGTTTCAAATTGACAAATAATAAAAGCACAAAACTGTTGCTTACTTCTTTGAAACTGAAGAAAACATAAGATATTGCTTTTGTTTTATTATCCAGCGAAATGAATAGTTAGATTATTAACTACGATTAGCCTATATCATTATTATTATTATTATTATTGCGTTTATTTAAGAATGCTGTTTAACATATCAGGTCATTAGCGTACCATTCAATCCAGAGATCGAAACGGCCTATATATTTGTCTTAGAGGCCTCTTCTTTCAGGCTTGAGATTCTATTTACTACTTTACTTTACCAACAGCTTTACTTTCCTTCCGAAAGAAGTCATATTTATGATTTTTACGTCCCAAGAAATGTATCCAAGCTGGTCGGATTTGAACCCACGACCTGATTCTACAAAGAAAACAGCTTACGAAACATAACAATGACGACATGAAGTGAAGGAAAATTTCATTTAAATTTGAACACACGGTATATGCTTTGTACAAGGTAAAACATTCTAACTTGTTGACCCGCATCGTTGAATGTAGGTTAAATATGGCAGGGCTTTTTGCAGGTTTATGACTGGAACGTAGAGGCAAGATCGGTCGTAATATGTCGTCATTCCCAGGCGATTAAGACCGCATCACTGTGAAACATCTGACGGAGACTGTGCCCATCACCAACACATAAAAGTTTCTGTCAGATAGACCCAAACTAAAGTTAGAGAAGTTACGGACGGAATGGCGGGTTCAGACGTTCCTAGGATAAAGACGAGGGACCTATTCTAACAGGCGAATCCGAAACAAAAAGTTTGAGCAAAGAATGGCATCACACGGATGAAGGAGCACCAAAAGATAGGCATGAATAGCTTTGACTAACTTGTATTGGGACCGTACGACATTATTTCAAGAATAGCCGGAACTTAACAATGAAAACAATGTTTACTTTTAAAATGGGTCCAGTATGCTCAAGAGGAGGAATGGCTAGAAAATTACAGCAATGAATTCTCTACCCAAGTTGCTAATGTTTCCACATTGCAAAAAATAATCATTAGAAACGTATACATTTTTGTTTCCAGAGTTCAACGGGTCTAGACATTTGAAATATCGGCATGCCTTTAAACTTTTCCCAACTAACCCACATTAAATTTGTAAACAGCTGGGAAGCAGTGTTACGTGAACTATCCGTTTGGGTATGGATAATATTAAACATTACTATAAAATCTAATATGACAGATAATAGGACACATTTCTTGCTGGTAATATTTTGCTTAAAAGATGAGGAGTTTTCGTACATGGCAAGAATGAAAATCAACAATGCCTAAACCGCCACGGATGGCCGATGTCGTTTAGGCGCGGACTCATGAACGGGAGGTCTATGGTTCGAATCCCACCAGAACTGTCCTCCCTGAGTTTTTTTCCAGGTTTTCCTCAGTCCTCATAAATGGCAAATGTCGGGGAGGTACCTTAAACTTAAGGCCTGGAACGCTTCCTTCCTTTAAAAAAAAATCCTTTCCCAATATATAATTTCTTCTCATGTATCATCAGTGTCCACCGCCTGTGGTGTCTCGGTAGTAAAAACGGGCATTACGCATTCAAAAAAAAAAAATGCATAATGACAAATCGTAGATGATGCAGATGGCTACTACAAATCAACAGCGAGCGCTATGAATCTTATTTGGATATGTTGCCACAACTTGATGAAGACAACAATAGGAGTATTGCATTCCCGAAAGGGTGCACCTCCTCACTCATAGATGGTGAGTGTCATATGTGTTGATAATGCACCTACATTGAGATGATCGCCGCTTAGGCATCCTATGTAGGTATTAATCATAGTGAAGAACATGAATCTTCAGCTTCTAGTCTCTGCAGTAGATTCTTTTGTTAAAGACGCCCAACATGGGAGGACTATATATTAGCTATACTACAAATATATAACTATATTTATGCAGTATGTAAACCGCGTATTGCAAATATAATTTGTAGTCCGCTATAAGACGTAAAATTCAGCAGATGAAATCTGGCTATTTTTGCAAAATATAGCAGACTTGCGCCTGCGCAGAGTACCACCACCTGAAACTTTTCTTTATACATATCGCAGCATCCAGATTTCAAATATTTGTGATTTGAAATAAAGAAATTAATATATTAGGTGAAACAGCATCCTTGTTTGTGGTAAATAATTATTACAAGAACCTTTATTTAATTGCTTTGGCAGGGAAGGATGAAGAAATACCGTGACTTCAGCCTTTCTCAAGTAAATGACCAGCTTAAGGGAGTAGAGATAAGGTGGGGGAGATACTTTATTGTCATAGACGCGGTCCTGAACATTATTTACAAATGGAGCATCCCAACGCTGGCAACGCCCCTCCCCTCAAGAAATTCGAGTACTTCAGAATGGCCGCTTCTATACCAGACACCTGGGCAGAATAATTTTCAAAGCGCAAACCACAGTCACATCGCACACAATATCAGCCCGAATCATTAGATCGTGCTACAGAAAAAAAGTATTATGAACTTAGGTGAATTGGGAGAGCGGAAATTCGGGGTAAGGAAAAATCCATACCAGCATTCGCCTGAACGGTCAGGTGGAACCACAAAAAGATTCAAGGTGGGGAGCCGGCTCCAATGTACTTGTACCCTGAACCTTCCGAATGTGGAACCCAAGCTTAATAAGAAATTGTGTCTGAAGAGCGGGGGTTTGTGTTAACTTTTGTTAAACAAACCTGTTTATCACGTTCTCTTGAAGAAACTATAAAATCTCTTGATACTGCGTTTGTGTTAAAGAAAACATTCCTGCGAAGTTTTCTTTTCTCTTTGGAAATCCTGGAATAAATGACGGAGTTTTCCATTTGAAAATTGAATGGATTCACTTCCTCTGTTTCGGCTTCTAAGCCAATGCAAGCAATAACAATGCCTTTGCGTCCATACAGCAGAAAAAGCAATAGCATCAATATCTAGTTCACATCTTTTTGCTTGCTATAATATATTAAGAAATTGTAGTGTTTTATACTTTATCGTTTGGTGTGTGACTGCATTTATTGTTCAATTTTCAGAGCTATTGCTTTATATAATTTTAATAATGTTTCTTTTTTTTATTTAGTGCTTCAATGTACTTTGGATCGTTCCAGTAAATATTTCTAAATCTATCGAGTTTAATGTTTAAATTTTGCAAGTTTTTGAAAGTCATATTACATTTAATTTAGTATAACTTTTACACTCATTTAAATATTTGTTATTTATTACTTTTTGCGATAAAACTGCTTTATTTTAAATGCTATAACTCTTTTCTTTTACAATTATCACAAGTAATATCACAAGAGGGTCTGAGATTACCGATAAATTCATGAACGTAATGAGTGAATTTATCTTGAAAGCTCAGACCCTCGAGTGATATTTATTAGGACTATTTCACTAATAAAATAAGAATTTAAACATAATTACCTTAAACTTGGCTTACAAAATTGTAATAATTGTATATTTGTACTTATCCTTTTCACGTAATCTCTTGCGACAGAAGAATGCCGATTGTCAGTAATGCCAATAAAGAAGAGCAAAATAGGAGTTTAGGATTAATTCATGAATAGAATAAAAATAAAAGGTGTTATATATATTCACGCACAGAATATTAACAATTGTTATACTTATGAATAGCTATTCTGTTCAGATACCGTGAGACTGAAATGCACTAGTCAACTATTGCAATCGCTACCGTTCGATTTTCTAATGCCAACTGAAAAACATAAAAAAGACAACATACAGCGTCTCTATTTTTCTTTGTATTCTGTGATTTGGAATTCCTAATTACAAGATCAATTTGCACATTTGACGCATCACCGAAACGTTTTGAAGAACCCTCCATTTTGCTTTATGGTTGTCGATTATTCATGCTTTTGTTGCTATCAATATCTCACCAGCGCTTTTAGCAAAAGAGGTCAGTGATGGTAGTAGAGATATAAAGTTGGTTACACTGACCACAAGAAGTCTCGTAATAAGGATTTGATAAATTTTATTTGACAAGTTCCTCTGTAATCCGCATATGATTGATCAAAATTTAAAATTTTGTTTGATTTCATTGGTCGATTTTAAGATGACGTCGCAGAGTGAAACAGTCAAATTATATTTTAATCAAAAAGTATCATTTTTATCTGGTGTATATTACTTGATTAAAACTATACTATGCTTTTAAGTCCCAACTTTAAATACTTGTTTTCAATTAACGAAATAGTTTGGATATAAGCCAGAACTAATAAACGTGATAGGACTCTAATTTCAATACCCAAAGAGTATGAAAATACATGTTTACATATTGAGTGTCGAGTGGAGGCAATGCTCTGGTGGCATTCTCTGGTAACCAAGGGAGTCCCCAGAATACTTTCGAAAGATAAACAAGTTATTTGTTTCAAAGAGAATTAGTTCGAAAATTTATTTACAATGCTCTATGGGTTACCTATTATTTATTGTCCGTAATAAAGAATGTCACCGGAGAATGTGAGAGTATACCTAAAACACATAAGGGACGCTGTTGCTGCACAGTTCTGTCCTTGTGGATGCTCTTAAACATAATTTTGCCTGCCTTGGATAGTTGCTTGTTTTTGGTTTTCTTTGACTTGTTTTGTTAGCAGATTTCCGTCTCATAGATTACCAGTTTTGCGATTTTTAACTTTTATCTTTGTATGCCTTTTTTACATTTATTTGTGTCTATTAACTATGAGATATGCATGTCTGTCTCGGCCACTTTTCTCCTCAATATGTTTTATTCACTTATTTTCTTAGCTTAGTATTATTGTAAATGCTCCTAAGTTTATCTGTGCTGCATTTGTTGGTGTTTAAAGATTCTCTGTTTCGTTTATTTATTTATTTTTGTGTTCATTTTACTCCAGCTGTGCCTTTAAAGTTCTACATCTTTCCTGAGTGTTCTAACACTTTAATGCTGTTTTATATAAATATATCGGGTCATCCAGTAATCTGATGACCGACACGGCGGCCGGGGATTGTACCAGCTGATAATCGTAGCTCACGTCCATTAGAGTCGGTTCGGGTATACGGGGCAACATAAAAGTCGGTGGTGGAAACACTAAATGACAGTCTTAATACATTTTTATGCGCTTGAAAGCTATGTGCTCATCCATATATCTGCCTTCTAAACCACAAGATCGCGGGTTCAATCCCCGCCAGGATCGATGGATCATTTCGGGCGTAAAAATCCTAAGTATGGCTTCCTTCGGAAGGAAAGTAAAGGATCCCATGTCGTATATTTACGGCACGTAAAAAAGCTCAAGCCTGAAAGAACAGACCTCTGAGCAAAATTTATTAGCCGTTTCACGCTCTGAATTGACTGGGACGCCGATGACCTGAGATTTTAAATAGCGTCCGTAAATAAAACAAATCAACAAATCTTTCATATATCACGCAAGGAAATGCAGGAATTGTGTGCCTTCGTTTACTACACATTTCTAGCATTTGCTTATGAGTATCCATGACCCGCTTTACCTATCTTTGAGAAATTAAATTGATCTCATATTCTTTAGTTCGTGTAAATTGTGTAGATACGACTAATTTATGAATCGCATTACAGCTTGGAAATCAATCACATTAGAATTCCTCTTCAAATAATCTCTGAAAAGTATAAAGACCATAAGGCCTTTTCTTCCTCTCTTAACAGTCCTAATCAATACACTTAGCAATACAGGACATATTTAAACTATGACATCTGCACTGAAATAATGAATTACACTCAATGTGGAATAAAAAAAAAATTGGGGTATAGTACGTTAGCAGATGTTACTCTTAGGATTAGATGCGAGCGGCTCATTTTCACTGTTTAAACGACACTGAGTGGCGCGAGGCTCAAGGCCAACCTAGTAGTTCGGTAAATATCATGCAACCCAGCTGCCCTGAGCAATGCAAATACCCGCCGCTACCTTATTGTTACTTCTCCAGGCTATATTTCCCGTGACTTATTTTCGCGCTCTCCGCTGATGTTTGATTTTGCCTAAATTTTGTTATCTGGAATATTATTGCATACTGTGGATATCTGTTCCCTTATTTGTTTGTGTGTTTATTTTTTCAAGAAAATAATTCTATCCAGGCTGAAGTTTCTTATAATTAGCTTCCCTTGTCCATTCATTTTGCTATTTTACGCTTATGTTTGCTTTTTTTTTTTTTTTTTTTTTTTTTTTTTACTAATACAGTGTTCTTTTCTTTTCTTAGTTTTCTTAGACTCTCTTTATTGTAGTTTCTTTGTTTAAATAAATTTTGGTTATGTTTATTTGTGAAGGCTATGCTCACCTGCTGCAGAATTCTCAAATAGTTTTATTGCTTTTTATGTAGATCAAATACATCCACACGATATGTAGAAAGACGAGATATTCGGTGGGTGCTCTTAGAATATTTTTCGTTATTTTTCTTGAAAAGTGGTAAAGAAAACGAGAGTTTACACTTTACTGGAGCTGGTTCCTCCTATCCTTGTAGTCTTGATTCTGTCATGTTTAGATACTAATATTACTTATATATGTATATATATATATATATATTATTTACTGCGTTACTTCTTCTAGAACTCTACGGTTTTTTAATAAACGTTTATCTCTTGTTATTTTTGCAAGCTTTTCCAGCTGGTTTCAACTAAAGTAATAGGAAACAGCAACAGGAAGTTGCAAACAGTTGGCAGTCTGTGAGTATGCATCAATATGGCCAATGCATAAATATCCCTACCAGAGGAAAAACCAATGTTTATTCAAATATGTGAGAAGTGTTTTGCAATAAAGGTGTTTTCAATAAATATTGAAAAGTGAAATATAATTTTGTCTCTATCATATTTAGAAAATGGTTAGGCCGGAAACTTATGGACCTATCCTCGTAACATGGTTTAGAACGACACAAAAGTTGTAGAAATAAATAGCTAAAACAACACTTTAACACCTACAAAAAATTACCACATTATGTTAACTGTTGAAAGCTATAGCACCTACCTGCTGCATATTGGTAGGAAAAGAACGAGATGCCGAGTATTTTTGCTGTATATACTGCATTCGAAACGCACGTTCCATGATTCACTTAGCTGATTACAAATATTGTACCGTCATAGTTTTACAACCGAAATCAACATATTGTCGGGGAGACGTGCCTTGTTAGGTATGCCCCGATGGTCCTTTTGATAACAACGGACGGTTCTGCTCTCAAAAACAACAATACTAAGGGGAGAGGGGGGAAACAAACGTGATGTCAGCAGGGTACAGAGAGGGTACATTAAAGGGGTTGATATTAGGCTACATTAAGGGAGGATTAACTCTCCCTGAGCGCGGAACGGTTGTGACATCACCCTTGTTTCAGATGGAATTTCGTTGAGGAATTTTGCTCGTAGTTAAGAGCAATTGTATTTATTACTAAAATGTCCATATGGGGCTTTCAGTCTGCAATAGGTACTAAACGAATTAATTTGTTATTGCGAAGCTTCTCAGCGGCTAAAGCTACCTTACATTCACCTTTTTATCAACGCAATTTGTGCCAACATGAGCTCACATGCCGCAGCTGGGAGAGGTTTTCTTTGATATATTCCTTAAATTAGGTATTGCAATTCTGAGGCTGTTCTAAGCACCCCTAGTAAATCAGCACTTTTTATTTAGATAACTTTGGGACACTTAAAGGTGCTATATAGTTCTATTAATTTACCTTATATGCTAATAATGCATATATGTATGACTGGACACGTTTACAGGGGAGAATTGTTTTTTGGCTTTAGAAAGCAGGTTATGCAGTGCGACCATTTTTATTTTGAAAGGAATTGTAAAATAGAAAAGAGAACATAATTGTGAGACACCTGTAGCAATCATAGACTTCGAAAATGCCCTGGACAATCTCAGTAGAAGCCTCTTATGGAAAATTGTTGAAAGTAGGAGCAATAAGAAGTATCTGTGTTAATACTACTAAATTGCCGGAGTAGTTTATTCTAATGAATACGTTCGACAAGGTTGCAATCTTTCGTCAACATGTCAGTAACATAGGCTATATGGATGAAACGGTTAGAATATAGAAATTTTATATTGATTTAGGAATTTATCTTGGAAAGAGCATCTAGAACATGTTTTTGTATTGAGGACAAACTGCAAAAATCAGGCAGGTAAGCTCTCGCCTTCCCTCTTCGTGGAGAATCGCTTTACTTCTTTTCAACCTTGTATTTAAAATTATATGGCCCGGAGGTTTCTTTGAAGGGTAAGCCCTGTGACACAGGTATCATACATCTTAAAGTTTTATTTTAATGTAGTAAAATGTTTGTGGCTATATTGCTGTACACTTTCCTTTTGTAATGCTCTAAATAAGGGAGTTTGGATTTGTAAGTTCAATGAATAAAATTAAATTATCATTTAAATACCATTAGGATTATTTTAATCTGTTGTTTCACAGGGAGTTTATTCAATTCTTCAGTGTATGGAATCTTTTGTTCAATTTACTATATATACAGTATTAAAGAATAATACATTTGAAGTGACAATGCTGTTATGCAAACCTATCCAACAGCGATATCATTCGTATGATCACAGTATGGGAGTGTCTCCTTAAAATATGATTTAATTAGTAGTAAACTTTCACTGAATGGCATGCTAGTGAAGTTTCGTGTGTATTCGTGAAGTGTTGCTTTATTTTGTTTTCTGTTAATTTAATGTGCAGAAAATGAGCACTATGAAAACCTTACATTCTAAGACTATTTCTTTGAGGCTATTGGAAGAGAAAATTGAAATTAAAAAACTGGGTATATCAGTTCAAATATTAACTTGAGTCTAATTATGATTTCAAAACATAGAAGTATACAATGTTTCTGTAGAGACAATCTTTATCTTGCAGATTCCAAACTTTATTCATAAGGTGATCGATTAGTTTTTTGGAATGAAAGCCAGGACAATGCTTTTCTCTTAAAAGAGGTGCGTTACTACGATGTTTTATTATATTCTCTCTCTCACTGGCTTGCAAATCCAAATTCCGTACTCATTAAGAGCATAAATAAAGGAAATGGTACATTAATATAGCCACATACATTTTACTACATTGCTATAAAAGTTTACGACTTACTCTTCGTAGAAGCCTCCGGACCTTTTTTTTTTTTTTTTTTTTTTAGTAGTGTTTAACGCCCGTTTTTACTACTGAGGCACCACAGGCGGTGGACACTGGTGATACATGAAATGAAATGATAAATTGGGAAAGGATTTTTTTTTTTTTTTTAAGGAAGGAAGCGTTCCAGGCCTAAGTTTAGGTACCTCCCCGGCATTTGCCAGTTATGAAGACTGAGGAAAACCTGGAAAAAACCCCAGTCAGGGAGGACGGTCCTGGCGGGATTCGAACCGCAGACCTCCCGCTCACGAGTCCATGCCTTAACGACCTCGGCCACCCGTGGCGGTCCTCCGGACCTAACACCTAATTATTGATTCTAGAAGGTTGCAATCAACGTTCAGCAGTACCTACGAAAATTGTGCACCCTGAGTTTATGTGACCGCGTGCCACCGCTGAAGCAAATATCATTTTGATTTAATATAACAATATAAGTTGCTTTGTAGTATATATTTGGAGATTTTATAATCAAATGGCTACTATCATTAATATGTCTGTAATAGTGAATCTAAGCAAGATAGGTGCCAGGCTAATGGAAACGAAAACGTTGTCCGTGCGAAATATGCATTGTTTTGAACTGTATAAGGTGTTAGAGAAAAATTGTTTCAAGATATGAAACTAATTACACACCCGAGTATAATTGAGATAAATAAGACAAATGTCCGCCACTGAATGGATCTATCGACCTCAAGGCTCAGAACTGCGTTTATTGCATGGAATCTTTATATGAGAAATGTTCATTAAAGGAAAATTTCTGTGCATTAGCTCTGAAGTAGTTTTCACTTATCGAATGTTGTAGGTAGTTTTATCACCACGAGTTTTCCTAGCTAAACTTACCTGTGCTTCCATGAACTCAAACTTAATTATACTTCCTGTAGTGTACACCTTAATTTTAAAAAAATAGTTTGTAATGTTTCAGAAGGGCATAAGAGTAACCAGATTATCTATGAGAGACTGCCTTATGGGCGAGTGTTTCCCCTGCTAATTATGTCAGTCCAGAACAAGGAGAAGGCGTCCTGGAATTTGTATCCTCTCTCGCTGGAGTGCAATAGCCGCAAGACATGATCCCCAAATCGAGTTAACAAGCACACTTGCATAACGGGCTTTCCTGCCTCTCTGTTAAATGGCCGAGCAGTTCCTGTGTCGGAGCTATCAATAAAGTTATCTCGTATAAAGGCTGCACTTGCCGGCATTAGTCACTTCGTTGGACTGGACATTGCTGACGAAAAGGGAAAATTCCTATCTGCGTTTGACGTTAACCACTTTTTCACCAAGAACTATGAACTGCACATGGTACGTTCATTATTTATATATAGGGCTTTAGTTATAAAATTTTTCCTTTAGTTATAAATCTTGGCTACTAAGCGTGCCGCAGCTCATACTTCAACTCGTCTTTCTCATTCTATATCTTAGAACGTCAATTTTTAAACTTGTTCCCACGGCAGCGTACATTCATTTGTGAAGATGGATACACAGTTGACAACACATTTTTGTGTATAAACATTTTAAGCAAGCACCAGCTTGTTGTGTGCATGCAAAAATTATTCAGGACGCACCTAAAACAAAACTACAAATGGAAACTTAGTTTTAACATAGAAAAACTCCACAAATTTCTTTCGAAATTAGCGGAAGGATTGGGCATTTTGGAATATAAATAAAAATATTAACAAATTATAATCCTAAGCTCTATGTTTTTTTAACGGTGTTTAACGCCCGTTTTACTGTTGAGGTACCACAGGCGGTTGACAATGATTATACACAAGATGAAATGATAAATTGGGAAAGGCTTTTTTTTAAAGGAAAGAAGCGTTCAGACCTAAGTTTAGGGTACTTCCCCGGCATTTACCATCTATCACGGCTGAGGAAAACTGGAATAAACCTCAGTCGATCGTGTCAATTAGAATGTGGTTTCCTGGAATAGTATTATGTATAAAACGACTAAAATGCGCAATTTATTCAAATCTAGGCTGCACTGTACATTCCTGCCTACTGCTATCGTCATTGTTGTTCTTCTTCTTGAGAAGTCACTGAATGTATATGCGGTATATTTCCAGTCTAGTACCTAAGCAGTTAAATGGGGCAAATAATTCGTAAGTTTCAAATCACTAAGTCGAATGCTAGACCTATCCAGGATAAAGTGGATGATAACTGTTAATAATTTTAACTACATGCATACACACGTGTATTGTTTTTGCTTAACAATGGGGAAAACTTTTTAATGATCACGGGAATTATCTAACGAAAGGCCTAAAAATCCCGAGTCCTTATATGACAATATCTAAAAAAATACACTGCTGTCCATTAAAGTTGCAACATTTTGTGCGTGTTCATAATAATTATCTAGAAAAGATATCCGTCTTCTCGTTCGATTGTTTGACCGGACCGTTGGGATCCTTCACGTCTGTGTATTCGCCTTACCTCAATCCATCATTCTCATATTCGTTTCGCTGTGGACGCATTACGTCCAACACGAGCACCAATTTTTCGGAATGACATCCCCCACTCTGGGTATGCCACAATTTTCCCTTATTCAAATTGAGACCACTGCTGGTATTGTTGTCGTATTTTTGGATGAGTCATACTTGTTCTCTCTGAGAAAATGTGGGGCCACTTTAATACATCTCTTATTGGCGTTGCAATTTTAATGGCCACCAGTGTACTTGGCCTAGAATCGTGCAAAAACCCACATTGACATTCTGATATCATTATTTTATTTTTTTGAAGTCAATAGGTATTGTTCCATTAGATAAGTGTGCTATGCACACTTTGTGATATTTATTGGAATATTTTCATGTACTACATTGATGAGCCCCTTTGGAACTTTATTTCGGTGAAAACAGAACACCGGCAGCACCTCTCGTATCAGAGATATCAACGGTGGCAGTTTTAGGTGTTTCATCCTTTATAAGTAGGACATAGATGACTTTTACAAGCCTATTTATTTTGAGTAATTTTCTAAAAAACTTTTGGGCTGCTTTTAAAATTATATCCACCTCAACTTTTGGCGTAAATGCTGTACATTAATTCTATCAAAAACATCTCAATGTTTGAGGCATACTAACTAATATAAAACTCAGTCTCTTCAGTGTTAAGATTTAGAAATGCACCATGCTTTTAAGGATGCTTAGGAACGTTACGAAAACTTGTGAACGAGCTGTAAGAGCAAGTTTCGTCTATTATTTGTCTTTCATCCTGATTCTCGTGTATTGTAGTTTCGAAAATGGTCTACCTTATAATTACTGATTAAGTTGGATGAAACACTTATATGAGATAACTACAGGTTCAACATTGGACTCCTTCTTTTAAATCCTAATGGAATCTAAAGTTGAAATACTCCATCCAAACAACAGCTTGCTGTTTCAGTTTGTAATAAACTTCCTTTCTGCTAACCACTGTACTGTGCAATGAATAACTGGAGAAGTGATGGCTGACGTCATCAGCAAACATGCCACAGTAACGTCACATCACATGAACTTTAACAAGGGAACTCGAGTGCGTGTTATGTTACAAACTCCAATAAAATTAGCAAATAATCTAACATCTACACTTCTGGATGCGTCAAAATAATGAATTCTGTAGCATAATAATTTCATATATTTATCCAATCTAAGCATACATTTTTGAACAGAGTAGGGCTTCAAATAACACAATGCATATCAAAATCTCCATTTATTGAGAGAGTCATTGCTGAATAAAAACATGAACAATAGCTGCTGACAGCCTAAGGTTTTCTGTGGCTTTGAGTACACTATGCTGTCAAATTTTGACATGATCAAGCGGATAAAACGGACAATATTTTCTGTTAGTACGATGAGAAGTAGTCAAATTTGAATGAAATTCCACAAGAAGTTGTTTCAAAGACCTAAAAGATGGTCCTAACCATTACCAACTCAGTTCTAAGCATTTAATATACTTCATTGAAGAAGGTTAGAAGATTTTCCCATATAACGGACCTATCTATCTTAAAATCTTGGTGCCTTGATTCCTAAAAGTCCCTGATCTGCTGCAGTAATATCATCGTCACTCTAAAATTTTGTTCGCCGGAAATTTCCTTCAACTTTGGATATAATGAAAATTTATATGGGGTGTGATGAATATGTAATTAGTTTGAAACCAGGAAACGTGGGTCTTTTGCCCTGATGTGAGAACATTTCAGCAACATTTTTCCTCTTCCTTTCTTTTTAATGTAACCTCAACGTTTGAAAAATAATTTGCCTATGCTGGCTAGTTTTTTTTTATGGACAAATTGCAGATAATTGATAATTTAGGTCCCCTCAGCATTCCAAAAAATAGTAGCTGTAATTATCCTTGCTGAGAAACAAACTCTTAATTTACAAGGTGGTGAAGGTCCTGGATGTCGCCAATTTTTTTTTTAAATTTAGAATCTAAATCGAAAAGGCAAACTCATGTTTCACCAACTAAGGCTTGTTCATAAAGTTCCTTCTGTTTTCTTATAGTGGGGCTCCATAGTAACTCCATGCTTGCAGAGCTGTGCATCTTCGAACAGTGGTAAAGCGATACTACTCACTGAGCTGCACATGTTGACCCACCCCCACTAAAATATAATTATTATGCATATTTTTGCAAGCCCAATCATCACATCTTGTCGTTGTAATTAGTAATATAAATATTATATAAGTTTGTGTCATTAACTGTAATTCCAACGTAAGAATAATTGTACAAAAGAGAAAGTCTTTGGTCTTTTTCCGTTGCAACAGCTTGAAAAGTCAAGAGGGTAATAAAAGCATACAATGGAAGAAGGTCGCATGCGGTGCCCCTTTCTTCTTTTTAGAAGGACAACTACGGCAAGATAAATAAACTCAAGGACATTTAAACCGTTGGGGAAGGGGCTTGGACGCCAATCGGCTATCGTACTGCCACCCTTTTAAACCAGCGAATGTTGACAACTGATTTGAAACCTTAAAAAAAAATAGCGAATGGAACATAGAGCAAGTGAAATTGAACTAGCCAATGGAATACACATGTTTGAACTTTTAAAGATAAGCACGAAGGTTGCTCGTTCCTTTTTGTGTCTTCTAGCCAACGATTTTTGATTTGAATGTAATATATAAAGAAGGCGGTCACCCTGCTGGAGCAGTCGACTTATTCAACTAACTTCAGCTCAATTCGTATAAGCTCATCGCTGAGCAAGTTCTGTGTGCCGCGAGACAGGCAGATTAAGTTTTATACCCGGCTAGGCATACATTATAACATTATATTCAGTTAAGCAGTTTGCAGTACTCATCTGAAGTTTCACACGCTGCAACCATAAATTTAATGTAGCCACGTCAACATATGTAAAACACTAAAGCAAGCGAAAGAATGTTAATAATATAAAATACGTAATAACATAAATTATGTCGTACCGCATGCTTATTTACACTATCGAACTCCTCTCCCGGTTTTGTTTGAGTCCTGATTAACAAAATAGCAGAGAATTGTTGCCATTGAAGTGTGGGCTTCAGAATCGGCATCACAAAGCGAGCCACTCAATGCTAACAACAGATCGCTTCAAGATTGGGCCCAACCTGTGGTAGATAGCCAAAGCCATATCAAACCATCTCATAATTTGACTCATCAACATGGGCTAGCAACAACACCCCTCCACAAAATTTGACTCCAAAACGGGGCCAACCATTGACAGTCTCAATATTTGCTGTCATCCAGAACACCTCCATGTGTGAGACTCGTGAGAGCAACTTTTGCAGCAAAGCAAATATGATAGACATGCGGAAACTGATAAGGAATATTGGTTTGCCCACCTTTAAACGACTTAATTTCCTTACACCTCCATTATTCATGCTGTTTGACCCATGAAATCCACAAAGTTGACGATGGATTTCAGCCGATATACATATTGCCATAAGAAATCGTGACACAGAGCATTCCTCTCTCCCGTCGGGACTGTTATTCAAGAAAGAGACCGAATCAATCATCCATTCAAACATTTATTTTAAATATACTATAAAACATTGGTTGTTTTGTGAACTGGAATTTGATGAGAGTGTTATCATTTATTATTTACGTAATTTACCCTGAAATATCATGCCAGACTTATAGCTGTGCAATACATCGAGCTTGTTAACAAAGCTCCTTATTAAGACATTAACTATTTTACCTTTCTAAAAATACGAAAATTGAATTAAATTGTTTGTTAATAATTATAACCCATCAAGGAATGGACATAAACACAGCATATACTTTATTATTTAATATGCATATTGCCGATGATCAAATAGTTATTGCACTAGATCATTTTGATTTAGAATTTATGGCTAAAAGATTAAGAAATTGCTATAAATCAGTAAATTATAGGAAAACAGTTAATTTGCCATTACATCAAATACAAATGAGTATTAGTTATTGATGAAGAAATAGAAATATTGCAACTTGACCAGTCCATATAGTTATAAATGTATTGAAGAAAGGAGAATAAAAAATAGAATTGAATTGAGTAAAATAATTGTAAACTGTTTAAATTCAATAAATTGGGACAAAATCGTTTGGAAAAATACAAAAATATATAGGAAAATATTGGTGTAATCAGTTTGGAGTTATGCGAGTGAGATATGGGTAATGGATGAGTGTGACAGAAAAAGAGTATTAGCAGTTAAAATGGATTATCTTAGACGGAGAGCTAGAATTTAGAAAATGGATCATATTAAAATTCTGGAAATCAGAAACACGTTGGATGCAGAAGAAACAGTACTCCAAAGAATTGAAAACAAGAGTTTAAATGGCATGACCATCTAATGAGAATGGGAGAGGATAGATGGTGTAAAGCAGTGTTTGAATGGCGACCACCAGAAGACGAGGAAGAGGAAGACAGAAGAACTTGAAACACGAGATTATGGAGGCAATGGCAAGAAGAGGATTAACATTCAAAGATATACAGGATAGAACGATGTGGATAATAGGCAATGGAAGGCGGCAGTGTATGTACAAACCTGAGATAGTTAATAATCCTACTATTCCTTCTTCTATATTAGCCTTGCAAGCCATAAGCATTTACACTTGCTAACTTAGCCATATAAAAAGTACCAATTTGTTATACGTGGAAATATTTTTTTCATTGAAAAATCTAATACCATTTGGTCGTATTTGATTGCGTCATTCCATAAGGGCTTTACGTAGATAACCTCGTTGTTTCCATCTCTCTCTTCGCTGAATTTGTGACACTAGGCTAGCAAGCTCTTCGTTCGTTTCCTTGCAAAATAAACAATGTTTTTGGAATTAAAACCGTTCTTTTATAGACAAAGTGTCTTCTTCATTTTTTCTTCAAACTTATTCTGCTTCCGAACACGTTTAAACATGTGAAATAAGCCTTTGAATGAAGTTGGAGTGCGATGCCTGTAATAGACTCGGAAGTGTTCAAGAACTGGAACATATGTTATTTCAAGCTCCCATTCATCTTGCCCCTCAGTAGTGCGCAACGGGAAACTTGAGGGCGTATCTGCGGTTCAGGTGCGTATCTGCATGATGGAAATGAGATCTACCCTTGAGAGAACGGGCTCGAGAGACGGAGAAAATTACAGAGGTTGGTTCAGGGTTAATTAGAAGAAGGAAATGTGGAGAGAGGAGGAAGGGAAAAGTACTGCACACAAGGTGAAATAATGAAAGCCAGCGAAACTAAGTTGAAAGGGACAATACGCGATGGAGATTTTACTTTGAAGTTCGTCTCCTTTCTATCTGGAGGGTTTTTCGCTCTCTCCTTGATAGTGACGATGATAATGTCGGACCGTAAAGCTATTCTGATCACGTGACGATTTCGATTAATTTGAAATCCTATCGTGCTTGTATCCAAAGTCCTTTGTTACTCTGTAGATACCTTCCCTCCATTCTTCTCTCTTCAAAGGGTTACATCATCTTTTTGTACGATTTCTTTCTGTTTTCTCTTCAGAAAATTTTATGAAGTGTTCTCCCTTTAAGTGGCTGTTTCTCGCCAGACAAGTGAAATGCAATAAATGAAACTCTGAACAATATAACACTTCAATTATTTCTTTTAAAGTTACGCGACAATAAGATGGTATATTGGAAAACTTCTAGGCTTCAAGATTTCACAAAATGTCTAATCGGAAAATGAAATTAATTTTAGCACGTGCACCATGCACTAGTTTTAGATAGAATTTAATATTTATAAATAAGTTAGTACTTGTAAATTAAACATATTCCACTCGTTCCGGAACATTCTTTTTTCAAAGAAATAGTTCGAAAATTTCTCATTAAGAAAACCATGAAAAAATAATTATTAAGTAGTGGTAGTAGTAATAGTAGCAATAATTTTTATTATTCCAATTAAACTAGGTATACATATATTGCACATCACAGTCGCGTGGGTCGCAAGACCGTTCATGTTCTTGTAAAATACTTCATTTCTGAAATTAGTTCCAACAAAAGAAAACAACATTAACAAGAGTGCACTCACACACACGCTGCCTTTCTCGTCAACAAATGTGCCAGCCAGCCCCCCAGTCTAAGCCATGCTATTCCCAACCTCTGTTTCATGCCTAGCTCCATGAAATAGGCCTCTAATTTTAATTTTGCTCTGCAGGTCCAGAGATGACATCTGCATGCATCAGCCTCTATTTCCTACTAATTTATGTCAAACAGGGGTCTTTTAGCTTTTTTCACTACGCCACACCTACTTTCCTCTGTCAAATATAGTTTAAGCCGATTTTTTTAAAATTCCCTCTGTACAACCGCCACCATTTTGGATAATGCATGTTGTTTAATTGTGCCGATAGTATATTATTATCAGGATTGTCTGTTGTGCTTTAAAATAATTGAGTAAATCTCATTAATATCGCAGCAGTGTAAATGAATGTTCATTATTGTATTTTGTAGGGTAAAATCACAAGTTAATCCTTTTAGTTGCTACAGTTCTTTAAATATTACTCAAATTTACCATTTAAAATGCATTTTCTTCTCGCTGAATGAAGACAGAGTACGCAATTAGGCATGCGCAATTATAGGATCAGCCGTTACTGATTTTCTTCCAGAATGAAATAGTTCCTGATTTGCCAACAATTTTACTAATGCCGATAAATCTTAAAAACAATTAATCTGATTTCGAAACCCGGAGGAGCATAACATTTTAAAAGTGTGTAATACATTATAAAATACTCACATTCCATATTTAATTATAGTGGAGTGATATTAAAGATTTATAACAATGGTTGTCCTGTTTTATGGGACTAATTCTCCTATTATGCTACCAAAATTCTTATTATCTCCCATTGATGTTCGGACAAGATACAAATACGCTGGGAGGACAAAAGCCCCAAAATATGGCACGATTCCAAGTACGAAAGAAGAAGAATTTAAGTATATTATAATCTATTTAACATTCACCAAGGAATAGCATTATCATCCAAAGATAACATTGGCTTTAGAAAAATGACTCTCATGCAATGATGCAAACAGCAATATAAGTTTCTAACGTGAAATTTTGAATTAAGGCCACGTATGGAATAAAAATTTTGCATTTTAAAACAATAAATAAATTAACAGGCTAATGCACCTAAATAATTGCAGTTTAAGTGAAATTAAAAGCTTTTTAGAGCTGCCCTGAAATTACAGCAGTTTCAAAATTGCTTCGAAACACAACCCCCTATTACGTAAGAAACACACTCGAGAGACTTAAAATCAATGTTAAAACATTAATAATACAACAGGTAAAAGTTATCAAAACTCATACATGGGTCACTGGGTCAAGCTATCGGAGAAATCTTCGGTTCTACCAATTTAGAAGCAAAATAAGAAACTTCCTTTACCCCCTGAATACCAAAGCAGTGTCATTGCAAGCAACAGAAAGAAGAGTGGTTATGCCAGAAAAATTACGTCACATCGTTCTAGAGATTTCTTACCTGTGCTAACCAATGGATACAAAAGGCGAAGTTTTTTGGGGGTGGACAAGATCGGAAAGATTAGGAGTGAGTGGAAGATATCAGCTCATCAAGAACACATGCAAAAACTAAACTAATGTAAACTAATGTTAGGTTCAACTATTTAAAAAATGTGTAATTTAAACCACCTAATTCAATTTGAACATAAAATATATATTCACTTCAATATGAAGGTCTTTTATTTGACAGCGCCCGATTTTTATTTTCCACGAAGAAAGTTTTCCTCTTTGATTATACGTTTTTATCTGGCGAGGGGTTTATTTATGAAGGAAGATTGTGGAACGATGGTAATAATGAATGGCAAGGAATAGCAACATGTTAACATAAAATCATGCCACAATTTCATCATTATCGGTCCTGATGGTCTAGAGGTAACCATAGTTGCCTCGTAAACCCAAGATCGCGGGTTCAGTCTCGGCAAGGGTCAGTGGATTTTTTCGAATGTAAAAATCTTAAGTATGGCTTCCTTCGACAGGGAAGTAAAGCCGTTGGTCCCTTATCGTAGGTTTACGGCACTTAAAAGAACCTTAGAGGCCTATGAGCAAAATTTATTGACCGTTTCACGTCCTAAATTGAATGTGACGCTGATGACCTGAGTTGTTAAAGGCAAATAAAACAAATCAACAAAAATTTAATCGTTGTGTAATAATCAAATGGAGTGTCAATAATTCGGGTAATTTTATAAGCATAATTACATGGTTTAGTAACAATAATGTCACTTGTACCATATTTCATGTTACCGAGAGGGTTGATTAAGGCGGTAACGCTTGGGTATCGCGTTCTGGATGTCTTGGGTTCAAATCCCATGGAGTCGACCAAGTTGACCTTGTGATATTCGTTGGATCTTGTTACTGCTACAAGATGGAAGGTGAAAGGGTTAGGTGGGTTGGTGCGATGTGAGTGACGCTTGCGCTTTGGAAATTTTGCCCCGTCAAACGGCACTTCTAAAGCGCTCCAACACGTTGAAGGGAAATTTAATGATATGTAATTGATAAATGAAGAGGGGTGAACACTGGGGATACATTAGTTATTTATAAACAGAAAAGTGCCCGTGGATCCTGACCTCATCTCCCTTCAACCCCTAAGTGGGAACCCCATTGGGAACGTAGAAACAAACGACCAGCCTTTGGGAAAGGCTGAAGTACTGAAATATCCCCCTGTGCCCCTGTCAATTCAATTTAATCCAGTACACTGCTAACACTCAAATATTTTAAGTGCTTAATGTTATTATTCCATTTAACCCTCCTGCAGGGGTTTTTTTTACTATAAACTAAGGTATTTCGATAAAAAAAAACCAATTCATTTATTTAATAATATCCACTCCTGGTTTAATGAATAGCTTTATTTTCGTATCTGCAGTAATATCGCAAGTAAAGCATATTTATGCCATTTAATGATCATCGTTTTACACACTTTACAGAACTTCTGTTGTTAAAGGGGGCACCTTCCTCCCTTCTTACTGCCAGTAGAGCTTTCACTTGATGCGGCCTCGTCTGCGAATTTCTCCTCAATACGCGATTCACCAAGGGTTTCAAGAAAGTCTTCTAAGCAGAATATGTGATATGTTGCATAATATGCAGATGTGTCAATTATATTTCAGAATACAATAAAGGATCACCTTTTGGTTTTCCTTTTCACGGTATAATATGCCCACAAATCCTTTTGTGCTATTATAGTGCAGTATTTGTTGAGTTATTTTTCTTTTAACTTTCAGGAATTTTCCTTTCATTGTGCAGAGTACTTTACAGAACATCTCACTTGATTTTGTTAGGTACACTATGATGAAAGTGTCGTGTCCTTCATGAATGTGCAATGTTGAGGTATAGTTTGTAATTCCTTTTGTATCAATAACTTTGGTAGAACGGAAAGCTTGTTCTTACGCATTGTTTCAATCATATTTCTCTTCAGTAAAATTTGTCCCAATTCATTAGGCAAAAAAGTATCACAGGTAATGTTATGCTCTTCAATCCATAAGATAAATTCCGCAACACTTGATTTTTCAGAAACACTGCCTGGTTTTCTTCCGATATATGGCTGAATGTTCCATGCATATCTTGTATGTTACAAAGTACCCAAAATTTGATTCCATATTTAGCTAGTTTACTAGACATATATTGCCAAGATGATTAGTTTCCCCTAAATGTCACTAAATATTCATCTACTGTGGCAAACATACTGGGATTGTATAATTACCCCTTTCCCCCTCATCTGTCTAATAGGTGTAAATTTATCTTGTTCACATCTTGTTCTTCAGGTATCATAATTATAAAATTTAATAACTCTTCATATTATTTTGAATTTCTCCAGTGATATGGTTGCTCTGAAAATATCTGAACCTTTATATTCATCCCATGAACTCTCAGTAGACCCATTGTGTCATTTATATACACCTTGATAAACGTTCACGTGTTTCCAGTAATTTCCATACATTCGTTAAACCTTTGCATTTTGCAATGACGGAGGCATAAACCACTCTAAAGCAGAATATGCGTTTACGATAAGAGAAGTGACATACCTTGTTGGTTCAGCAATAAGATGAACTACATTATGTGCACCAAGAGGTCTCTACTCAATCAATTCGTTCTTGAGAAAAAAGACGTTACAATTTCCTGCATTCTCTTCTGATATATCATTTCTTTCTTTATTTCTTCTTCTTCTTCTTCTTCTTCTTCTTCTTCTTCAGATGATGATGAACTATCACCTGAAACAATTTCATCTTCATAAAAAGTTAGTCATTATCAATTAAATAAATGTCTCTTTTGGCCATCTCATCATCTTCTTCTTGAAGTATAGTAAAAAATAAACTAAGCAACCTCACAATCATTGCTAAAGTACTGAACTGCATCCAAGCATGAAGCAAACTAAGCTAAATGCAACAATAGAGCTGTGACCATCATAACAACGATTTTAATTCTTCTCTTTCGTTAACTATAGTTTGTAGCAACATACAAGATTTCATTGTTGACAATAATGAGTGGTTTTAACTATATTGTTGGCTCAATCATTCAAGTGAAAGCAATAATATGTATGGTTAAAAAAACCGAAGAGCCTATATGTTACTATTGCTGCTGGTGTAAATTTAATAATGCACAAGTTAAGGATGTTGCTGTAACAACAAACTTGGCCATGAGGCAAGTAAAGTCATAACAGCAAATGTGTGTAAACAAAAAATCGCAGCTTAAAGAAAAAGACCTGAACACCTTACTAGGATTAATAACATTATCCTTTAACAGCCGTCTTAATAATGGAAGTTACCTAGGAAAACAAAGGAAATCTCCAGCTGATTGAATCGACAGTTGGAAACCTCAGATTTTACTCTCGTTAATTTAAATAGAACAGTAAAATCTAATCGCTGAACTGCTCGTAAATAACCGTTTTAAATCGAAGTCAGATAAGAAAAATTCGAAGTGACAGCGGGATGGATTACTGGCTGTAACTATTTGACCCAACACTCACATTTATAATACCCCAATGTTATCTTTGTGTGCTTTATTAAAATACATTACGTAAATACAGTTCCTTTTCTGATTATCGTTTTATGGTATTCTTGTACTTTTTCTCCCTAGGGGCTACATTGATAAATTGCGTCATTGTCTAAGACGTGTTCAGGATTTCTTTCTGGATTTACCAATGTCTGTTTTTCCAATAGATTTGTAATGCATTACTTGTTTTCCCATTTTCTTGGAAAAGGAATCAATTCGTTTGGTTGAGCACTAATAAAAACTTTAGACCATATGATATCATGGACTGTGAACCCGTCATATTTGATGTTGGGATTTACTGACCCTAAGCTCCTTCTGTTCGCGAATCTTATTTTACGATACTTACATTTTTTGTTAAGATATCTTTACAAGTGAAAGATAAAACTTTAACTGTAGAAAAACAGCAAAATGTTAAGCGTTTATCCAAACATTTATATTCTTGACATATTGTTGGAATAACCTGACTTTTTATTGATGTTTAAAGTTGCACAGCATTGCTGAATTCTCTTATCTGAGAAACGTCATATTAGCCGCCTTCACCTAATTCCTATTTGACAAGTTGCTAGAGACTGAGAATTATTCGTAAATAACATCTTAATTTCTGTTTCATATTTATTTACTTAGGCTATTTTTGGTATAACTTACCTAAAATCTAATCCTCTACTGTGTTATCAATAGGTTGCCAATTCCTTGGAAGACTGTTCACTCCAACATGCAACATCATTTCTGGATATAGTTCTCTCATTGATCGAACTAAGTAAGCTCTTTAGAAGTCAACTCTTTAGTGAAAGCGAACACCTTGCAGAGGTTCTTTGATCTTCGAAAACAAGTCTTAATCACAAGGGCGCGTGTCGCTCCTATTGAAATCTTGCTACCTTCATTCGCTTACACTTTCCAGTTTCATTTAGACATTCGGAACCCAGCTATCAAAAACTTTCCACATTTACTAAAAACTTATGAACAGAGGATGCAGCAGTATCAAGCTCCCGTCAGTCTTCTTCCAATAAAGTCCTTAAAACTCCAACATGGAACTCTTCTGTTACAACGACGGGTCTACCAGTGCGTGGTTTATGATCACAATTCTCCATTCCTTTCTCAACGAAATGCTTTCATCCATCTAAACAATAGTTCGTTATGGTAGAACTTTTCTCCTACAAGCTTCTCGTACTAAAGCTCTAAGTTGCATTTTTTTCCTAGTGCAACTTGCGTTTTTATGAAACTGTTTAATGCTACAAATCAGAAACAGTCACAAAATATGATTTCTTCAAGTCTTTAACATATTACAAGGTACCAATGATTAACACTAGGGGAACTCATTTACAGCATTGTTGTAATTACTTTTCGAATGCCTTAGCCCTGCAACAAGCGCTTCTAAATTTTACGGGACGCACGTGTTTATTGTTGTGCTGAAGCAGCAACAATGTCAGGTCAGCTGTCAGCTGGTCAGTACCTTTCCGGCCATCACTTATGAACGTTGTGGTTGCGTTTCCCGCGGGCAGTAATTACAGATTACAAATATAGGCATTCATATGTTTCATTACATGATCATCGTAGTAATTTTTACGAATGTTTGTAACAACGCTACTTATGACTGTTAAGAGGTAAATTTAAAACGTCTGAAATTTTTATTATATTTTCTGCAAATGCTGTGCTTTATATTTTACCAATAATGCCTTAAGGAAGATGATAATTATTATTAATATTATTATCATACATAACTTTTCCACATTATTATTATTATTATTATTATCATCATCATCACCATCATTATCACTATCACTATCATCATCCATAATTTTTTTCCAGATTTCTCTCCAGTTGAATGTAAATGATCACCTGTTTGCGAAAAAGGCACTTACTATTTTTCGTGAATGACGCAAGAAAGCATTTCTAAATAATCTTGATTCTCATAATTAAATGAATGAGGTTGAACAGATCATGTTGAAACTGACTAACTGGAAGTAAAATGACGAAATTGCATCTCTTCATGAAAATGTTTAATCAAAACGATAGTGGAAGTAATATTCCATTTGTAGGCAGCAAACGAACAAGACTCCTATCATTAAAAAAAATTGTGATAGAAGTATACTAAATAAGATTTGTGTTCTAAGGCCAGTAATATTCTAGTCTCCTCTGAAACTTTACACATATTGCACAAGTTTTCAATTTCTCTCAGGCGAAAGGTGTATTTTGTTCTTAGTCCAAGAATTTGTCATTTTTTTCAAATCTTCGTCCTTGTCAAAGTTGTGGCTAATAAAACTTCTTTAAGAACACTTCCGCATGACACTGCAACAGGTTAGTTGCTGTCACGGTGATGCATCACCTGATTATTTTCAAGTAGAATTTCGGTTTTTAACAGAAGAAGGTCCATCAGCTTTCTGAAATAAAGACGTTATTGTTAAGAAATCCATAAATTGTTCGACGCCCAGATGGACTTTCTTCGTTCAGTTTTGAATCTCTCTACTCTCTTAGATGTGTTAAATGCTTTGAAAATATTATACAGGCCTTGCCGTCTCTGCTTAAACGAATCTAACAACACCCCTTGTACTTGCTTCAGGAAAACAGCAATAAACCCCACATGAAACAGATTTTGAGATTTGTGAATTTGTACTTAGAATAAACTTATCATAGTTTTTGTTGATCTTTTTAATAGTTTATTTGGTGCATTTCCTTTATCCAACTCGGGCATTACTCTGTATATTGGTGAGGAATTTCCTTTGACATTTCAACAAACTGAGCCACGTTTAAAGCTGCAGAATGGAGTACTGTTTGATGAATATAAGGTTGAATTTTTATCCTTGCCCTTCTTAATTCAGAGTATGAATTCCGATGCACTTTCCATCCCAGTAGTCTACTATACTTTTGTTGCATATTGCCATCCATATTCTTGAAAATAACAGAAGTAGACGAAACTTTTCAATATCTAGAATTTATTTTGATTTCTTTTCTTTGTTGCAGCAACAGCGACATCCTCCTTTACTACTTGGAGGCCTGTTTCTGGTGCTCCCGTTCCTGCCTGCAGCAAACTTGTTGGTCACTGTGGGTTTTGTAGTGGCTGAGAGAGTGCTCTACATCCCAAGGTAATAATAATATACCTATATCGCTTTAACATTATCTGTTGAGACTTACATTTTAAAGAGTGTTATGAATGTGCTGACCAGCTAGGCTGAAAATAATCACGTCACATGAGTTCACATGAATCAACTTGCAAAGGAGTTTATTAATAACAAAATGAAACAAGTTATACGCTTAGTTTCTTTTACACAACAAACCTTATGGTATGAAACCAGATCACGCCACTGTCATTTTAGAAGTATAAATATTTTGTGAATGAATATTTTAGACAGTTTACAAAACTTAGAATCGCTTTTTGTTTCGTTTATGTTAAAACGTATTACATTAATCAAATTATATTTTTGGTGATATGCAGTAACTAAAGAAGCATGAACTTGCATTACTTAGTTCGTCACCTTCAGAAAACCAGAAAAATAATTCGCCCTTTAAATTTATATTTAAAAGAACGCGAGAAATGTTCCCGCACTTCTATTTTACTACTTTGTATTTCTCCATACCAATTATTGTAAACTTCAAAGTACCCATTTGTTTTATCAACTTTGTATAACAATATTCTAAACCGCTAATGTTTTATCATTCCCATCGTTCATACGTTTTGAACTTTGCTAATATATTTGAATATTTCAACTCCTTCTGGAAAAATGATGCTTGTTATGTCAAAAATAATTTATTAGCACACATTTGTAATGCCTTAAATTGGTTGGTTATTTAACATGTTGGACATATAGTTTTGATCCATTTTCATGAAATAAAATCTGTCACAAAGGAAATATTTATAAAATGAGTAATAGTGACCACCTCCTTGGTCTAGTGGTTAGCGTTGCTGACTGCTGTCCGGGAAGCCCGGGTTCGATTCCCAGCACCTACTTAGGAATTTTTCTAAGATAGGGAGTTCTGGAACGGGGTTCACCCAGCCTCGTGAGGACAATTGGGAAGCTGCCTGATGGAGAGGTGGCGATCTCCGATCTAGTAAGTCGCGATATAGCGATCAGTGAGATGCGGTGTGCTGTTCACATGCTCCATGCAATACTCCACTCTACCAATGAAACCATGTGATGGAGGGTAGAAGACGCAGTGATCGTCGTGGTAAGCCCAAGGCTCACAAGAGGCTGCAAAAAGGCTTCATAGGGAGAAGTAGTAATAGGTGTGTATCTTTGTTGTTAAAGAATTCTAAATACATATTACAAATATATTTTTTGCATGGGTCGTCAACCGTACCATAAGCAATTAAAGAGGGGATAAAAAAATATAACACATATACAAAACATTAAATAAATAACGGTATTTACAGAGATGTACCTTACATGTTATTTAAAATTGCGCTATTTTCTAAACAGAAAGTAAATTACTTCTAACTTTGCGCACTAACAAAATACCCACCCATATTCAGCCAATTACTGTGATCCGCCAACAGATCCCATCATGTCAGTCGACCTCCAATCGCCTTAAAAAATGTTCTGAAAACACCGTTTTGCTCAGGTGGTCCCAGTGGATATATTCGGCCGGAAAATGTACCAATTCTTCATCCGTTCTAATACTGTTTTTTTAGCCTTCCAACCTCCTAGTCTAAACCGGACCATTGCTGATCTTGCGTTTCTTCCTATGACGGTGTGTATACCTGTTTACCATCGCTTAATTAATTTCATTCTATAGGCTCAAGGAGTCTTTTGTGTTACATTCTGTATCGATTTCCTGCATCTGATATCCTCTGGCCATGTTCTAACTTTCTTCCATGCATTTTAATATTATTATTATTATTATTATTATTATTATTATTATTTGTTGTTGTTGTTGTTATCGTCATCATCGTCGTCGTCGTCGTCTAGTTGACATATTTAGCCCAGGCCAATTCCTCTCTGCGCCCTCTTTTCACCCATGCAATCCAAAACGTTGGTGTTATATTTTGTATCTGGTGTCTATAACATTTACCGGGAAGTGTGGACTGGTCTCCCTGCAATAGTCTGTCAGTTTTTCACCGTCCTAGTTTTACTGTCAACCGTATCTTCCTAGCAATTCACCTCCCTCATGACCCCACAGTCTGACGTTCCTTTGGACAGCCCGAGAACCCTTTCCCTAATATCGACTTGAATTTTATTTACATGTTTAGCTCTCCCCTCTCAGGTATATATAACATTGTATGTCCTCTCTAGTGTATATCTGAAATGTAAGTCAGAACACCTACTAACTCTTAACTAATTTAGCTACTTTATAATTAGTAACAGATACCTATTTATTCTATTTTCTAATGATATTAAAGGTTACTCCAAAATAACAACATATTTATCGTTTTTTGTCTTTTGTCCACATTTCATAATCATTCATATTGCATCATTTTTCATATGTGATATATATGTAGCAATTTTTTAATGTCATTGTTTTGGTTTTGTTAACATTTACCACCATATCCCCAGGCAATCCTCCTCTAGAATTTGAATGCCTTTCTGAAATGCCATTTTGTTAGAGATAAAAGAATTAAATCGAGCATACAAAAGAAGCCTGAAATCGATTCTCATGCTTCAGGACCTGTAAATTTATTACGTTAGTTTTTGTACCCTCGTGGCTTTGTAAATTTTCATGCATAAAGGACTAAGGGTGTGAAATGCAATGAACTTGTTGAGAAATCGCCACCCAGTCCAGCACTGACAATAGTTACTAATTCCTAGGAAGCAATTGTAATGTTAAGTAAAGTAAAAAATAAACGTGAAGAACATCAATGTTTTCAGAACTTTAGTTGGCAGTCTTCTTGAAATAAGATGTAAAGTACACAATCTATTTACATGCGATATAAGTTTCATTTACGACAAACCGTTATTTCATTAAAATGTATCGAAACTGTACGTCTGTATCAAAATAATTACCGTAAATATTTCAGCAATCGTAACAATCTGTAATTTTCTCTTGATGTTTTTGCAGTTTGGGCATGGTGTTGTTGGTCGTATACGGGGCGCAGCTTTTATGGGGTGCCTTTATACGTCAGAGATCGCTATTACTGTGTGCTGGTTTCATACTCCTGCTCATCTTCTGTGGTCGAACGATGGTTAGAAATAGAGACTGGGCTTCTCGCCAAGCTCTCATCAGGTGAGATAATATTCTGTATTACTTTGCAAATAAGCCCTTTACATCATGTTAGTTATCATATGTTAATTAAAATGGAGTGGTAATGGTGAACTGAAAAAAAAAGTATATACTCAGAATACACACTTTAAACAGGTAAAGAAAATAAGTAAGCCACTACGACATTTGGATTTATAGGAGGATTTTGCCCTTGATTTAACTGTTAGTAGTTTTGCGTTTTACGAGCTACGGTATTCTGGATTTGTGTGTTGTAAAACAAGATTACAATATTTTCCTGAAGTATTAGAACTATAAACAATCCTAAAGTCAGTTTTACGTAAACATGAGCATGGAAAATATCTGAACCATATATTATTAGTAAAATACTCATTATTGGTAAACCCCAACGGGTGGCCTAGGTCAATAAGGCGAGAATTCCTAAGCGGGAGGTCTGGGGTTCGAATTCCACCAGGATCGTCTTCCCTGACTGAGGTTTTTTACAGGCCTTAGGCCTGGAACGTTTCCTTCCCTATAAAGAAATGTTTCCCAATATATCATTTTACATCATGTGTCATCAGTGTTCGCCGCCAGTGGTGCTTCAGTAGTAAAAACGGCTATAAACACCTTTCAAAAAATTATTGTTTAATTTTAGGAACAATTAAAGTAAGCATTTAAACGGTTTTGAGTTGTAGTTGAAGTTATTGCCGAGGGTCGGTGTAGTGGAATAATTATTACATACACTGAAAACATGGTTCGCATGGTTATACCTGCTATTGATTACACAGACATTTATATAAAAAGAATTTGTATTTCATATCAAATACATTATCACTCTTGCATGTGTACGCACACATGCATACATACACACCCACTATCATATTGAAAGATCCTTTTATTACATGTCTCCCTATGCAAACATATCCCCATATGTTAACCTATCCCTTATGCATTTAACAAACTTAGTTACCAGTACTATCAACTTCTTCTATTCGGTACTTGGGCAACCTGGGTAACGGTTTTATTTGTATCTACAAACAGCACATATTCTCTTATCTGTTATTTGTCTTTCATACTCCTAATCTAATCCAAACTAGACCCTCGATTTCAGAACTCATATATCCTATATACATCTCTCTGTCCCATTTTATTTTGAGCTCATTGATTAAACTAAGTGATATTTTCTCTTTCCCTTCAGCCTCCTTAATTTTCCTAGGCCTCCTCCTCCTCCTCCTCCTCCTCCTCCTCCTCCTCCTCCTCCTCCTTCTTCTTCTTCTTCTTCCAAATATAATTACGATTGTTGCTCCCTTCTCCCCTCTAAAGTTATTTTATTTTCAGCTGCCCATTATCTTTGATCCCAATTACTAATCTGATGTCTGTAGCACAAAGTCCTTAAAGTTATTCGATCTCGTATTATTGCGTAATTATTATACTTTTACAATGAATAGTTTCTTCATAGTCCCCAAATTCCCGTAAATCACCTCGTTTTAGAAAATCGTTTTGAGCTTGATTAATAAATTGAATCCTGTAGGCATTTTGAAACCCAGAGTATATGCTTTATTTATAAATTTACCCGTTACAATGCTTCATTTGTTGGACACTAATAAATTTACCAAAACCGTGTGGATTTAAGCGAGAATTTATCTTCAAACTATATTTCTTAATAGATAGAGAGAATACCGTTTTTGATTCTAAGCATTTGAACTGAAGACAGCATCATGTTTTCAGGAGACCTATGAATACGGAAAGACTGTATTGCAGATGTTATGAAATATCCAAACCGATTTTTTATGGAATTGTTATGTGCAATTCGGTATGCTCTTTTTGTAACTGATGAAATTAAAATTTTAAAAAGTATCCTAAAATTTTCTGAAATTATAAGAAGAATTGGGCCCCTTTCACCTTGGTCATGGGCAGTTTTCATCGAATTAGAACATAATCATAGTTGAAAGTACATGACAGCATTTTTTTTGAAAGCCCGACTTAACTACTGAGGCCTCCTCATAGGCGGTGGACACTGATGATACATGAGATGAAATAATAAACTGGGAAATTGATTTTTTTTGGTTAAAGGAAGGAAGCGTTCCAGGCCTAAGTTTAGGATGCCTCCCATGCATTTGCCATTTATGAGGACAGAGGAAATCCTGGGAAAAAGAAAAAAAAATCAGTCAGGGAGGACGGTCCTGGTGGGATGCGAACCCCAGACCTTCCACTCGCGAGTCCGGGCCTTAACGACCTTGGTCACCCGTGGCGGTATATGGCAGCATATAGTAAAGAAAATATTCATGTTGATAGTGCTGCCAACAATTTTGTAATATTGTACTTTATATTAAAAATACATTTAAACTGCAGTTTTAGGGAATTTCATCGAATAAACATTTTAAAAATCACTGGTAAATCGCAACGATATCATCTCTAATTGAACTGAAGAGTGGTTAGTATGTAGTTTGGACACTTCTTGGAAGTGTATCTCTGGATAATAGCATGAGGTTAAAAACTTCAATGAGGTCTGTTTCATTTTTAACAGGGCTGGTCTCAAGGCACTTCCCCATAACTCCAAGTTACATTACAACTTCGCTAACTACCTGAGAGACACTGGACAACTGGACCTAGCAACTAATCACTACAGGGAGGCCCTTCGGTAAGTTTGCAGAGCAAATTAATTCTGACTTTGGCTATGGTTAAAATTTATAGCTTAAGTTTTAAGTAGGAAACTGATTACGCTTCGGGAATACAGTACTGCAATATAAGAGGAAAATCTTTTTGGTTTAATAAGTATATCTGCACGTTAACCATCTAGGACATTTGACAACGGCACTTTAACACTTAACACGGTAACAGACTCAAACCAGGACTGTAAGATCACACGCTCGGAACTTCACCAAATTTCTTGAGACTTTCATTTCATCTGAGAAATTCCTTAGGAGTTGGCATAAGATTTTAATAACAGTCAATTTAGTAGTATAATCCGAATATATAAAATAGAATGGTGGCAGCAACCTGCTGGTTGATAATATATTCTAGAAGTTTATTAATTATTTATTTCATTGCTTATAGTCAGTTTAAAGTTCATTTTAATTGTATAATTAAAATAGTATTGGCCAAAGCGAGAAACTGTTTGTACCGAAGCTGTTTTCGAAAGTGGACCAACTCTTATTATTAATTCGTGAAATGACCGTTTACCTCAAATTCATGATCACGTCTCATGTAACTTACTGTAAAGCGGTTTGAAGACTGGCTCTGTCGTAGGTGGCCCTACGGGGATGATGCAATTTATGAATGGTTTCTGTATTGATGATGAGCTACCTCGGTGTTGTTGCGGATGCTCTCGCGGCAAGTGTCTCTGGGTGATTACGTTATTTCGTTGTGTGCAGCTCAACAGGTTGGGGAAGAAAATTTTAAGGTGTAAATGAGCACTCGATACGACATAATATATTTACGTAGTTTATTATGTCCAAATTCGAATGCTTCCTTTAGTGTTTTCGCTTTTATACATGGGCTATTTTGATTATAAACTTAGTTGCCGCGTATGAAACTTTCAGACTAGTACTGCGAACTGCTGAACTAGTCGCACAGAAATAAACTGAACTGAATAAGTCCACTGAATGCTAAGTGCCTGGCTTGACCGTACTGAACCGCTTGCCTATGACTGCGTAAACAGAGACTGCTCCAACAAGCTGAATGCTTGGCGTGAACTTCTTGAACTGCTTGGCGAAATTAATTTCTTAAACTGCTTACTGCGTGCCGAATACTGAGTTCTACTACTTGCCTCAGCGCGGTGACCGCCTCCTTATATATCCACTTCTAATTGAAATTCGTTGGCTAGGAGACGCCAAAAAAGGACGCACATCCTCGCGCCTTTCTTTAAAGGTTCAAATGGACTTTTTTCATTGGCTGATTCAAATTTACATACTTCACACTTCATTAACCTATATTTGAAGGTGTTTAAGAGTATATTATCATTAGAATATTTAAAGGGCCAGCGCATCATCAGCATCCCCTCCCCTGGACGGTTTAAACATCCTTCACTAAAGTTGTTTTCCCTGCAATAGAAAGCCCGTCTCTTTAAACTCGAAACGAGGCCACGAGCGACCATCATAAAATCTTTGAAAAGGTTTTATGAGGCTGTTGACAAGTCCAGCTACTGCACACACGGAAATACACCAAAGAAAGTTTCTATTTACAATTCTTATGTTGCAGTTACATCTTAAAAACTTACGCCTGCCTCAACGTGAACCCCACACCTTGCGATGTTTCTTACCCTTCCTAGAATATCAGCAGGATCTTGAGCCTCTGTTATTGACCATACTGTTAAGGTGGCATAACAATAACTAAAATGCGACATTCAAGCATGCTAGTTCAAAGAACCATTAATACAAACATGTTCCTGGGTAGGTACATCCGAAATGAATACTTCAGCCGGAATGCGTCATTCAACTGAAGCGAAGGATTTTCCAAAATGCTATGGCATCAAAATGTTCCAGAGAAAGTTGTTGCTCGTCCGGAGAATCGCGATATATTGATATGCTCTTCGAGAATGACATTCCACACATTTACTCCCCAGCAAACTTTTATGTAATCCGTCTGGATTCAGTGCGGATTTTCATTGGGCCAATATTGCATATTGTGTCCATCGATCTTGAAAGTACTGGAAAGGAATTTCCCATCGTAATATATCATGGTCTACTTCTTCTCGACTTTCATAATAGTTCCTATCCTTTTTAATGTTAATACTTACTTATTCTATTTCTAAATATACAATGTAAGCGCTGCAAACTAGAAAATTCCAAAGATTGAAATAACAATTTACTATCATTAAAATGCTTTAAATAAATTATTATTTTAAAATTGGATAACTTACCATTTTGAAAGATAGCATTCTGAGGAAACATCTATCTACAATGCGGAAACTAACTGTGTGTATAACTTAAATCTTTTCATTTAAGAATATTAATATGGAATGTGTTGATTTGATTTATTTATGGACGCTCTTTAACATCTCAAGTCCCATTCCATTCAGGGTGTGAAATGGCTAGTAAATGTTGCCCAGAGGTCTCTTCTTTCAGGCTTGAGGTAATTTTTCGTGCCGTAAATGTACGACACGGGACCCACGGCTTTACTTCTCTTCCGAGGGAAGCCATACTTAGGATTTTTCGCCCGAAAAAATCGGTCGGATTTGAACCCACGATCTTGGGTTTAGGAGGCAAATATGGTTATCACTGCACCACCAGGACCGACATATGCAATGCTGAAAAAGGAGTAGAAAGAAGGGAAAAAAATACCAATTTTAAGATTAAGAACAAGCGGTCTTGTTATGGTGGCAGGCGTTAACTCCAAAGCTACAGCCGAGTTTATGAATGTTCAAGAGCACTGAAAACCTAAAAGCTTACCATAATCAAACCATTTTTCCCTGTCAAATACAGAGCATTACTTTGTGGATCATATGCAGCAATATGCAAACATTCAAAATTAGCTGCCAATACATTACTGTGCCACACGTCAGCCAGCTTTTCATGCGTGAAACGATTAGCTATATCACTCTTTTCAAGCAATAACAGTACAGTTATATACACTAAATACTAATAATAAAATGAAATTAATATAGGTTTAAATACAGTTGTTATATAACTTGTCTATTGATGTTTCAAAATCTTACCGCTTCCACGTAAACCTGTCCTGTACACAGAGTAAGCGAGCAAAATTTGTGTTTAATTGTGATGTAGCCTGCTTATGACAGCGCCACCGTCAGTGGCTTTGGTTTATGTTTGATTAACTATGAACGCACCTCTCATCCCAACGTTGTCTGTACCTTCTTATTGAACAGTATGAAACCATTAAAATTCCCATTCTCTAAATATAGAGCCTTCGTTTGGACGCGTGGCCGGCTTAACAGGGATTTTCTTGGCACCGGAAAGCACGCTGTTTGCCAGCTGAATCGGATATTCAGCCCTTAAATTCAAGTGTATAATTTCTATAATGCACCTAATAACAATTTTTTGGTCACACAATGACATGTCGTTTACAAGATTCGGGTTTTTCTGCACTCTAGTATCTATTATTATCATGATCATCTTAATAAAACCATGCTTCGTTTGTTAAAAAAAAAAAAAAAAAAAAAAGAAATTAAATGTGGGTCAATAGATCGAAAATTAACATTATCCAATACCAAATTGCAGAAATAAAATCCATTCACATTATCGCGAGGGTGCAATTCATGAACTACGTTTTTAATTTTAAAAGTTTAGTGGCATTCAAAGTCAAGGTTTGCGAAAGCTGTGTAAGCTTTCTCAGATATTTCTGGGGACACAGTTCTAACTTTTCTCCGATGTCATCGAGTTTATTCCTCTGTAAAAACACGACGTTGTACTTTCGGTTTCTTATCAAGAAAAGATCCTGTTTCCCTAAACCTAATCACAAGATTACGAACCGCTTCTCTGTGAGGCACACAAATAACAGGGAACAGTCTATAAATCGCCGTCTCACTTCTCTACAGTAGTTTTATCATACATGAAGAATCTGTGTGCTAAAGTATACGGACTTGTAACAATACTAATACGCTATAACACCGAAACACATTTCAGTGGTCTCATAACGTTTTAACTCCAGTACAGCTCAAAGACTTCGCGTCACACGGGAGCGGAGAACAGGACCGGTTAGAAACAGGATAGACAAATTCCCGTTAAGCCGGCTATGCGTCCAAATGAAGGCCCTGTACTTAGTGCATTTCAACTCGTAAATGTTTCATGTGTATTTTTTCCAAGTCGTATAAAAGAGACAAACATAATTGACAATGGTCTGGTGCGTTGAACTTGTGACAACTTGATGACTGAGCACATGCTGAAGTAAAGGTAGTAATATACTATTGCTAGTCTCGTTTACTGTCACTAATTCGCAGTTCGATGTTAGATGGTACGTTGCTTCATTTCCAGATATGCCGATAATGTGTGCGCCTTGAATATATGCTGGTGCAAGTTTACCGCCGATTTTACTCTGAACGGTAAATAAATCCTTTCTTAAGGAGCAAATTGTCCGATATAGTAGACGATAAGCTTTTTGGGGATCATGGGATCGTTTTATGTACATTCCCACATAAGATTTCATCCAAAAGCCTGGAAGGAATACATGAATATGGTTTTAGTTTATATTGTAATAATAAATGAAAACTCAGTAATGCTTTGCCCCTTAATACACCTAAATGCGAGATTGTTACGCTGCTTGCACCTAACCATAATTTCTTCCTTATGAAGATATTCATTGACATTCAGCGCAACAATTGATTAAACTCATTCCAGAACACGGTTTCATCAGAGTTAATTATCCCTTCGTGTGTTTTATTGTGCTATGTTTAACAGTATCAAGCCTCGCATTCTTCTGCTCCATTGCCCAGACGGGATATGTGACAACTGCCGATCGTACCCATCACACAATAAAAACGAATCGCCCACCGGCCAGCGGTCGGACACACCAAATCGAGCGGAACGCTAGCAACCAGGAGATATGAATTCCAAACGCGGTCAATTCATCATCGCCGATACCCATCACATTCAACTATTGGCAACAGCCCGTGGGCGGGGATCTAAATGTTTTCAAAAGGTTTCGAAAACATTGCCGCTGGTGGATAGCATTCTAGCAATTCCTGGTCGCATTCAAATCACCCTCCTCATCGGCGATGAAACGAAACGCTGGTGCGCAGTTGAGTTAATACGAGGACGTTGTGCAATATCGTCAATTAGTTTTGGCGGATTCTCCTGTGAGATGATGTAATTAAGATGCATGGGTAGTAAGTTTCATAAACTCGGATACGCTCCATAACGTAATGGCGAAGGATAATCGATAAACGCTTCAGACTTTCTCGCACAAGTAACTTATATATTCTTCATTTTAAATATTAAATACATTTTCAATATTAAAATAATGTTCTATCTTAAAAAGCCGCGTTACAGGTAAAGTGGAAATGTTTTCTACCTGAAAAAGGATACTTTTGCAATGAGGTTTGGATTACATGTAAAACTCATCATTTTATGAATTAAATGTGTGAAACTTACGGGGGAAATGTTCTATATTAACAAAGTGGACGATACCGCCAAGAGTTTTAAAAAATCTAGGAGCCATTTCTCCAGGAGGAATGGTCTCATACACTTCAATAAGGCATCGTTGCGATGAGAGGTGTGTTCATAGTCAGTCAAACATAAACCAAAGCCACTGGCGGAGGCGCTGTTATAAGCAGGCTACATCACAGCTCAGCACAAGTTTTACAGTCTACATGGAAGCAGGGACGGTTTTGAAACTTCAAGAGCAAGTTTACCAACAACTGTATTTAAATTTAATTTCATTTCATTGCTGGTATTTATTATATGTAAACTGTACTGCTGTTGTTTGAAAGGAGTGATATAACTAAACATTTTAAGCGTTAACTTTGCTATAAGTGTTGCTTAATGCATTTTTATGCTGGTGGTGGACTTCTGTTTTGGGCCTGGTGTTGGAAATTTGTGATTATCTGTAGGGAGCTGTGATTATCTATAGGGAACTAGTTTGCAGTCCCGGTGCTAACGAATTGTCTCGGTAATCTTGTGAAGAGTTAATGGAAGGTGAGAGGAATCGGTAGGAGGAGCCTCTTCCCCATAACATTCATAATGTGTGTGCACCAACTCTGAAATGTCACCTCTCGTTATGTGCTTTCTTAGGGTGTTTGCCTTCTTGAGAATAAACCGAAGTATTCTCGTAACCTTGGTCTAAAAGATTGTAAGAATCCCGACTTTTTGCCAAATTCTGCGTCTGGCATTTTCCTCTAGCGCATTCAAGCATTTATAAATTCTTCAATCAGCAAATGACTGACGCGAAACCTTTCTGCTTCACTCTTAATGCTACTCTTTTCATAGGTAATGTCAAGTTCACTGACGATACTGGCCGCAGTAGCCAGCGAAAGCTTTGGTTCTTAAATTTCATTTAATTCAACGACTACGGGTAAATATCCAGTTATTGATTAATTATAATAATAAAAATGTAGAATACGATATATAGTTAACAAATGCGGTAGCAGTAGCAGTATCACCTCTAAAATAAAGTTAAGCATTTGGAATGGAAATTGAATACTGCTAACGTCATGTTCATACCTGTCAATAGCAAAACAGTTTACTACACGCTTTTCAAAATGTGAGAATTGTAGATGTATATCAACATTGCAAAAAATACGTAGCCGATTCTTCATTACAAGTTTTTCCCAATAAAAGTTTCGTAACAAGTAAAATAGCCTATTCTTCAAAATATAACACATTATTTTCGACAGCTTCAACCAGGCCGCTTTGAAGGCAACAGACTCCTTAAAGTTTCCCCCACCTCTTCAAACGTAGATATTTCATAAATGTTTCTTTGTGAATCGAAATAATATATGGTCGGGTGGTGCAACATTTGGGTTGTATGGTGCATGACAAGGTTTTAAATGGCATTTGAATACTGGATTTTTATCTTGTTTAATATTATGCAATATGCAGGGACATTGTCTTGCAAGGAGGCACGTTTGTTCATTAAAGGAATCCATTGGTTCAGTATAAGTTCAGCATTAGGAATACGAACATTTGGAAAGACATTGAAATGCACAGTCAATATGCTATAAAAAATACAACGTAACCTTCTGACCAGCATTAATTTCTCCAACTCATGGTTCAGGTACTTTAGCAAGGGAAACCCATTGCCTTCTTATGCAGAACAATCAATTTCTTCTAGGAAATTACTATCCACTATCAAAGCTGATCTCTTTTGGCATTTTCAAGCAGGTCATAGTAGGTATCGACCCGTTGTAGGCGTCGTAGATGGCGAAAGACTGACCTGATGGGGTGTTTCAGATAGTGACGCCTGCGACTCGCATTTAGAAAGCCCCGGGTTCAAATCCCTTCACCAACCATCCTGACCTTAGGTCCTTTTCTTTTCTTTTCTTTTCTTTCCTTTCCTTTCCTTTCCTTTCCTTTCCTTTCCTTTCCTTTCCTTTCCTTTCCTTCCTTTCCTTGCCTTGCTTTGCCTTTCTTTTCCTTTCCGACCTCTTATTTCATATTAATTTAGCTGGTTTTATTGCAAAATTAAAAGTGCCAGGCACGTTGGTATGGGCGTTAAGATGGTGGCTTGAGGTTTGGAAAAATGTCTGAGGATCGGAGAAGATCTAGAACAATGTTGGGAATCCCATTCAAGTCCGTGCCTCAATGTCCCTGGATCTTGGCCGCCCGGTTATCCCTCCCTTGAACAAGGCTAAGTACCAAAACGGTCTCCTCCGTCCCTGCTATTTCAATCTAAGACTAGTCTTACAAACACCAGGCTTTGCTGACAATTCTAAACTATTAACAAGTGACTTCTATTCTAGTACGACGTTTTTAATAGTGTTTAACGCCCGTTTTAACTACCGACCCTGATGTTACAAAACCGAATAAAAATAAAAATATGAAATACTCCATCTCAGTACCTTGTTTCCTACACCGGGACGTTTATTGCGAACTCATACACTTTTATTTCTAAATTACATTCTTACATTATTATTTTCCAGATGATACTTATACCTAGGTTACAATTAGAAATTTACTGTGATAATAACAATAGCAAATTTGATAAATAACAAAATTAAATTCGCTTAAACTACTTCGTAATTGCAGCAATATTCGAGTAACTGGAAACCAGCTACTGCTTCTACTACTTCCACTTAATCTTTAACTCTAAATGAATAAACTTCTATTCACCGGTATCCGGTAGAAACTGTACTGGTGACCAGTACATTTCTTACATACTTTTACTTTGCTATTTATATTACCAATTGTAGATGTGGTACTAACTGCCCCTTTGTAGCGTAACAAAATGTTGCGTTGAGTTTTTCTTAATTGATTTCTAATTTGTGTCGTGCATTCTTGTGACCCACACTCCAGCCCCATATGTAATTATTGTTGCAAAGATACTGTTGTGGTAAATGTTAATAACATTTAAGATATTTTAAATTTTGATTGAATAATTATATATAATTTCATCATTACTTTCTGGGCTTTAGCTCTTGTATGTTCAATATGCTTCCTGAAATTTAACTTCTCATCTAATAGCATCCCTAGGTATTTACCTTCATTTTTTATTTTTATTGTTGCATTGTTATATTTAATTACTGGACCTCTTTTTAAACTTCCTTTCATCATCATGTAACCTGATTTTGAGGGAGCTATTTGTAATTTGGATTTTGTACACCGTAATTTTAATTTTGGTGTCAAGTTGTAGGCTCTTGCTTCTAATTCTCTTTGTGAGCCTGCTTCATTAATAAAAATAATATAATCAGCATATGCCATGGTATTTAATACGATATCTGCATTGTTATTTAAGTCCTCTAATAGAGTTTTCATTACTATATCCCAAAATATGGGCCCCCTGAGGGCTCCATTTCGTAATATGTTTATTATTTCTGCAACTCCTTTTATATAAACTCTTCTGTGTACACAGTAATCTTTTACTATTGCATTAGGCTTTTGGGACTGACGTTACAGGAGATAAAATGATAAACTGGGAAAAGATTGTTTTTTAAGGAAGGAAGCTTTCCAAGCCTAAGTTTGGGGTTCTTTCCTTATTTGCCATTTATGTGGACTGACGAAAATCAGTCAGGGAGGATGGTCCTGTAGAAATCGAACCCCAGGCCTCCCGCCCATAAGTCCGCACCTTAACGATCTCGGCCACTCGTGGCGGCATGTACGACTTTACAAGAAGTAGGCAATCTTTCTCAATAAGGTATATCTTTAATGCTTGGGTTTGCAGCACTGAGCTGCAATTTCTTCTTGCTGTTGACTACATCTTCATCTTATAGTTTAAATTTTTACAATCATTACAGGAGAAATGCAAAACTACTCTAATTACGATAGTGCAGTCACATTTTCAACGGGAAACTGAAAATAATGATCATTATAATATTTATCACTGATAATTACAATGTGATTCAAAATAATTCATCCGTAACCTAATATAGCAACGACAAATGAATTATACCGGGTAAGGTATGACCAAACTTTCAGAACACATTCCTCACACATAGAAAAAGAAAATATTTATATGGACATTCGGAAATGCTTTATTTTCATGTTAGAACTGATTTTGTACAACTCTTCATTGTACATTAATCATGGGAAACACAAGAACGTACCAGTATACAACATGAAACTCTTTCTTACATAAATGTTCAATGTTCTCTTCGTTACATCCGGTTAAGTTGATTTTTAGATTCACCCCCAGTGTTTTGTGTTCCATTTGAACGAAAGTAGTGTTGATGCTAGCGAAGGGCATTTTGAACATTTCATGTAAGAAACAGTTTCATGTAGTATGCTGGTACGTTCTGTTTCCCATGATTAATGTACAACGAAGAGTTGTAGAAATGAGTTCTAAAATGGAAATAAAGCGTTTCCGTACCCATGTCCATATAACATTTTCTTCTTCTAAGTGTGTGGAATGTGTTTTTGAAAGTTTGGCCATACCTTACTGTTACATCCTGTATAGAAGAGAGTTTGACACGAATTATATACTCAGCTTTGGTATTGAGAAGTCAAGAACTAGCATTAAAATGAAACCAGCCGATCTACAATCGTACTCTTTGTGTGTAACTTTTTTATTGTCTATCAACTAGCTTCAGAAATGCAAAGTTTCATTAAGGTCTTACCTCCTGAATACAATTTAGCTTCATAGTCATGAACGATGACATAAAATGCGTCAACTATAAGAATTGCATTAATATAAAATAAAGAAATTGGTTAAGGTATAGAAACTTAGCGCATATTTGTAGTATTTTGGGTGTTGTAAATTTCAGCACATTTTAAAACGTCGTTTTTAAAACCTATGAGGCACAAAAACATTTTTACCCGTAAGTTAATTCTGTTAAACCGAGCTTTATTAAGCCAACAGCATACTAATTCCCAGTATTAAGCTATATCATTAAATGTTGCATCCAATGCTATTGTTGCAATTAGTTAATGTTTCAGAACGTTTTGCAATGCGGCTCTCATCCATTGTTTTTGTGGTTCATGCGGCCCTGTACAGGGATTGAATTTAACATGGCTGGTTTACACAAACAGGGCATTTTCCATCACTTAGCCGTAACGAAGCGCGTAGTGAATCAGGGTTTCATGCCCAATTCAGTTTTAATCACAGTTTTTTCCCCTAAAAATCTGATGCTATTGGCTGAAGAAAAATCAACACACCACAATGTTGTCCACAAGACCGGAAATTAAGATAAATCATCCTCAGAAATGATGATATTTCTCTTTTAAATAAAGTGTGTTTTTTCACACAATCCTTGTGTTAGGTTCAGGTTTGTAATCAGAGCCAGATATGAAAAATTGAGATCACAACCGGGACTCGAACCGCCGATTTTCAGCTTCTCGCCTGAGTCTGGGTCACAAGAACTTGAAGCGCTTCTTAGGAATAAAATATCTGCTACTAGATATCTTAAGTCTCCAGAGGATCGTGGTCGGACGTGGCACAGTATTCATGTGGTAAGAGCATCTGCACCGAAAGTTCAAAATCTGTAGTTCTAGTCCGAGGCTGACCCCGATTTTTTCTTACCTTACTGTGATTCGCTATCACATGCTTGTATGAAAAAAATGCATTTAAAATAAATTAACCCTAACATTGCGGTTAATTTGAAATCTGAGTTACAGGCAGTGGAAGGTTTCGTGTCACTTCACAGGGATTAAGTCGGCCCTGGTGGTGTAGTAATAACCATACTTGGCTCGTAGGCCCAAGATATCGGGTTCACCCCGCCCAGGGTTCATGGATTTTTTTCAGGTGTAAAAATCATAGGTGTGGCTTTCTTGCGAAGGAATAAAAGTATGGTTCCCATGTTGTAGATTTACGGCAAGAAAAAGAGCCTCAAACCTGAAAGAAAAGACCGCTGAGCAAAATTTATCGGTAGTTTAACACCCTGTATTGAATAGGAAGCTGATGACCTGATGACCTTTTAAAGATCGTTCGTAAATAAACCAAACAAAAGAAGGAATCAAATCTGTGCAACGAAATAAACCTCAGTTGGAAGATATTGCGGTTGTAATCAGATAACCAATGGTAACCCAAATGGTAAGAATATCGGCACTATAAGAGGAAGAGCCGTTGTTCTAAATATGCCGTGACCTGAAATGTTTCCAATGTACCTGTGAATCCTAAACTTGACTTATGTGAAAAATCAAATTACATATATTAAGGCTTAAGTTTAGAAGGCAGACTTTTTGACAATCGTGTCGCTGAGACTTGACTATAGATGACAGAGGCTCACATGGACTGAAACTATCGTAAATAACCGTGTTCTGAGGTAGAAGCTCACAAACATTACTTCGTAATTATTATATAGATAACTTTTCTGTAAACGTAAGTATGCGTGTAATTTTGATCATAACTAGGAAATATATTTTTTTCCAATGCTGCCACTTGTTTTAGCATGGTGGTATTGTAGCGGACTTCTAAGGCCAGGCCGCTCATTAGGGCGCAGCTATGTTGTCCCAGTAAAGATCCTTAAATCTGTGGATGAATAAAATGAAAAGTATTAATGATGGCGCAAATGAGCTCGGAGTCCTTGGCATCTGGCATTCCCTTTCTGAGGGTAGGGTAAAACACTGGGAGAAAAAAATAAAAACCCTTATCCATACAGCTAAACAACTTAGTGGTCGAGCATGTTGCTACTAAAACACGAAGGCGGCGGTCTATGACTAGGAATTAAAGAATTTCTATGTTAAACATATAAAAATGTGTGCACATTGTTGATAACAATAGGATTAGTGCATTGTTATCAACTTGGTTTTTTTCGCTCGTTGTTATCCAAATCATCCCATCTATGAACTACAACATTAAAAACTTCTTCCCATTGTTTTATATTCATATTTCCAACTTTATACTTGGCAATAGCCGTGTCGCTGAAAAAATGGAACTTGTTTTCTTTCGCTATTAAAAGTATTCGTTCATCCGAACAATAACAATTGGTAATAATGCGTTTCATTTTCAGTGGTGACACAAGCCTGCCGTTTGTATGTGTATTAATAATGTGGTTAGCTAAGAAGCCTGGATCACAAGTACTCGGAAGTTTTGAGTCGTTTTAAAGGTAAAAATCTTTACAACGAATTTACGTTAGAGGTCTCAAGTTATGTAGGTAAAGATGGAAGTGTTTTGTGACTGCTATCATGGTGGCGCAGATGGTAAGAGTATCGGCACGGTAAGCGAAATTTTCGTGGTTCAAGACCGGTCGTGACTTAGAACTTTTCCTATCCGACTCCCATTCTAAATATTTATATTTGGGACCTGAGTTTAGCGCGACTACTGGCCAAAACGAACCACAGCTCTATCCTGTATCAGAAATGTTTCTCTCCTTGAATGCCGCTTTTATTCATCGACAAATATGCACCATCTCAAAAGTATGAAAAGTGTTCAGTAGCAGTTTTTTTCTCGATTACAAAGTGAATAATTAGGACATTGGTGAAATTAAATCCCGCTGGTATTTTTCTAAAAAATATAAATATTAACTGTTTAACTAAAATACAGTAGTAATTTCATTGGCCATTATCTCTCAATTTTTCTGTCAGTGTTTAATGGATTTATGGAGCTTATCAATGAATTTTTATTCTCTGGACGAGTAATGTTCGTGCATAAATAAATTTTAATTAAGATTGCAGATGTTTTGTATATTTGTAAATTACTATTAGCAAATTTTAGAAAATATTTTGGAAACTATTTAAGAGTTGCTTTTCTCTCTGGATTACTAACGGGACATTTTGTATGCATAAACTAATACTTGGTTCATAGAAAATTTGGCGAAATGTAACATTTCCTACCGCATCTAAAAGTAGCGTTTTGCAAAGTTTCTATTAAAAAACTTAACTTGCATTTTTTCGCGCAATTCTATCAGTAATGAAAATATCTATTATAATTAATGTTTCTAAATGTTTTTTTCCAATTATCACCCACATTCATATAATTTTTGCCCTTAGAGTTCAAAGGTATCAGGCGCTTGTTTCAGCTGCGGAATGTAATGAATAATGCGAAATGATGAGAAATCTCTGGTTTACCCCGAAGGTCTTCAAGATAAACAGAAGCTCCACTCTAACACTGGAACGCTGTAATATTTATTACGTATTATTAAGGAAGTCTCTACGTTTATATACTCGTGAACCGGCCAGTGAGGGAAAGGTTTTGAGGTCACAGAACTTCCTCCGTATTTAAGCGTACACAGAAATATTTGGTAACACGCATGCTTAGTTTGTTGTAGCCTGTGCCCAAGTTATGCCCTCTCTGGTATAAGGTTTGTATGCGTGCGCTCCAATAGTCGAGTCAACGTGATGAGAATAAGTAAGAGAGGCTGTATGTAGAGTTAGTGTAATTCCGAGTAATTTTTATAAGTAAATCTCACAGACATATCCGTTTTATGAGCGAAAGCAAAATGAAAATAGCATACAAATACACAGTACTTGTCATTACCACCTGTTCATTTCGAAGCTGGTCCAATGTAAACGTGAGAACTAAAAGAAGTCCTAAATAATAGTAAAAATAGCAAATCTAATAATATTAATATGGAACTAATGAAATATGGCAATATACAGATTTTTGCCATTCTTAAATAATTCTTTAAAATCAAGATGTGTACTTAAATGTGGAAAATGTTTTAATAATTACATTTTTAAGAATGAGGATGATATAAATTACATAAAATATACAGGAATAAGTCTCCTAATGAAAGCTAAAACATTTACAGAAGATAGCAAATATTATCCTATTAGAGGAGCAATAAAATTTTAAAAAGGAGAGATCGTACATGGGCAAAGTTTTAAATTTAAAGCACTTGGTTGAAAATTTCAGAGAGTTTAATAAATATGTGCATTTGCTCTTTATCGATTATTTAAAGTCTTTCGATATATGTTTCAAGTATAATGAATGATACTATAAATTATTAAGGAAGTGTATGAAAAAACAAGGATTAATTTAAAGAGTAGCGATAACCTGATTATTTCTGTAGGAGTAAGACAAGTTTTTTTTTATTTTTTTTTATTTTTTTACCATACAGGGGGATTCCAATGTAAGTTCCCAGTTTGAAATGGCTGCATATTCTTTCATATGAGTACCATTGCTTTAGAGATACTGGGTTTTTTCCATATGCGGGACCCTGTTTCGCAAAAGTATGGTTTAATGCATACAAGTGTATTAGTGCAGGTTCTTGTAAAGTATGGACTTGTAACTTTCGGTTCCGCAAAAGAAATGCAACACTGGTAAAGTATTAGTAAAAAGTAAGAGTATAAGAGTAAGATGGAGGAACAACTGTTTGCCATACTTGGTCATAGCTTGAATTAGGTTATGTCCATTATTTAGGGATGTTTATTGTACAGAGCGAATCATTGTCATTCCTGCTAAATGGATTTTGCATTTTTTCTCACACGTAATGATAATTTAAATAATTTATTAATTATTTATCAATGTTCAAGCCTAATAATACACTTTGAGACGAGTATCCCATACGGCTACATTTAGGAGTATCAATTTCAGCCGTCGAGAGATGGCAGAAGAAGTGAGCTTCCCGATTGCTGTCAGTTATTTATTTTATAATTCCATTTGATCATTTATAATTATTGGAACTGGAATTGTAATGGGAAAGCAATAGGACAAATATCGGAATTTAATTTTTGCGCTGCCATAAATTTCATCTTGGAGAAAGAGACCTTAATGAAAAATACAAACATTTATCACATTTTGTCACCATTAGAAGAAACTTAAGGAATACTAGAATTGAAACTCAGCTCAAATTTACGAAGTTACCAGTTGTTTATATAGAGCGAAAATTCGACACTTACAGAAAAAACAAAAAACAGAATTCAGGCAGAGAAAGTGATATTTGTAAGTGTTGCAAGATGTGACCCGACAAGAAAAATTAGGAAATGAAAGTATAAGAAACGATTTGCAAATGGTTTAAATTATATATTAACTTATAAAAAATGAATGGCATACTTTAAACACACATTAAAATAGAATTCCACATGTAATGAATTGATGCATTTAAGGAGCTGTAACTGAATTAATTCCTAAAGCTTGGAGTAAATGATGTGCGAAATCGGCTCAATAATGGAAATAAAACTGAAATATTACAAATATAAATAATACAGGACTACTAGTACACTATTCCATTGATTATGTCGTCTATGATGTCCGAGTTACCTACAGATGTTTTTTCTGGAGATGCGGCACTAGCATGATGAGTACTTCCCATTCCCTATGCTACTTCTTGTATCGTGTCTTTGCTGATACGTGGTCAGGTCATTACATTGAATATATTCACTGTGTCAGTTTCTTCTTCTTCTTCTTCTTCTTCTTCTTCTTCTTTTCTTTCGGGACTTCCTCATTGGTCTTGTTCTCGACTGCAAAGATATCCCTGTACCACACAATTAATTTACCTGCCTTGACCCTATAGGCTTGTCACAAGGTACGAAGGAAACAGGAGATTGCAGCAATGCGCGATCGATGTTTGAGTTATTGTTGATAATTACTGAGTTGATTAGCTGCTATGAACCTTGTATTTGAATCATAACAACATAGGTCACACGATTCATAAAATAATATTTGTTATCAGCTAGTCAAGAAACAGGAGACTACAGAGAGATACTTAAAGAACATTAAAAGACTTGTAAAGATTTCCGAAGCAAGTTGTAAGATTTTAATATACGAGGGCTGTCATCATCATAATTTTTTACAATTATAAATTATAAATCATAATTTCTCGCGCTAAAATTTAATTTGCAATGTTTTGTTACCTTAATGCGTAATGAACACGGGTACTTGTTTCATTGTTGCCATTTCCGGTTCCCGTCTGTTCCGCCTACAGCAAGCAAAATGGACGGACACGTAGCGAACAATATGTTTTCTGCTTTCGTCTCAACAAATCTTCAGCTGAAACCTATGTTACAGGATGTCTGTGCAGAGTTCTTTCTTCTATATGGCACAACTTGAAGATGGTTTAACATGGGAAGGGCATTCATTTTCAAAGAAAAGTGAACTCGGATCTCCAGTTTGTGTTCTAACGGATGAAATCATTAACACCGTCTGCTGTCATTGCGAGGCAGATCGTCGAATAACCAACCACTTTCAAATATTCTAAACTTTTCACCGGATACCACCCACACGTTAGTAACTGGAAAGATTTGCATGCATTTGATGCTGTCATAGGAATATGCGTAGTTTATTTTAAGGTAATAACTGCTGATGAAATTGGCTACACAATTTCTATCCTGAGAACGAACAGCAAAGCTCTGTGTGCAAATCTCCAACACCATAGAAAGCAAAAGTAGTTACTTCTGCTGCGAAAGTTATGGTCATTTCCTTTTTCGATGTTCAACGGACGGTTTACCAGCACACACACAACTGTACTAACTGGGCAATACTACAGACATGCCCTGAAAACTCTGCAAGACCGTATCACAGGCAAAATGCCACATTTCGGTGCAACAATACCATGATAATGCACGACCGTAAATCGTTGTTGTGGTTATCTCACAAAATCAACGTAAAGCGTGTCCCTCACATTTCGTATAGTGCAGATTTAGCCTTGTGTAGATTTTCCCCCCTTTTTCCCTAAATTGAAAAAAAAAAAAAAAAAAAACACCTTCGTGGGAGCCATTTTTCCTAATCAGAAGCAGCGAAGGAAGTGGCTACCAGCATGTCATTGAAGACTGGCAGAAATGCTGGAACAGATTCATTGCATCCAACGGGGACTACGGGGAAAAAGATCATCAAAATTATGGTAAAGATATGTTGTAAAAATGATTACCGTTCTTTATTGAACAGCCCTTCCCTGTAGCAAGTGAAGTTTAGATGGAGATCAATATGGAAGATGTGTAACTCCGTTCGGGTTAGATTCGTTGCAGTTTGAGTGAAATATAACATAACGAAGGGTAACTCCCCTGGAATATCCTGGAAAAAGTGTTCTAACCATCGAACGACGGTCAAAGATTTTGCAATGAATGAATATGTGTGAAACAAGACACAAAAGTACGGTAAATCAAACAGTTCATTTCAGTGCGATCCTGGTCTAAGAGTAGAAATTGCATGTGGCCAGCGCATCGGCTTACCTAGTCACATTTTGAACTGGGATCATGCCTTGTCTCGAAGAGACATGAATCCGGTCACATCATAAAGCAATGACCTTAAACTGCGCAGCTATGTAACGGTCGAATGTAAACTGCAGTTGAATGCATTTGTAATTCTGTCACACATCACTGCAGAGGTATCAGCTTTCTGTTTCAAGCTGTCCTAGATGCGTGCTTTGCTCCCAATGACCTGCAGACGTTGCTATCGAACGTTTATTGCTGGTAACTTGCTATTCAGTGTTAGGACTACAGATAATAAAACGATAAGAAAACTGACGCACCACTATTTGTGCTATTTTACAGTGGACTGTTTTTAATTCAAACGTGAATTCTACCTATTGTATAGTTCAAACATATATATACAATGTTAAAATTGCATATTTAATTCGGGTAATTACATAACTTATTTCATTAATTAAAAAGGCCATAATTTGGATTTTATATTCTTTTTTAGAATTTTTCTACTTGCTGAGGAATTGGATTAGTTTACGCAGTTCCTTCGTGACGAATTTTTTAAATTGTGCTTCACAACCCACTCTTTAAATTTCGGCTTTCACTCCTAATAGCCCGATTTCCCTGATTTTCAGAAACTATTTTGTTGTTTTATTTAAATTGTGTATACAGAGTTTCGTTACGAAAAGAAATGTTGATGCCACTAGAGCGATTTTTAAATTTTGGGTTCACTCCTAATTGTCTGGTTTTGGCTGATTTTCTGAAACTGCTTTTATTAATAATGGTTTCGTTGAGAAAAAAAATCTGCCGCTAAAGCGATTTTTAAAGTTTCCTTTAGGTAAACGCCTACCCTCAATGATCCAATTTTCCTGCTTAACGAATGCGATGAAATGTTTGTTAATTGATAGTTATATACCGAGTTTTGTTGAGAGAAAACAAAAATTGTGGCCGCTAGAGCGTTAATAGACGTATACATTTCATTGTCATTTTCAGTTTCTAGTAGGTAGGATCAATGATGGTTTGAAGAAAAATTTCAAAAATCTTTTCATGGGTAACATAGCAAATTAACGCTTGCCTATAAAGCATATGAAATATCAGTATAAAACAAATGAAGATGCAGGATGATAAAAATGATGGGACTGTATAAGAAAATGCAAAAAACCAAAGGTTCCAATTTAAAAATGTCTTCAATGACTTCATATTTCATGCAACAATGATATCTGAAAAAAGACTTTTAAGAAATAATGTTACTTTTTCCCTAACATCTTCCATCTACATGTAAAATAAACTTTTGAAAACCCTCTACATGACCGCCATGAGTGCCCTAGGTCATTAAGGCGGGGCTCGTGAGCAGGAGGTCTGGGGTTCGAATCCCATCAGGACCGTCCTTCCTGACTGAGGTTTTTCCCAGGTTTTTCTCAGTATCATAAAAGGCAAATGCCAAGTAGGTACCCTAAACTTAGGCCTGGAACGTTTCTTTCCTTACAAATGTCCTTTCCCAATTTATCATTTCATCTCGTGTATCATCAGTGTCCACCACCTGTGATGTCTCAGTAGTAAAAACGGGCGTTAAACACAATTAAAAAAAAATCTATACACCATAATGTAAAACAGCGTATGAGAAATGCTATAAACTGGATTCATAAGCCAATGCTTCATTCTTATTCACGTTTTAAACGTTATCTGTTTTGTGTCTGTGTGTGTTGAGCGAGAAAGAGAGAGGAGTAGACCGAGAAATACATTAATAAGACATAACGCGCATTGGTCAGCGTCAAGCTAGAGTGAAGATCTTCATAGCAAACAGGACATTTCGCGCTCTCAACGTTGCAATATTTATCGCATATGAGTAGGAAAGGCTACCTTGTGAAATAGTGACGAAGGGAAAAGGTTTCGAGGTCACAGTGACCCAAGTAAAACCGTAACGTTACACAGCATGCATAATTTTGCTGGGTTCCCCCTTCCTTGGTCCCTCATCACCGAGACAAAGCGTTGAATGTTAAATTTTGTTTGAATGTCGCCACCATGTTGACTTTGTTTGGCAACACACGGAATTGCATTGTTTCTGTTCCAACAGATGTGCCGCAAGCTTAATTAGCTGCGTGGACTTACCTTGGTACCACATGCGTGTGCGGATATGCAGATAGAGCACTTTCAGTACAGGGGTGTTCAACCTCACATCAAATGAAATGTAATTTTTATCACTTTTTCTACTGTGCGAGTACGTTTTGGAACCCAAATGGAAAACACCGCAATGTTAATCACGGATCGTGCGATTTTCTTATGAGTTCACACAACTGACAACCAAAATTTAATTCAATATTGATTACAAATGACACACTAAACTCAAAAATATAGTGGCCTTTAAATTGTGCATGGTATAACTTTGATGATGTGATTTTACATCTCTTACATTTCTATGCAGACTGCTTTCTGAAACGTTCAATTGAGTAGATACTCTCTCCTTGATTTAGGAGTACTTTACATAAATGCCTAAGCAGCCTTTCAAGCGAATGTTATCTTCTTTAGCACCAGCTTGTTTACTTATATAAAATAGTGTTTAATGCCCGTTTTTACTACTGTGGCACCACAAGCGGTGGGCACTGATGATACCTGAGATGAAATGATAAATTAGGAAAAGAATTTTTTTTTTAAGGAAGGAAGCGTTCTAGGCCTAAGTTGAGGGTACCTCCCCGGCATTTGCCACTTATGAGGACTGGGGAAAACCTGGAAAAATCCTCAATCAGGAAGGACGGTCCTGGTGGGAATCCTAGACTTCCAGCTCATTAGTCCACACCTTAACGATCTCGACCACCCTTAGCGGTACAGAAGCGTGTGTTCAAGGTTTTGGTGCATCTGTCATACTTCCCATTATTAAAAACTTGACATCACTTTTGGCAAATGTTGCTGAGTTGGTAACAACACATCAGCAAACATTTCACCAAATCATCGTGTATTCTTTTGTGAAGTTTCTGTGTGTAAACTTTTTGTTAGTTATTAAGCTTGTGTGACATTCCCAAGAAAGATGTTTACTACACACACACACACACACACACACACACAAAAAAAAAAAAAGCCCGATAACACATAAAATAGTGTTTGACAGCTGGGTATTTCGTGTACAAGATCGGGTTTTTCTGCTCCCCAGTATTTATTATTTGTGCGCCACATGTTCGTCTAAACATAACCATAGTTCGTCCGAAAAAAATTAAATCCGGGTCAATAGAGCGATCATTAACATTATTTAATACCCAATTGCAGAAATTAATTCTACTCACATCGCGTGGTTGCAATTCCTGAACTACAATTAACTTAGAGGGTTTTAATTTTAAAAGTTTAGTGGCATTCCAAGTCGAGATTTGCAATATTACTGATTCCTGTGCAAGTGTTTGTAGAAAAAATTTTGGACTTCGTTCTAACTTTTCTCCTATGTCATCGAGTTTTTACTCTGTAAAAAATGGCGTTTTACTTTCGGTTTCTTTCAAGTACAGATCACTTTTCCCTAAATCTGTTCGCAAGATGGTAAACCGTTTCTCTGTAAGGCTCAGGAACAGCAGGAAATCTGTCTATAAATCCCCGTTCCACATTATAAAAGCACCGCCACGGGTGGCCGAGGTCGTTAAGGCACGGACTCGTGAGCGGGAGGTCTGCGGTTCGAATCCCGCCAGGACCGTCCTCCCTGACTGGGGTTTTTTCCAGGTTTTCCTCAGTCTTCATAACTGGCACATGCCGGGGAGGTACCTAAACTTAGGCCTGGAACGCTTCCTTCCTTAAAAAAAAAAAAAAAAAATATCCTTTCCCAATTTATCATTTCATCTCATGTATCATCAGTGTCCACCGCCTGTGGTGCCTCAGTAGTAAAAACGGGCGTTAAACACTACTCAAAAAAAAAAAAACATTATAAAAGTTTTTTGTAACATACGTGAAGCGATCTCACAACGTTTCAGCTAGTGCTGTTATAATGCCAAAAAGTTCATTTCAACTTCTGTACAGCACATTGACTTCGCGTCAACTGATAGCCGGCACTCGGTGAGCAGGGAAAGTGGAGGGAGAAACAGAACCGTTGAAACGAAGGCTCTATATTTGTATCGGGTGGTCCACCAGATATCTGAATACCCATTTCAATTTGAGAATTGAGATTATGTAATTCAGTTACAGAGATGGTAGATGATATATTTAAGGGCGTCCACAAAGGAGCTAAGTGGAAAGTTATTTTTTCCCCATTTATTAACATTTTGCTACATTTTTAAGAAGCAAAAGGAAGAAAAACTTTTATTACAGCAATTCAAAATACATAATTCATATATGTAGCAAAATATTGTAAATTAAGTTCAAGTAATGTATTAATTAAACTTTCTCCACCCCAAAAAGATTGGCAGAAACTCTTATTTAGCACAAAAAGTGTTTAATTAGAAGCCAACGATATGCACAACGACCAAGATAGACTATGAAAGACAAACATAACTAAACATTAAAAATAAACCGGAAAGGAATATAAGATATGCAAACGTATATAAAAATAAATGCATATAATAAATAATAAAGAGGTGTAATAGGAACTTGTACGAATAGCTGAAATAAATAAATGGAAAACAAAAATAAGAATTGTCACTTTTAACCAGAAAATCTCAGATGAATAACAATAAATTAAAAAGTAAATGACCAAAACAAATAAAGTGAATAAACAGGTTAAGAAACGGGTTATGCGGTCTAAGCGCATTAATTAAAATGGATTAAACGTAATTGAAATAGCAAGAAAATGAATAACAAACGGGCAAAGCTGGGATAGCCTAAAATAGGCAAGCAATAAAATAATTAAAAAAATGTCAAAGTGGCAGAAACATCCACGAATTGGTATGCTCACTGAAGTACATACAAACTAAAACCTAAATTTATAAAATATATGAACGAAGATGCTCAGAACACGTGGGTATAACTTGGATAAGCAAAGACCGATAAATATAAAAAAAATCCTAAATAAAGGTACGAGAGAAATAAAGAGCTGACTCGGAGAATTCAGAATTGATACATTGAATACGATGTGCTGGAGAAACCACGAATAGAATACAAATGGGCTCCAGAGATAAGTTGGGCAATAGTAAATATAAAAAAGTTTAAAAATTGGTAATGGCAAATAACTATAGTAGGGGAGAAAGGGGGTGGTAGTAAAGGGGGGGGTATGTTTCATCTATATATTAAATTCAAATATTTTTTGAATATTTGTTTCTTTGTGATTGACACTTGAGCCGTGTTTATGCCGGCGACTCAGCTGGCGAGAGGATCGTCCAATCAGGTAACAAAAACATATTATCGTCAAAGGCGACGTTGCAACAGTTATAAAATGTAAAATTATCCAGTAGCAACGTGCGTGCTCTGATCTAATTTTTTGTATATAAATATTTTACTAAGAGTAGTGGTTGTGCTTTGTATAATTTCATCAAACAAAAATTATTCCCTAAGGCATTTTTTTTAATCAAAAGTGCATATTTTCCTACGCATGCCCGTTGTTTTTATATACACTACCCCTTTGCCGCAAAACATACAAATCCAGCTTATGATTTATGCCGCTAGATGACACACGTACGTTCTGCTGTAGTCAAAGGAAATTTTCCACCATTACAATAATTTTGAAAGCATAACCGTGGAAAATATTTGAGATAAAACGTTCAATTATGTAAGGGCATTTGAGTTTTTGTCATATAACTATACTAATAATAAATATAGAGTGTAAATATTTTTAATCACAAAATATTGATATGCACCTCAGCAAGAAGAAGTTGATGCAGGCGCTGAAGACGTATAGCGTGTGACGGATCGTAACAGGGTGCTAGCGCGATCACGTGGCAGTAGAAACATCAATCACAAAGTAATTCCTCCCCTAGTGTAGCATTGGCAACTTACTAGACCAAAACATGGAGACATACATATATAATAAAAATTAAAAATAAAGTAACTCTTGTTACAATTGGAACAATCTGGCTAAGTACCAAAAAGCAGGAATAGATAAAACATTTAAATAGTGACACAAATATTGCTATACCTTTTGATTTATTGTATTTATGGACGTTCTTTAACATCTCAGGTCTTCAAGGTCCCATTCTATTCAGGGCGTGGAACGGCCGATAAATTTTGCTCATGGGCCTCTTCTTTTAGACTCGAGTTTCTATTACGTGCTGTAAATCTACGACATGGGGTCCACGTCCTTACTTCCCTTCCGAAAGAAGCCACACTTAGGAATTTTAGGCCCCCAAAAATTCCTTCGATCCTGGCCAGGATGTGTATGTATACACAGTGAGGTTATCTACGTCACTGGCCGGCAGATCACGGCTGAGTACTGCTGTGATGATGGTTCGTGCTTTGTAAAGGTTTTTGGCACTGCGTTTGGTACAGAACCAGCACTTCTGAGAGGCGGGTTCGGTCGACGTCGGAATGCTCTATCTGGAAACAATGTGAAGTGCCCTATCTACGTACGTAATTCATGTGCTGACCGACTATCTCACCTCAGCTTTTCCTCTCGGAGATATCCCCATTGGCGATATAGGCCCAAAACAAGGCTGAAATACCAAACTACCCCCTTCCATTCCTACCAATCCAATCCATAGAATGTGGTTGGAGCCTATGTTACATTTGCAAATAAGCACACATTTTTTGTGACCAGCTTGTTAAATAATATATATAACATATTTCTCTTTAGTCATTACAGAATATGAAGTAACTTCAATCATATCATTAACGGTTTTTGCTCACATTACAGCTTTTTGTTATAATGCCACTACATAGGAAATAGCAATAACATACGTTTTAATGACGTCAAAAAGTGGGTCGATGCAATGCAGACCATTGTGTCTGCATCAAATTCACTCATTACCTCTTTTTTTATTAATCTAGCTCATGTGAATATCAATATTTTAGAGCTTAAACAATAAAAAATGGGATACATGATACGGGATTGCAGACTGCATTATTGATTCATATCAATTCTCACGTCACTAACTTTTTGAAGGCATCACAATGTTCCGACATGTGGGAATGAGATGGGTATATAAAAGTACCGTGATAGCCGCCCGGGGTGATGGAGATTAGCACATTCCCTCCCCCCTTCCCCATATTGTTCAAAATTTCCTCATTTGGTACCTCCCTCCATTACTCTTTCCGCCATTTTTGAATAGCGGACCGCAAATTGAAATCGCGAACATTAATAAACATTGCGCATTGTTGTGGCGTTTCCTATGATAACGGTTGCCTCTATTTCTAAAAGTCATTTTCATTTCATTTGCATTTTTACTCGTTTCCCTCATTACTGCAGTTATTTCCCTGAAACCAGGAGCACAATTACGGAAGCAAAAGGACGGTGTGAAATAGGTATGGGCTGGTGGAACCGCTTTTGGTGCCTTTCCTGTTAAAACTGAAGTAAAATTGCCCTCTGTCTTTAACAGGTGTTCATGACTAGCAATCATGTTGAAATTTCGATTCTTTGGAAATATTTTGACAGATGCTTTCCTTCCTTCTGTTAATGCTGACGTTTATATAATCCCCTTGTGACTGCATCGATTCTTCCTACCAGAGAAGACTGCTACTACTGGACTTTTCAACACGAGTGTAAGTCATTAATTTAAAAATTAATCTAAAACTTAAACAAATAAGGGTACTGATTATGAAAACGACTTTTATTTCTCAACATAATCTCTCTGTACATTGAGGCATTTGTCCCATCGTTTCAAATGCAGAAGTGTAACATTCTTGGGCTGCTGTCGGAACCATAAGGTGATTTCTCTTTCTACTGCTTCATTGTCGCCGTTGAAGAGCACCGAACAGTGAAAGTCATTTGGAGCAAGATTCGAGACTGTACGAAGGATGCTCGAGGCCTTCCTACTTGAAGTTTCGCAGCCGTGAGCAGTGGTCCCAGAAGATTGTGAGCATCACTTTCCCGTCGGATGGTGCCACTATATTTGTCACTTGTCTTCTTGCCATAGAAGGACTCCACGAGCCCGAAATATAGCGATCTCATGTGCAACTTTTTCTTAGTGTTTTATCCTTTTGTACTATTACAATTACTGTTAATTTGTTACATTGTTAATAGTGTTACTTTATTATATATATGCTTCCATTGACGCACGCTTTGTCTCGGATTAGTAATGGTGAATCCAAGACATATCACCGGTGACAATGGGATAGTACACTGTGTCCTTCTTCGTGGTAACGATTGAGATGCTGAAATGTCAGACCCATTCTTTGCATTTTGTGTTTGGACTATGCATGCGCTGCACCCACCATGCGCAGACTTTGTGACATCTCACCATCACACATTGAATTCTGAGTGTCGAAATATTCAGCGAGAGAGCTACTTCTTGATCTAAAAGAGGAAATATCACAAGAGTTTAGATTGCGGTTTAGAAAATTGTAGATCCCGGATCAAATCTGTCCTATAAAACAAGGCAATGTACTGAAATTGAGGATGGTAGTGCAGGTTCCTCTTCTGATTCTCTTGGTGTTGAGTCTGATGAAATGTTTTGCATGTTACAGACAGAAACAGTGGGGCATAAACAGATGCATTGAAGACACGTTTGGGCAATTTACTTTGTCTAGTTTTACTTGAATAACCTGAAAAGTTTATGAAGCAGAAGTAACAGTCTGAATTATGGTCTTTTGTTCACACCACCGAATGATATGGCTCGGCGCTATCCTATCAACCATTCTATTAGAACAGTAATGTACAGGTTATGCAGGCAACACGAGGTGTAACATTTTTATTTTGAACACCAAGAGGACATTCGAAATGCATTTTATATGGATTCTTAGCTAATTTAGTGATTAGGTTTCTTTGAATTTTTAAGTAAATTTTCAGTACGCATAACAAAAATTGTCCTGGTGGTTTACACAACAACGAAGTTTACCAGTTGCCGTTTCTATTAACTTCTAAACACCACAAAGTTTCACTGCTTCTCAAATTAAACATAGAAATGCAGTTAAACACAAAGTGAAGTAACAAAAAGTCACAATACACAGGTTAGGCTGAGATAACTGTGATAAGAATTTGCATCATGTGTGCTGGATCATAAAGCCTCTTTTGGAGAACAGTGCAATGTACTGCAGGAAAGAAAGGTGGGAGTATTCAGGTGTGGCACTAGAAAATGTTAAGACATTCACATAGTTGGGAGTAACTTTAGCTATGAACGGAAACTGGGCAAGACACACAGGCAACACAAAACACAAATGAACAATTAAAAATATAGAGGCATTAAAGATATTAGTAAAAATACCGGAAACTCCGCTGAGAACAATGGAGTTGGTATATAGGGCGGTTGTAAGGTCAACTATGGCGTACGGGGCCGAAATTTGGGTGTGGGAAAGCACCGAAGAACTGAATAGGGTACAAACACAGTCTCTGCAACAAGTAGGGAGGAGGTACAGCAAATTATAGGGTTCTTAAAGAATTTGATATCTAAAGAAAGTGAAAATTTAAAAATAATAACAATTAAAAACTGGTTAAGAATAAACGGGGAATCAAACTCTTCTTCAAGCAGTCTGTCTAAGAGAGCAAATAAGGTAAGGGTAGGATACGTTTTGGGCATCAAAAATAAGAAAAAGCCTAGACAAAATTGAACTAGGGTATACTTGGTTAAGGGATAAAACATTACGCGAAATAGTTAAAAAGTAGTTAACAGACGTTTGCGAGATAATACTGAGTCTCATTGTGCAGAAAAAGTATCTCTTAACCTGCAGGGCCAAATAGATCAGGTGTGGATGGGGACGGGATTGTCTGGTTATCTGTGGTAGAGAGGAAAGAAGTGGTCTCGCATGGCTCAGATTAGAGGCTTGGAAAGGACACAAAACAGTTAAATGTTCTCGGGGAAAGATTTTGCTCCCTGTGCGGAGAAAACGATACCTAGGCATATTCTGACAGAAGACAGTGAAACGGAGATGTTAAAAAGGAAACATTAACTACCACAATTTTTGAATTCCAACAGAAGTTTGAACATCTGTCGGGAAGGGTTGGTGCATGCGAGACACACAATTGGGGAATATTTTAAGAGAAGACCGGACAAATAAGGCTAATGGCTATAGTGAAAAGGGGGAAGTTGGAGACGGGGTATGACTAAATGGAAAGGGGGGCTCAAGAGTACGATTTCTGTATTTGTATGTAATACTCATGTTAAGAAAATATAAGAAAATTCCATTACTCATAGAAAACGTGTGATGTAAGTATATCGATGTATTTGTATATTTGTATGTATGCAGGAGGTCTGTATGTATGTAGATATGTATATATGTGTGCGTGTATGGCCAGTTTGATTGTTACAAATACGATATTATCATGTACGGCTGTAAGACCCTATTGGACACTTGTACTTACTTGAGTGTATTTTAAAACTGGAACAATAAAAATTATAAAAAGATTAGCAAACAAGATAACAAAAATACAATAAAATGTTAACAAAACAACAGAAAATACCGAAAGACTTAAAATAAAAAATCTTAATCACTCAAAAACCTTATGTGCTAGCATGTTTTCAGATTATATGCCCAAAACTAATTGATATATAACGTGTCAGATACAAAATGGCTGTTGACTAGTGTAATTAAGCAAAATTTTAAGCCTCTTAAAATAATTCCAATTTCCGATAAAATGATGTGAAATATGGATATCCTTTCCTGCTTCGACAGCGGCATTATTTAATTTGCTACGTCACCATATTCATTTAATTTTGTTTTTCATTTCGTTTTCATTAATTTAATTGAGAGGGTAGTAGATTGATTTTCCGCGAGTATGTAACGTAGATTTTTTTGTTTCAGCTTACAGATTAATTCGCTAATAACGTAAATGTAAAACTACGATGATGATGATGATGATGATGATGATAGTAATAATAATAATAATAATAATAATAATAATAATAATTAATATATTAATATATTTTTCTCTTTATTTCTTTGTAAGACAGAGCCCAAATGGAAGACAAGCGTTAAAATATAAGGAAAATATCAAATTTAGAGAAAAAGTGTAGGAACTACCGAGACAGTAATAAATGAAGAACATAAAAAAAAAGAGAAAAAGAAAAGAAAAGTATAATTCTCTTTTCTCCTCTTACCTTTACTATCCTGTTATCTTTTTATTTTTCAAATAAAAAATTTAATGTGCTTTTTTCTCACAAATGATGAAGAATCATCCTGTCTACTTTTTCTTTTTTCTTAGCTTTTTTCTCCTTCTTCAATGTTACTGTCACCACAACACCAATAGAACTTTACTTATTTATCTTGCAGCATTTGCTCAGTTATCTCTAGTTTGACGTCACGTTTCTTTTCTCATTGCCTCGTGCTGAAGTCAAAGATTTAGATATCATTTATCTGTTAAAACATTTAATACACAGAAGGTTAATAATATTTTACCAACTTGGTGGCGGGTTCCAATAAACACATGTCCGTAAATGCTTAGCTTCCCCCCCTTTTTTTTTTAATGCCATGAAGATTTTTTTACATTTGTCATTTTGACATATTCGTGGTTAATCTGTTTCTCTCATATGGGATTGCGTGAATGTAACGGACGCGAGGCTGCACGGTTGTATTAGATATCGTTTCCAGACAGAAAACAGCCGGGTCATCCAACATTTGCTGTGGCATATCGGCGTTTTAGTGAGACAGGATCCATAGCAACATAAACTACTGATCGAAGAAGACCAAGAGTGCTCGTACGCCTAACCAGGGAGAACGCATATTAGAAGTTGTTGTAGAAGTTCCAGGCATCAACACACGGTAAATGACCGGAATATGCGCTGTATCTCCTGATACCATATGCAGGCTATTTCACGACAGCTCAGGTATCGGATCATCTTCATGTGTGCAGGGTATTTCACCTACTGATTATCCTTAACGGCAGAATTTTGCCGGTGATTTGTAGCACAACCTGCTTATCTGTTGTTTGTCTCTTCTCTATCTTGTTTACAGAGAGAAAGAGATAGAATATCTCATTTTCACAACCTACTTTTGTGGGTGGAAGAAAATCCTGGGGCACAATTCAGACTACACACCAGTATCGGTTTAAGATGAAAGTGTGGGCTGGAATTGTTGGTAACTGTCCATATGTTCTTCCAGCACGTCTTACAGGGACCATATTCATAAAAATCTTCCAGCCACAGGATGTGCCCTTGTAAATAAAAAGAAACATGATGGGGCCCCAGCACATTTTAGCCCGCATTGTTCGAGATGCAATGGCTGATATCTACAACAATAAATGGATAGACAGTGGAGGACCTGTTCCATGGCCTGCACGTCCCCCAACCTCGTACTTTCGATTTTTATCTGTGGGTCCACCTAAAACAATTCGTTTATGCAGCGAACATTCCTTAGGCAGAGATACTTAGATTAATGTGTCATGGAAGCCTGCGAAACCGTTCGACACCGTTTGAGAATATTTAAAGGGCGCCACAGTCCATGATTCGACAAGTGCATGTGTGTGTGTGTGTGTGTGTGTGTGTGTGTGTGTGTGTGTGTGTGTGTGTGTGAAGCAAATGGAGGACATTTTGAACATTTACTTTGAGTTTATGAGTGCACATTTTGTTTATTGCTCTTTGGCAAACTTTCATTAATAACTCAAAAGCTAAGGCTTTCCGGATATATGTATGTAAACTTTTTCTTGTTTTGGTGTGAGGAACCCGCTACCAAAGTTTGTAAAAGGATTTTTGAAACAGCCTAAAAATATTTCAAATTGTGTGCATTTCATATGATTCGTTTATCATGTATAACTAAAGTGTTACACTTATTTATAAGCGTTGACTCTGAAAGCGGCCCTTGGTGTGCTGTGGATATTGTAATTGTTCAGAATACCTTCTGAAAACACCAAAATAATATAGCTATGAGTTCAAAATAAGAGCCTGAAACTCTAAAAATGTGTCAATGACAGCTTTTAAAAGTATGTACATTTCAGCTAATGAATTTGAAACAAGAGACTGTCATTGTAGCCATAAAGCATTTGGCACAAGTGGAGGTTCGTAAACAAAACGCTCACCCAAAAGTTGTCGCTTCTTCAAAAAGTGTAGGAAACATTACTTTACACATATTTCTCATTAAGTTCAATGGAGTTTTCTTCCTTTCTTAAATGCGCAGTCGATAAATATAATGCATTACCTCTCTTGAGGTGCAAGCTACCCCTATGCTAAATGTCACAACTTCAAATCCTGTTCTATTTTATCCCCCACTCCCACATTACGTTTGCGATGGCGGTTTGAACAAGCTAATGAGGGCCTTTTTTCGTTCGTTTAGATAGTATAAAGCGTGACGTCATTAAACCACCGCTGTGGTTCTTCTCTACTTTTACGCGCGCGCGCGCTTAAACCTCTTTCTCCCTCTCTTTTTAAACCGACAATATTTGCCATTTGAAGCCCGCATGTGTTTTAGCGTGTGTCTTTTAAAACAATGGGCATTTTACTCTTGTGTCATGGAAATGATTTGTGTTATGGGTTTCATATCTGGCATTTACAGAAACGGCATCCCCTCCAAAAGTCTGCTATGGCAGTGTCACATCATTGAAAATGTCAGTGTGGCTGAGTTCTCATTTCTGAGTTCTAATACATAAATACAGAGCGTTCCTTATATTGCCGGGCCGCGGATCGCGTGCTCCGCGCACTGTTTTCCGTTCTACAACTGCCACGTTATTTATTCATGAGTTATAGTAACATGCACTATAATGACTACTAACCTTGTTATAAGTGGTGTTGAAAGTGGTGTCCACATCTGCATTCACACATTCCTGGCATCTTCTGATAAAATTTGCATTCACACGTATAAGTTTTTCTTGCGTGGTGTTCATAATTTCTATTTATTTTGTAAAATCCCGTTACAGAAATTTACTCGTTTTTCGTCGTCATGAGCTTACAATACATGAACTATAGTCACTCTGTGGGGTTCAACTTTAAAAGTTTAGCAGCTCTATGAACAGAGGTTTAGAAACACCCACCTGCTGTGTAACACGTCTTAGATACTTCTTTGGAGATCATTCGAATGATGCACTAATTTCGTCAATTTTTTTCCTCCGTTAGAACATTTCTTTTTCGTTTCTTAGATTTAGTGTTTACCGATCCTGTTGTCCTAAACTTATTAACCATACATCTAACATTTTCTCTCCCTGGAACTGTACACTAGGAAATTTCTCCTGAAATTGTCTATACATTTGCCTACATAATTCGGTTTTTACGTAAGTATATATTATATATATATTTTTGTTCATTCGAGCGTGACTTTTAAGATATAAAAGTTTTTATTCTATACTTCTTAAAAAACATTAATGTAATCATATATTCAAACTTAACTACAGGTAAAAAAATATGACAAACATAAATGACTGTGTTAAGGATTACGTAATTGCAGATAAATTCAAACAATTTAATTACAGAATACCGCTGTTTACAAAAAATGGGTACAAACTCCCAAAACATTTCTCGTGGAAACAGACTTAAAAGCATCGAATTCTGCCCCCTTTGCCTTGTTTCGATGCTCTAATATAATAGTGTTCTCTTACGCGAAATAGTTGGAAAATAGTCAACAGACGTTTACGAGATACAGAATACTGATACTCAATGCGCAGGAAAAGTATCGCTTAATCTGCAGGTTCAAATAGATCAGGTGTGGGGGGGGGGTTATATAGATGTCTGTGGGAGAGAAGACAGAAGTGGTTTCGCATGACTCAGATTAGGGAAAGGAAATAAAACAGTTAATGCTATGGAGGAAAGAATTTGCCCACTGTGCAGAGAAAGCGATACCTGGAGGAATATTCTGGCAGAATGCAGGGAAACGGAGATTTTAAGAAGCGAACATTTACCGCCGCAAGTTTTGAATTCCAACAGAAATTTGAACATTTGCCGGGAAGTGTTGGTGCATGCGAGATACACACACAAATATTTCTAGCGAAGACTTGACTATTTACGACAGTGTCCCGTATTGTGTTTTGATATGGTCACCAGGACTATGCTTCCTCTCTTCCACATATGACGGACGTACCGGATCGACATTTCCTATCCTGGGCCAAAGCGTTGTGTGACACACTCCTTCGATTAGCGTTTTCAAACTAGCTTATGATGAAGTCTGGATTCCTTTGTTAAATTGCTTCTGACCAAGGCTCAGATCGTTTTCAAGAGAGGATGTGTTGCTGGCCAAGATATTGCTTCTTCAGTTTTGTCAGTTGAGGCCTGCTTCAATCATGATTTATTTAAATAGTGTTTAACGTCCGTTTTAATTACTGAGGCATCACAGGCGGCGGACACAGATGATACTTGAGATGAAATGATAAACCGCTAAAGGATTTGTTTTTTAAGAAAGGAAGCGTGCCAGGCCTAAGTTAAAGTACCTCCCCGGTATTTAACATTTATGAGGATTGAGGAAAACCTGGAAAAACTTAATCAGGGAGGACGGTCCTGGTGGGATTCCAGCCCCAGACATCCCGCTCACGACCCGGCCATCCGTGGCAGTTTCACTCATGATGGGGACAGTATTCATCCCGTCCTCAGGCAGCGTTTCATGGTCACACCCACCGCTCTCCTCACAAAATGTCGGGTATCGGAAATATTAAACATATTAATAGTATAAGCAATACAACAAACACGCCGCTTGTAAGCAAAGATATCAAAGCTACAGTCAAAGTGTATAAGATGGAAGATATTCCCCAGCACTTAATGTTATGTTTTAAATAAAAACTCAGTTGTATTGTGGCACTTAGATTTTAGTAGTGTATGTGCTTACAATGCTACAACACACACGCTACTAAAGTCTCGGTTAGTAGTATTGTGTATCACATATACTGGGAGGAGCCATTAAAATTAGTTTTAAGAAACCTATGAATGGAGGGAAACGTCTAGAGACATGACGCTATGCTTTTGCATGTTTAAGTTTCCTTCTTCCTGCTCCTTCGAGGCGTAGAGACGAACGGCCGTGCCTCAGCTCCTTTAGCCAATTATCAGTTAGGATTTATAAAGCAGGTATTGATAATTTAACATATTATGAAATAACTTATAACGGTATTTAGCTCCTAATTATTTTCTTTTGTTTTTCTAATTGTTTGAGATAGAGATATGAAGGTTTGGTGAAGATTAATATTTGAGTACACTCCCCAATATCGCAATATCAAAGCAATAGAACTGAGTAAGTGCGGGAGTGTTCTTTAAATTTTAATTTGTTCGCGACACATTTCGTGAATTCGCAGTGTTAATTATTTCATATCGCCACATCATGTCCAACACAGAGATTTTTGTATTTATTTTTCCCTGTTATCAGTAGTGTAGTATTTAAGACAATTCAAAGTTTGAAGTGAGTTGAATAACCCCATGCATACCTAAAGTAAGAAGAAACTTTTCTTCGTTCTGCAATATTTCTTTGACTAACTTTTTGGTACCTTTTTAGCATTGTGAACGTATATATTTTTTAAACTTTAAAAACAATGAATATTTTAGTATCTAGCAGTATTTGTTTCTAAAAAGGACACACACAACACAATATCAACTTACCGCTACTTCAGTTTCTCCACTTTGCTTGTGCCATCTCCTGCCTTTTCTTAGAAAGTCTTCTTTTCGTTTCAGGAATAACTTGATTTAGCTCTGCATTCCTAGAACAAATGAAATTTCGAGGCAGTAACAAAACAAAATATTATTTCATTTGGAGTAGGAAGTTACGAATATATGTATAGTTCCCTAAGTTCTACTGAAGAGGCTTATATTGAAACAACCGTGCACTTGCGAAAGCAGCACCCTCCCCTCTTGATATAGTTTAGAATTGAATCAAATCTTGTTAGCTATATATAGAAACAAAACAGGGGAGGAAATTCTCGAGTACCCTACAGTGCTTTGTTCCCAAACAATCCGTCTTGTTACACAGTGTCTTATTGTCTTGTCCGAGGGAAATAATTCACGATCATGTCCAGTAAAGGAAAAACACTTCTATTATTGCAACGTTTGTTGCCAGGCAACCTTACAAAGCGGTGTTTCCGTACCAATTTGAAACAAGCTCTTAAACAACACCGCCTTTTATTGTGTGTATTCGCAACTTGTGTGGACGCGTACTTGAGACAAGTTATCTACTTGAGGTCCTTTATTGAGGTTTTAAAGTAGGTCTGCGGGGTAATTTAGGACCCCTGGCTTTTTATCTTGAGTAGTTAAAGGAATCGATGAACTGCAGCATATAACACAAAACCCATGTGTTTCTGACGAATTTTAATGTTCTCTCTAGCATAAAAGACTCAGTAAACACAACTGCATAACTGGAGTGAGCAAATATTGCTATAAAATAAAAATAACGATATTTTAAATATCTAATACTTATAATGAACTCCGATTATTCATAAACAAATTATCCTTGACCCAATTTCCAGCACATTATACCCCTATTGAAAACTAAGAAACAGTTTTTATGAAAAGGAATACGGGTTTATAACTAACAGAAAAACGAAAGCATAAACTATAATGTTTGTATCGTGTAGCCATTCTATATGTCCCTTCGATATCAATTATAGATATGCCGAATTCAGCCGAATTACTTTACAAACGTTGTCAGTCCCACACGATTTATTTTCTGAATGAGAGATCAATATTTCTTTCTGTGACATTTACGATACAATAGGCTTCCAATACACCGGCTTCCTTTTGTGATTTCATCATAAGAGCAGACCACTATTATTTACATAGCTCGTGAGCTTCTCGACTGTCAATCGCAGTAACCAGCTTATAGCATTGCCGATGCTGCAGTTAATCGAAGATAAGTTTAGTTTCATTGGGTAAACAAAATATTCAACATTTTGTCGATATCTTATCTGTAAGATCTCCAGAATTTATCTTTAGAGACTCTGTAACTCAAGTTGTGTTTATTGTGACTATTTAACGATTAAAATTATAAAAAATAAATCATATATCCATAAAATGCTTTACAGTAATGAATGTCCAGTCTTGTAGTTTATTTTCCGCGAACAGTCGAACAGATGGAGGTGAAAATTAATATTTTTTTTTTTTACAAATATACTGTTTTATTTTTTTCATTTAAACTCTTTGGAAATAAATTGAAGACAACTGAAGCAAAATAACCTATGCATTTCTAACATTGCGCCAGATGTGTTCTATTGTCCGCCATGCTGATTATTGGTTTTTAGTGCACACCAATGTCGATGCTGTTTTTGTTCTACTATTTTGTGACTCTTGCTCAACAGGACTGGGTAGAATATCAGCTATGACATAATTTCACTATGCAACATAATATAAATGTTATAATAATTCACAAGATATTTCGCGTCCTCTGGTGTTCTACGCACGTTAAAACTTAGTTTACATATAGTTTAATATACATTTAACTGCCGCGAAATCAGGCAGACAACTTGAATCTAATTACCTATCTGAACTGAACTGCTCTGATCGTGAGAACTGATGTAAACTGCCTATGTGAACTGACCTTCTGATGAGTCATTCTGTTATTTGCATGAACTGAGCTATCCGACTGACCAACTGCCAACTGATACCTCAGTGGAGCAAACGCCTCCTTATGTATTCATTTCAAATTAAATAGACATTGACCCACAGGGATCACTCAAGCACGTGCTAGTTTTGCGCCTTGTTTTAAAAATTCAAAATATACATCTACTATTGGCTGGTTCAAATTCACGTGCCAACGCATGCAACTGCACCTGCAACTATTTGAAAGCTTAAAACATTTATTTACATTGGTTGGTATAAAATTGTATAACCGGCTGGCGAGTTCATTACCCTTTTGTATTCGAAAGCCTGGACTTTATTAACCCTCCCAACGGAGTTTGTTTAAGAATTGTCCCTTCCCTTTGTATAGCGGTTTATAACTTCCTTGGTTCTTTCCCGTTTCTGGCGGGATACCGCAGACAGTTATACCAGAGAACTTTCTCTTTTCACAAAATACAATTTAATATATTAAAATTATACACATATGTATACATAAATCTACATTATTAATTAAAATACACAAACTATGATTTACAATGCATTATATTTATGTATAAGTGGAGTTTTTTCAATGTTTAGGTCAAAGAAACTGTAAACAAATTTTATTGCGCTCTTCTAAAGAATTTGCATGAAAACAATTGCAAATTGCAAAAGTATGATAAAATCAGTAACAAGATGTAAGTGTTGCGATAGGCAATTGTAATTGGTTGGAATTTCTGATATTCATATACAAAATTAGTCACTGATTCATGAACTAGTCAACATAATTTAGTTTCTCTATTAGTGTAAATTATTAATCCAAAAATAAACTAGTTATAGGCCGGATAGATTTTGATAGTTCAGAAGCATTTAGTAAGACATAGCTACTTGCGGAAATCAAAATCGAGGAATTTATTAACATTAAGTTAAATTGATAGAAAATGATTTTATAGTATTACATTTTGAACAAACAGATATTTAAATTATCGTCAAACTAGAGTTTTCATTTATTTATTTTGTGTATGTTCCCTAAAACAAACTTTAAGGCCTTTACCAATAGACTGAAGACTGTTTATGGGATATTTGAGGATAGCGGTGTGAATTTCCTTAATTGAATAAATCCTAGTTTGGAGAGAGAATTTCCTCTCCCTAAAGTTTTTCTTTATATTGGACAACTAGTGTTGCATCATACAGCAAATTAAATTATAACTAATTTAAGAAAAAATTCTAAAAGTCAGTAATGCAATTTACCACACGGAAAACGAAAGACTAAATAAAATTAAAAACTAGAAGTGTACGCAGCAGAAGTTAAAAGTGTGTTCTTCGCGGAAGACTGAAAAATTAACTATGAGAAATGCGAATAAATTTGTGAAATATAATTAACGAAATGGAGCAAGCGATATAGCCAAGAACTTGTTTTGAAAGTTTTAAAACATTATAAGTCTTTAGTGAAAGTTACTGTAAATAATTGCAACCATGTGCTTGATGTTAGGACTATTAAATGTTGACACTGTTATTGCAGACTTGAGTTCTTTGCTCTAATAATCACATGCTTTCTTTCGTCTTCTGACGTTGCTTCTTTTTATCTTAAAGGCCGATATCGTCTATGAGACTCCCTGATTATGTATGGTTTATTCTCGTTTGCACTGCTGGTGTATTCAGCGCCATGAATAGGGTGATGACAAATTAAGAATTGGGATAGGCTAGGATAGGCTTCAAGCTTGCCAACTGAAAGAGACGAGGAACCCACAAAAAAGTTCATTGATGATGTCATCCAAGATATGCTGTAAAAAGGACTGGTCGTTTAGTTGTTGCATGCTATATTACTTTATTGATTCTCATACTTTCATTCTTAAAGACAATTATACCTAATTGCACCAATTTTAAAGACATATCATAGATAATAAAATATTAATAACGGTATTATTTTTTAGTATTACCGACATTTGAAGCCTATGGCATCCCTCCCCAGTAAAGGTTGATTAGCCCCTTCCCCCGGGAGGAAAGAGGCATACTCAACATTGATTGTAGGGAAGATATGCAGCAGAGGGCGGTAAGCCCTCATTTTCTAACATTCGAATTATTATATAATATTAATTGCTCTTCAGTATCCGAGGTTTTAACAAGGTACAAATATGCTTTGGCCATCTTGTGTGAATTATACATGTATTACTGTTTGTTATATGGTGAAGTCTTAAGGAACAGTATCTTAATATGATACATAACGTGTCATGCACATGCATGCCATAGGATTGCTAAGGAGGGCACAATTTCCTGACGTCGACAAGTTTATAGCTAATATTAAAAAATGATTCCTTAAGGCACCACATCGTATTTCCGAATTCAAACTACAATATCCTAGAATACCTCTACCTCATCTCCAGTTGTTAATATAAAGTATCCAAGTATTAGCAATAATAATAGCTTTCTTTTGTGAATAATTTTTTATCAATAAACACTTCTTCAGACATTGAATAGCCTAATGTTATTACGTAAAACCCTCCTGCCCTTTTATGATTACTGTGTGACGTAATCTCCAGTCTGTTAACATGTGTATTGCCGTTTTAGCAGTGTTTTTTCTCAAATCGAATTATAACAAATAAACGCAAATCTGAAAGGGATTTGTGATAGATGCTGTAAACGAATTTTACAAAATAATTGCAAAGCTTATCAGCTGCTATTCTTCACCAGATAGCTATTCTCCAGCCCGAATCCAAGTGCCGATGTCAGTCATCGTTGTGAAGCAACCATAGTCATCATTTTACCTCACCGAATCATCTTATTTCAAAATAAGAATGCCCAATTTAAAATGCTAATTTCTGCTTGGAGTAGAACATAAATGCGCAATGATTTAGATAAGATGACTCGTTGTTTTGGAATTACAAACCTCCCAGTGCCCTTACCTAAAGTATTAAGCCATCCTGTTACCCTTCTGTGCAATTATTTAGTGGAATGGGAAGTTTACTCATATGAAGAAATAGGTAGCATTACACTCTACAGTGAGAGCAGTTTAAAAGTCCCGATACATAGTTTAACCGGTCGGCGGTTTGACTCCGCATTTCCGTCGATATTTCTTAAGTAAATTCGCGGTGCTCAAGCGCTTCGTATTTTAAAACTTGGATACAACATATTAAATAACAAAATGTGGTAGTCGCTCTCTTTGCAGTACGTGCTGGAATTGTTGTCCATTTTCCCTGGCATACATTCCACCTGTTCTTGGAAAAACACCCATCAGTTCCGCATCACTAAATATCTATCTCCTTTCGAATGTTTGTTGTAGGTTCTCCAGTGTGTGAGGGTTAGTTGAATATTCTCTATTTTTCACTACCTCCAAAGGTAAAAATCACAAACCGTAATCCCCGGGATGAGGAGGCCATAAATCAGAGTCAATAATTCTGGAACCATATATAAGGCGATATTCTGTAATGAATTGATTAGCAGTCTTCGATTTTTTCCGCTATTTCATTAAACTTCTGTACTAACATTAATATAGTTTATCGTGTTGGAACGGGAAATTTTCTGGTCTAAACCTTGTTCTGCCACACAATTTTTAATACCTTTATGCCTTGAAATCGACACAGTTAATAACTCACTTTCGACTGCTCAAGACAACTGCGTGACTCTTCGAAATCCTGCTCGCAACTGACTGGAAGAAATCCTGGATGATTTCAGCAATTGGAGGGGGCAGCTCTACTGGTCGGCAGGTCTAAGTTGTGGAAATTTTAAACTGCCGTTGCTGTAGAAATGTTATTTAAAAATGCACAATAAAATTAATAATAATAATAATAATAATAATAATAATAATAATAATAACAATAATAAAATAAAAAATTCTGCGCACGTTTTTAACAAAGTTAAACAAAAAAAATTATTTAAAAAGTGTTGCAATTTTATGAAACACGCACATCAGAGATGAGAGAGAGAGAGAGAGAGTAACAATAAAAACAAAGCCAATATATCTTAATCGTATTTTAATAAAATCAACTGTATTATTTGTGCCCCCTTTGACCGCTACCAGAATTGTAGCGCTAAAGAATGGTTTTCATTTTGGTATTGCATTCAGTCAGCTGATGTCCATATGCGCGTCATAATTAAAAGGAAAATGCACGTACTCATATGCGGCATTAGCTCTTGAGCAAAAAAAAAAAAAAAAAAAAAACAGGTGCGCTGAGGCTACTAAGTTTTGTTTCAAAACTAATTTCAGAACATTATATTTGCAATTCACATCAAGGATCCGTTTTAAGAAATTATTTTATTAATAGTTGCCTTTCAGATTATAATTTTTGAAACAACAAATAGGTAAAGTTGTATAAAGGAGATCAGTTTTAACAGATTCCCACAACGTTTTTAGAACTGTTCTTTATTCCACTTATAATTACTCTACTGAAGGTCAGTGACCCTTCTTCCCCTCTTTGGTCAGGTGAATGCAATATCTAACCTGTCAGCCCCATAGCACATCTCTCCAACTTGATGTATAAAAGCCTTCGCACTATCTATTCAGCTTTTCAGACCTTCTGCTGGGAACAGAACGTATTTTCACAACACATTAATTAATTTTCGTGGTGCTAACCATAGCAGCGACCTCGACAATGTCCAAAAGGCGCTGGCAGTCTGATGTATTGCTTTCCCGCACAAGAGCCTCATATGAATGCGTGTTTTTTTCCCACCTCCTGCCTACAATTCGTGAGCTCATAAAATGAATTATGCTATTTTAAATGAACCTGTTTGTGACAGCAGCGTCAAGCATTAAACCAACTTTATTAAACTTTCTACACTTCAATAAATCGATTTTTGTGCGACAAACATGTTTTGAACGGATTCTCACTTCTCTCCTACATATTTTTAGAGTTGCTGGTAATATAAAAATAAAAATACGAACTTTGTGGCCTAGAAAACAAAACCTGGGTGTAATTAATAATCATATTTTATATAACATCCTAAAAATGGTCTTAGAAGAGTGAGACTTTTCTGAGATCTTGAGCAATATCTATTTGTTTTAAATATATTCCTAGAATAAAGCCTGAATCAAAAGGTTATTTTTGGAATTAAGACTTCTTTTTAAAAGATTTCGATAAGTGTACGAACTTTTCGAGAAAATTTTAACAGTGTGCATGCTTGTTTTACTACTCACAGGCTTTGGCCACTGATGATGCATGAGATGAAATGCTAATTGGGAAAGGATCTTATTTTTTTATAAGGACGAAAGCGTTCCAGGTCTAAATTTAGCGTATCTCTCCGGAATTTGTCTCTTATGAGGACTGAAGAAAACTTGGAAAAAAGCTCGTTCATGAACGATAGTCCTGACGGGAATAGAACCCCAGACTTCCCGCTCAAGAGTCTGCGCCTTAACGACATCGATCGCGTGTGTCAGTTTTTAGATACAATTAATATTATTTAACCATTATCCAATAAGGAAACACTTATCAAAAACACATTTCACAGTAGATCTAAAAATATAGTGTGATCGGCAGAATCACTCTCAATTATACATGTAAACATCTATCTCCTCACAAGTTCAGTTAAGAATGTGATTTTCATCTCATTCTTCAAGTTTTGTGACAATGAAAATTAAGACTTTAGTGCGCCTGCGAATGCTATGACAACACATAAGAGTTAACATAACGGAATTCACAGTTCAGAAGAAAGTAAATGCTATGGCTAGCGGAATTGAAAGTTCCCAATTGCAGTGCAAAAAAGATTCAAGCAGGAATATGGTGCCAATGCTCCAGAGCGAAATGGCATACTTAGCTGTTAGAAACTGGCTGTGTTAAGAAAGAAGGACAGGAAAAAAAAGAAAGACGAAGAAAAAAAACAGTGTATGCAGCTTAAAGTTGAACATACAAGCATTTCAGAACAGTCACAGAAATCAGTTTGACGGTCTAGTTCAGATCTGGGTATTCCAAAGTGAGATATTGTCCATAAAAGATTGTGACCTAGGGCATACAAAATCCATGTACAGAAACAGTTCGCTAGTTCAATGTTATCTCACATGGATCCCTCAATCATGTCATTCTCAGTTGGAGCCACTTTCACATGTCTGTTAAAGTGCACAGGCAACACTGGAGAAAAGAAAATCCACATGCCTTAATGGAATACGATCGTGATAGCCCTAAAGTTAATGCATGTGTGCTTTGACTTGCAACTCTGTGATCGGGCACATGTGATCATCTGAAATTTGGTGAGTTTCTCTAACTTTGCCACTTCCCTTCTAACACAGAAATTTTTCTAACCGTTGATTATGCCCTTTCACAAAACTCTATGCATTGTCATACCACACGCTGAGCACTACAAAACTTGGAGAGTTTTTATTCTAGATACGATGAAAATCCTGAGTGCAGAGATATTCACATTTCTTATTGGTAGTGTGATTCTACCGGGCACACTGTATACTGTTAGCATTTGTTTAAGGGAAGGTATCAGCGAAATTCAGCAATTTTCCAACTTTTATATATGTATTTATTGGCGAAACAAAGACAGTTACCCGCAACATATATGCATAAGATTAGTAAACAAAAAAACGAGGAACAGGTGTAAGCAAAGAAAACAGAAAGCAAATGGGGAACTTATTGAAACTGTTCTATAAGGATTCATTGCTATTGGATACTGAAGAGGTGGTGGCAAAGAAGATCCAAAGACCCACGTAGAGAACCTATCACACTATGTTTTAACTTGCTTTTCTGTAAGTTAAACCTTTTCCAGGTGGTGAAAAAATGTAGGCGGATAGCACCATGAGGTCAATAACCTCTATTTCTAAGGTTTATACTTTTGTTTATAGTATGGTATCGTAGTGTTATATGACCGCCGTACAACTCGGATTAAAACCCCTTGTGTTGCTTTGTATGGGAGAGAGAGAAAGCCTTGACATCTCACATTTGAAGTGCTGCTTGAGGCTCTCTCAAGCCAGACAAACTAAGAGAATAAACGATTAAAGAGGCTCTTAGATAATGAATGTCCGCTCAGGTATATTTTTTATGTTCCGGAGCAGTAAAGATACAAAGATGCGGCTGGTGTATTTATTGAAATTTCGCTGCGATCATTCCGCTACAGCTTCAGCTGACATACTCGTACTTAAAAATACTTAACTTTCATTGCAATGAACATTTAATTAATTATGTTTATTTATCTTTGATTATCTTTTATGTTTAATAACTTCGAAACAGAAATTATGCCACACGTGCTTTTTAATTTAATTGAACAATTATGTTTTTATTCAGATAGATATAATTAATATAATTAATATCTCTTAATAACTTTGAAACAGAACTTTTGTCAAACGTGCTTTTTACTTTAATTAAACAATTATGTTTTTATTCAGATAGATATAATTAATATAATTAATGTCTCTTAATAACTTTGAAACGGAACTTTTGTCAAACGTGCTTTTTAATTTAATTAAACAGTTATGTTTTTATTCAGATAGATATAATTAATGTCTGTTAATAGGCCAGGATTTTATGAATATAAAAGATTAAATTTTATATGTATAATTACATTTTTATGCGTATGTTGGAAATAGTGCATTGAGTAGAATGCCATAGAACGTGGCTAATGTTTACATTGGGGCCCATTCTAAGAATGAACGGTGTATAGGGAGTGAACCATGCTCTTTAGACTATTGTCCAGGAAGGCACAGCTGTCTTTTCTAACTAGAAGTTCGCTGTTTAATGCCCTATAGTGGCAATGCCCATGAATGCCTCAATTGAGAAATAGAGGCTCGCTCCTTTAAGAGAGAGGGTTGAATGAGTGGTGACGTCGTAAGTTAACTGAACCCTTCCTTGGCGTTCCTGCTTCTCGTTCATTCAACCTTTAGTGTGGCGTCACTACAGTAAGTAATCATTACCAAAACGGGGGAGGCAAAAAAATAAAAACGGAAGGAACAATTTTTATTGCTATGCAGAAATTGAAAACATAAGGTGGTTCGAAAGTCTTGCTGAGAAAATAAAATTGCATATCCAAAAGCATTATTAGACAATGTTATGCTGATTACAAAATAATACAAGGTACCGAAAATTTTTATCCTTCATTTCCTGTTCACATTAAAAATCCAAATCGTAGTGAAAAAGGTAGATGTACTTAAAATATGGGTGAACATTAAAAAACTGTATTTACATTTTATAGGATTTTGATTGTAAGTTTAGAGCGATCACACTGAAAAAATATTTTGAGCAAGATTAAAATATTTAATTCATTAAAACTGACATAAAGTTTATACATTTCAGAAGAAAAACACATTACTCAGTTAGAAAATTTGAAACATAAACATAAATTTATCTTAAAAGAAACTATATCAAGGGAATAAATTATGAATTTAAGGCATATTGCTGTTGTTTTGAGATTAATGATTTTTATTTACTAAGTTCTGCGGTTCTGCAATTATGTATTACATTATATATATTGTTATACTTAATTATTGCACATAAATCCAAGCCTGTTAGTTATCTAAACTGCTTCAAAATAAATGTCTATTTCTGCTATTGCATCATTGTTGGTCTGGCAGAGAGCACGCAATCTGTCATTGAGAATGTTTCAGACTTCCAGCACCTCTCATACTTTGTGTGCTGATTGCGTGTGAGTCATTGCTGCATAATACCTATCTGTGTGAACAAACCTGTTATGCGAGGTCTGTTCAAAAAGTATCGCGAATTTTGTGTTTTTTTCAAAAAGTATTTATTTATTCATGAATATCTATTTTGTCCCCTTCAAAGTAATCCCCACCAGATATTATACACTTGTGCCAACGTTTTTTGCAATCCTCGAAGCACTTTAAAACTCTTTTTTTTTTTTTTTTTTTTGTGATCTTGTTCAGCTCCTCCTTCGATGCCGTCTTTATCTCCTCAATCGTGGCGTAGCGTCGTCCTTTCATGGGGCCTCTTCAATTTTGGGAATCAAAAAGGTCACAGGGGGCCAGGTCTGCGAAGTACAATGGCTGTCACACTATAAGTTTGTTGTTTTTGCCCCAAAATTCGCGCACAAGCAACGATGTGTGAGCAGGGGCATTATCATGGTGCAAAAGCCAATTTTTGTTCTTCCACAAATCCAGGCGTTTCTGGCGGATTTCTTCGCGAAAATTGCGCATAACTTGCAGGTAATATTCCTTATTGACCGTTCTACCCTGTGGCAAGAACTCATGATGCATGACGCCTCTGCAATCGAAGAAAACTGTAAGCAAAACCTTCATATCGACCGAACTTGGCGCGCTTTTTTCGGTCTTGGTTCGTGTGGCAGCATCCATTGGGATGATTGAGCTTTAGTTTCCACGTGATAACCATAAACCCATGATTCGTCACCAGTTATGACCCTCTGGAGCAAATTTGGGTTGTCGCGGACAGAGTTCAACAGCTCCTTAGCAACGTTAATGCTATGGTGTTTTTGGTCAAAATTGAGCAATTTTGGTACGAATTTTGCGGCGTCTGGTCTCATGCCCAAATCATTGGTAAAAATGGAATGGCACGAGACAATCGACATGTTTAGGTCCTCAGCAACTTCTCTAACGGTGATTCGACGATTGGCCAATACTATTTTCTTCACTTCTTCAATGTTTTCGTCTGTTGACGAACTCGGGCGTTCGGGACGCTCTTCGTCGTTCACATCTTCTCGACCCTCTGAGAACATTTTGTACCACCGATAAACGTTGCTTTGGTCCAAGGTAGCTTCACCATATGCCACAGTCAACATTTGGAATGCATCGGCGCACTTAATTTTGTTTTTCACACAAAATTTTTACAGATTCTTTTTTCCATTTTTTGGAATAGGCAAAAATCGAAGACGAGCCAAAACACGTCCAAGCAAAATAGCTGTCAACAATTAACTGAACATTCAAAATGGCAGAGCTTGTCAACATAAGTGAGGGACATGAGTACTAACATAACGCCACAAAACAATCGAAAATCGAATTTACATAGCCCGCGGAAATTCAAAATTCGCGATACTTTTTGAAGAGACCTCGTATATGTTTCAAATATAAGTGCAAAATATAAAATGCGAACAACTTTAATTGCGTAAACAAGTTGAGGAAGAAAAGAAAAATAAGAATAACAATATAATGAGGGAAAAATAGCAAATGCATATCTCTTGACCATAAGTAACGAAAATTTAACATTATATGAATGCAACGCGGATCTATCTAAGGTTTGTGAAAAACACACAAAACAGGAATTTTAGTTCTTTTTAATAATTGTTGACAAGTTCTAGGGGAAAATCAAGTCATTTACCTTAGAAGAGCTCTATCACATAATACCTAATAGAAAATGACTGGCTAGTGTCATACCCCGTATAGCTGTTAACAGCTGCAGCTTTTAAAACTAGCGACAAGAAATGCACTTACATTTGGTTTTGTTAGGCTTTAAAATGAGTTTACGCTTTGTGAAACTTCGATTTTGCACCGTCACATTGTGAAAGCATTACATACACACTACCCATATAGAATGCTTTTGTTTTATGCAGCAGCAAAAACACCTTACCACATATTTAGCATACGATTTAATGGAGCAAGAGAAACAGTGCAGGAAAAAAACTAAACCTCTGAAGTTCTCTTCTTTTGTTTATTTGTGTAGCACTTTCGTTGTCAAAAGGATGCCGTAGCATGTAAACGCTGTCTTCTTTGGGACACCTCTGTTCTGCAGAGTGGATATTGAATTTCTGATTCCAGTTAAAGCAGATGCTAAGCTTAATAGCCTATGAAGGCGGAGCATGCTTCAAGTTGCGTCCATTCATGTGCAATCTCTATGTTTTGTCAATGATGTTATATTCTTGTTGCTTATAATAATTGAGAGGGAAGCGCTTCTTATTTCGCTTAAAAATATTTCAAAGTAATTGCGGGAATAATATTATCACAATTCTAAACATGTATATATAATGCTTAAGTTGGTGCAATATTCATTCACACAGGGCTTTCCGCTACAGCAGTAAACTAAGTACAAGGTAATCAAAGGCACATGTAAAACACTTTCAACATGTACATGTAAACAAATCCTGCAGCATGATAAAGTTTAGATTAGTGCGTGTTAGTGGTATCTATATTTACTTGTGCTAAAGTTAGTATAAGTGGTTTTTCTGTGCATAGACGTGAAGTGCTTAAAGCTATAGTAGAAAAATATGTATGAGTACAACTTTTTAAAAAAGAAAGTTTGTGCCGATTATAGATCAAATGTGACCTCTCAAAAATTCAGGAATATACTCTGGCGTGTAGAGTTTCCTTCCGCACACACCCACTTAGTTTGGCAACACCATTATGCGCACTCATTGATTAACTTATGTCAATAAGTTTTGCGTCTGATATGGCTTACGCTATGCATAACATGTACAGTATATGACTTAAAACTGGTGTAGTTTTCTACAATGAAACATATTGTAACCGTCAGGATAATGTAATGAGATCAGGTTTATCATTGCAGTTTTAGGTATGAAATATTACTCAAAAGATGCATTCTAGTTTCATAAAAATGTGTGAACAAAAGTTGATAAGAACAAAACAATTATATCTAAAGTAGACTTTGAAACTAACAAATTACTGACAAAAAATGTAATTTACAGTAGACGTGCGAAATGTGAACCATTCACGGCCAAGCAAGGCCCCCTGTCTATCCTATTGTCTTTTGCACATTGTCAGCTCTGATTAACTCTATCTCATCTCTAGTTCTTCCTTTTAGTTCCTTAACACTGTGCCCCGGCTTTCAAATACTCTATAGGAGGAAAGCCAATGAGCTGAGGTTAGGTAATCCAGATGGATATACACCGTGTTCTCTCTTCCACCCATTTACCAAGTGCAATTGGTTCAAGAAACCTATGACTGCTCTATCATATTGCTGAAACTAGATGCTATCTTAAAAGACACAAGAAATAACTCTGTATGTTGCAAGAATGTCATTGTTCAAAGTTGTAGGTACTCAGTTATATAAAAATAACAATTTATTGAGAATGCGTGTATGCATTACTACCATCCAGTAAGGGCTATGATGAAATATGATAATTATGATAAGTTTCTTACAGAGGCACAGGCAATAAATACATCGCCAAGTAAAATTTTACTTGGACGCTAAACGGCCGATAATTTTCTCCAGGGAGCTCATTTTAAGGTATGGAGCTCTTTAACGTTACAGTTCGCTCCATATTAGTAAACATGCACTGCACCTAAAAAAAAAAAAAAAATACGAACTTTGAGCAGTCGTCACATCTGAAGAATGATACGCCAATATATTGAGCATAGTGAAAAAAGGCACTTAGAAACATATGGTATTAGGAAAAAAGTTTAGTTCTGGTCTTCCGTGCAATCTCTCAAATTTTGTCACTTTAATTTTTTCCACTGTGTATTTAGAACAGCCATCTTCTTTATTTACAAATCTGCGTGTCTGAATTCCAATAGAAGTTTGAACATCTGACGGGGAGTGTTGGTGCATAAGAGATACACAATTCGGGAATATTTCTAGCAAAGACCTGACAAATAAGGTTAATGGCTATAGTGAAGAGGGGAGAGTTGGGAAGGGGGGTGAGTAAATGGAAGGGGGCTCAAGAGTAAGGATTCTATTCATGTTTGTAATAATAATAATAATAATAATAATAATAATAATAATAATAATAATAACAGTACTAGTGGTGGTGGTAGTATTTATTATTTCAATTAAACTAGGTATACATCATATATTGCACATCACAGTCGCATGGATCCCAAGATCCATTCATGCTCTTGTAAAATATTTCCTTTCTGAAATTAATTGCAGCAAAAAAAACAACAACATTAACAAGAACGCTCTCACACAAACACATGGAACAGACACACACTGTATGTATGTATGTGAGTATGTATGTGTGTATGTATCTGTGTATGTATGTAGGTGTGTATGTATGTGTGTATGTAGGTATGTATGTATGTATGTATGTATGTATGTGTGTATGTATGTATGTATGTATGTATGTATGTATGTATGTATGTGTGTATGTATCTGTGTATGTATGTATGTGTGTATGTATGTATGTGTGTATGTATGTATGTATGTGTGTATGTATCTGTGTATGTATGTATGTGTGTATGTATGTATGTGTATGTATATATGTATGTGTGTATGTATCTGTGTATGTATGTATGTATGTATGTATGTATGTATGTATGCATGTATGTATGCATGTGTGTATATTTCGATTGTTACATGGACGATATCAGAATGTAAGGCCGCAAGGCCGATGCGACTGGTGTACTTCATTAAAAACTTCGTGGTAACTATGCAGCTTAAGTTAGTTAGAACTTGCACAGTATTAGTTTGTATTGCATTAGTTGCTTGTAATATTCTTTGCTAATTTTTAATTTAAATTAAAAAATGTGGCAGTAAAGCTAACGGACCGAGTGTGAGACAGCGTAATATCAATTGGATACTTGCTGACGTATTGGGCAACACAAGGGTTGAACATGTTCTTGTGAAATGAGATTCGGCACCATTCTGTCATATCTTGCGTCTCTCTTGTTGATGAGCGAAATAGAACATGCAACATCTTTATATCCGTTTATGGTAAATGGACGCATTCCAAAACAGACGTTGCAGCTTTGACTGTGTAATTTTATTTACTTATTTTCAAATATACTTCAATAAGGGCTGTAGTGTACGGTTGCATTTCTGTTTCTCCTCTTGCCCGCCATGTTTATGAGAACGCGCGTAAATTACTATACTATAGACATGCGTATAGCTGTTTCGTATTACAAAATATGGTTTTATTTTGAAGTTATATGTTTGCGATGATTCTGCCATCTATACAGTCATAGTATTTTTGTTTCGTTTGCTTCTGTCGTCCAAATGCCCGTGGAAAGAGGAATACAACATACATTAATATTAATCATTGTTGTTTGACAGTTGCGTCAGTTGATATTACGTCCAAGCGAAACAAATGACATCAGATACGCTTCGCTGTAAAGGGCTTATATACAATAATGACATACATATTTGAATGTGTAGTTGTATTTTATATGGCTTTGCTCTTATTGAACAGCAATGTAAATAATGAAGTTCTGCTCCCATTTTCGAAAGTACGTGTTAATTCGTTTAAAAAGCGTCTGTTTTATAGTTTTGAGCAGTATTTTGTTATCTAGTCTTCACGGTGACTTAAAACAATGTTTCGCCTCCGAGTCGATAATTAAATAAAAAATTTAGATATTAAACTCGTTTTTGAAGTCGGGCTGAAACAACACTCTCTAAGATCTTGAAGCAGTAATTAATGGCATCAGCCCTCACCCCTAGATTATCACTGTTATTATCATCAATTATAATTACTATATATCTATATATTATAATTAATTTGTGTAGCTTGTATTGAGCCTCGTATACATTTATGTCGCTGCACTTATTTCATGTGTTTTGAAAACAGAAACTTGCTGCCGGAACCTTAAGAGTAAACAAATAGTGTTATGTTTTGATAGTACAAAAGAACCTGAGAATCTATTTTTTGGGTATGTACAAGAGCTTCCGCTACGTTTTGAGGAAAAATACAGCAAGGAAGGTGTATTTTTATGTGAATGGTCAGGAAGGTTAGTTTTTTGTTAGATTAGGGAACGGACTGTATATAAAAAAAAAAAACCTCTCTAATGCAACACTAATGTGAGTTAAACAGCATGAATATAGGACAACTTAACGGGACATTGGAAGTAAACACAGCAATTAAAGATATAAAATCAGATCAATCAGAGAAATCAGAACGAATAAAGATCTAAGGTCATGTCCAATCAGAGAGTTTGGGAATATTATTTATTTGAATAGCAACCAATGGAAAACCGTGCGGAAGAAGAGAAAGTAAAAAACTATTCAAAAGTCGTACTCTGAAAGTTTGTATATAGCATCCCAATCGGACGACAGTATCGGCAATAAAAGTTGGAGATTTGGAGGCTCCGATACAGGAAGGAAAGAGAAAACACAAGATATCTAGCGGACAAGTGATGGTGATCTAATATAGCTAGCGAACATAACAGTTAGCGTGTAGCAAGCAAGCAGAGCGTCAGTCAATCAACAGTGCGAAGCCTGAGGGGCAATACGAAGCAAAGTAGGAGACAGTGATAGTCATAAGAATGTCAGATAATTACGTGACAGGAACTAGCGAATATAATTGCAATTGCAATTAGACTGCCAGAAAGATATTGTAGTGTTATAGTTAATGTTAAATAGTGACAATAAGGTGAATAATCACGCGTAGTAGTAAAGAGAGAATAAGTGAACAATACAATTGAATCATTGTAGTGCGTATAGAGCAGAACTTTATCATATATCATTCAGCTTAGCAGTGGCATAAAGAACATTCCAAAACTCTTCAAGACTTAACGGAGAACCAATGCAGTGAAAAATATATAAAATAGTAAATAAATCGTGTTACATACAATTACACGAATTTATTCATCTTCTACCACATTCCTAATTCCTTCCTTCTGACACAACATTGCCACAAAATTCCGAGGTACAACATCTGAAGAAGAAGAAGAGGTGGACATTGACTGCAAACATCATCTAAAAATTAACCTAATCCAGTTACATTCATTCAACCTAATCAAATCATTTCCCTTTCCTCCACATTCTCATGAATTTTCCATTTCTATCTCAATCAGAATATGCACGAATGATATTTTAAGAATACTTTGAAAAATGTTTATTCCTGGAGGTGACGCACAATAAAAGTTATAGAGTCTCTCGAAATAGACTTAATCATAGTACTGTACATCGTCTCTAGTGCATCTACTGTTATACCTTGGTATATATAAACACAGATTATCGCTTTCTATGTTTCAAATTTCTGGGATTCTTCTTAGGCAAGAAGACAAGCGAAGGTAGTAAAAATAAATATTCAATATCGAAGGTAACGTAATGCATGTAAATAGATAAAACAAGCAACAATATTTATCTATTCTATAATCTTTCTTCTTCTCTCTTCTTCACAGCCCCTTAACTTTCATCTCCTAGCTAACTAAGCTTCTTCTGTAATCTTCTATATTCTGCCCGGTACCATAACTTATATCTCCAGCCCACTTAGAGACACCAGGAGGTCAGAATCTATAGAAGAGAAGGCACGGACCTAGACATGGTTCCTAAAAATGTTGCCATATAAAACATTTTGTCACCGGCCGAGCCCCCTCCGCTCCTCAGAAGGATTTGAACCCGGTAACGTCTGAATGCCGGTCCCACCTGATTTATCCGGCTCGATTTTCAGTTCAGTTAATGAATTCAAAAAATTTAGTAACTCGTGATGTGAAGATTGCAGATCTATGGATGAAAGTGGATGCAGCAATATGTGTGTGTGTGTGTGTGGGTGGGTGTGGGTGTGTGTATGTGTATGTGTTTTTTTTTTTTTTTTTAATTTCGTGTGTATACTGGAATATAGGACTTCAACAGCTATCACTAAATGTAATTATTTATTTCATATTTTATTTTTAAATTAATAGTATTCCATACACATTTTATGTCTGTTTCGTGTTAAAATGCCCTGATTGTAATTTTTGGAAAAAGAAAAAAAATAGCTTAAGGTTTGGTTTATCTACAGTCCCCCTAAAAGATTCTATAAACTTCAGCAGAGACTAAAATGTGTTAACATGCGGGTTTTTCAAAAGATACTAACTTAAAATTCTGAATTAATGACGTATATTTAAAGTTCTTAATATTTAAAATGCAGTCCCTCAAGACTTCATGCAGGCTCGTGTGCACAGATCCCACAGAAATGGCAACTTTTGAGGCCATATCTTCCACACTTTTGGAGATTCTCCAAAACAAATTTCTCCACTCGCGCAACCAATGATGTCTGACCGACTGGTACGAGGCTGAGGTTGTTTCGGTTCGTTGTCACACGATGTTCTCTTTTAACGTCCCACCCACGAATGCAAGTATCAAAAACACTTCTCACTCTAGCTGTGCACCGTACAGTGCTGCCATTTTTGTCACGCATTTACAAAAGTGCCAGCGTATTTTAAGTTAAACCGCATGTTTCTACCTGCTTCTAATCCCGAGACAAAAAAAAAAGTCATATGCATTTTTCAAAGTATAATGTGTTTACTAGTATCAATTTATTTGAAAAAGTTCGACGAATCGCGATAGAGCTCGATACACAAACTAAGGAATAGTTGTACATCTACTCCCTTGAAAAGTAAACACCAACAACAGAAATGAGATGGACCAAAATACTACAAAAATAGGCAATGAAAGAAAGATCTTATATCAACAACCGATGTACTTTACACTCAACATAATGTCACTGCTGAATAGTAAAACAGAACAATGGAAGAAGATCAAAGAGGACATCTCGCACGTTACACATTAAGAATCACTTCCGCTCATACAAGTGCACAAATATACAACTGAGCAAGGCACGTATAAGTGCACTAGAGTTCCTTGAGTTTTTCATACAGGAAATAAATGCTACAAGTGCATCGATTTCCTTCCATTGTAAAGTAATTGCCACATATTTGGAGAATGTGGATAGTGTGGTAGAGAAGTATAGCGAATAAAATATTCCTGGTGTTTTTTTAACATGTGCAGAGTGTAAATCGGTGAGGAAAATATTGAAAATGTATTTTAAACTTTAGATCTACTACCTCTTGTAACCAATGAATCTAAAACTAAAAAACGATTTTACCAACGACAACTAGGAACGCTATTGAGGTATGTCATTATTATTTTCTAAACAATTGGCATGTGCTATTTTGAAAATCGTTGCATCTTAGAAACTGACGGAGTAGTTTGTTTACAATGATCGTTTAAACAAAGCAATTTTGCGGAAATTTGAAAATTTCACGTGAACATTTTCGCTTTATGAGTTTAGTAAAGGGCTAAGTCAATAGCAATGCGTAAATTCGCTTCTTTCAACTTTTGATAATGAGGTACCATCAGCAAAGACTATTTAAAATTGGTTTGCAGAACTTCGACGTGATGAATTTCGTAAATGTCGACCAAAATCGATTGTCTTAAAAAAAAAAAAAAAGTGATTGATGCGCATCCATTGTGAAGAAGATCAGCAAATGACTTACAGTGAGTTAAGGCATCCTTAAGCATATCGAAGACTGCAGTACACTTGATTATGCATGAACATTTAGCTATGAGAAAGATCTATTCCCGGTAGATTGCGCATAATTTGACCGAAGCTAAATAAACGCCCGTATGAATTGGTGTAATGAAAAGCTCAAAAAATTCCACCGGGGAACTGCAAAATCTGTATATAACATGGTAACAGGTGATGAAACTTGAATATATTCGTATGAACTGGAAACTAAGCAACATTCTACTGTTTGGGTGTTCCAAGATGAACCGAATCCCCAAAAGTTGCTCGTTCACGAAACACTGCAAGAAAATGATTGTTTGTTTCTTTGGTTGTACTGGACATGTTGCAATTATTCCCTCAGAGGATCAAAGAACGGTTAATGCTGAATGGTATACGACAATTTCTTTGCCCGAAGTCATCGACGATATCAGGAAAAACAACCGAAAAGTCGTATCATTCTTCATCATAACAAATCCAGTTATCACACATCACATCAAACAATTAATTATTTGAAAGAGAAAACATCGAATCAATGTCTCATTGCTGTATTCACCTGATTTATCGCTAACGACTTCTTTTTGTTCCAGAATGTCAAACTGAAAATGCGTTGACAGCGATTTTCATTATCTCAAGAAGCTACCGAAACCTTTAAAAACCTTGTTTGGTTTGAACGCATGCAAAAGTGTATAATTCTTAAAGGGGAATGTATTTAAAGTATTTAAATGGTTTTTTTCCCATGGATTTTGTAAAAACTTAAAAGGTAACCCTAGTAAAAACATGTTTTGCTCTTGGCAAACTTCATTCTATACTCGATACGAGCTAGTCATGTTTTAAATATCTCCATTTCCTTTTCGGATCGAGTCAGTGCATATATGACTGGTATATTAGAATCGACTCTTACCGCCCCTGCAGCTTACTGCCAACTTATTATAAAAACATGTCCATTTCGTTGTCACCACGACGTTGTACATTGCCACACAGGGAATTCACCACCACAAGTGGACCCCACTAACTGGTTATACACTCTCCCATAAAATAAAAAAACCAAGAGAAATATATAGAGAAAGAGATGGGCAGGATGTTAAAAACGGCGAGGGAGGAAGAGGAAAAGTGCGGAATCCGGGGCTGCAGCGGATTAAGGGGGAAGGGGTTCCATGTTTATTAAACACGAAGCTCTAAGCTTGCATGCATGAAGCGTGGCTGGGAACATATTTTATCGCGAAAACTATATGCATATATATGTATATATGATACTGTAGAGGTGCTGGAAAGTACGTGAGCTCCATTAGAAACACCCTCGTGCTTTTCTCTCTCACGGCCATCAGCTGATCTTCCGCTTAACTGCTCTTCAGCTATCGACGGGAGGTGTCATAATCTCGGAATTCCTCACCTTCCTTGTGTACAAGCTTTTAAAACAGGGATCTCCAAAACATGTGATCACGAACTTAAGGATTGATATAGGAATTTATTTTAAGTTTTTTTTTATTTCTTATTTACACCTAAGGAGGATTTAGATAAATTTTAATTTTTTAAAGATTTTACTTAACAATTTTAATGCCAACATTATGATGAATAGTCATCAGCTTACCCCAAAAGCATCCAAAATACCTACATCAAAAGCAGATACCTACTTTGGAAAGGCTAACATTTGGATCTCATAGTGGGTAAACAAGAAGGGGGTTTGGGGGAAAATAAAGAAACGCTTGAGGGACATTAATCGACAGTTGACTCTTTCGGAGTGTGCAGAAACAGTTTCGTTGAAAATGCAGTCAGATGGCGAATGGAGCGTTATATCCAAATTCTGCAATCAGGGGCTAGCTAGGTTTAGGTTAGCCGCGTGATGACTAAAGTAGCAGACAGAGAGGATACGAGAATCTGCCCCATATGTGCGGAGAAAGAGTCTTGGGAACATGTTCTGGCATACTGCAAGGGGAAACGGAAAAATAGAGAAAGAGTTTTCTACCGACCCCGTTTGTTAGCACGGGGAGAGGGCAGTGGCAGTGCTGAACTTTGCTGAAAGATAGGAAGAAGGAGGAGGGAGTAGGCAAATTTTTAAGTAAAATGAGACAGCTAGATCGGAAGAGGCAGCAACCGGGAAGAGGGGTTGTGAACATGAGTCATAATATATTTTTAATGATTTGTGTATATATGTGTGGGAGTAAATTATTTACTTTTGTTCTGTTTTCCTTTCCGTTTATTTACTTATGTATTTTGAAAAAATGTTATATCTTTTTATATATTTGTTTATTTAATTATTATATTGTTTGTCTCTTAATAATTATTATATGCGAGGATTTTCCTTTAAAGGAACATTCTTAAGTTTGGGAAAGCTCTGCTCCTACTGTGTCTCTTCAATTAATTTGTACAGCGGTATGACAGGTTTCTTTGTTGTTTCAGATTATGGCCGACATACGCTAGTGCTCACAATAACTTGGGCACATTGATGAGCGGTACGGATGAAGCAGAGAGACATTTCCTCGCAGCCATTCGCTTTTCGCCTAACCACGTGAATGCCCATTACAATTTGGGACAAGTGTATCGGTAAGTCATTCATAATGCACAGTTTTTTCATATATTTTATTAATTGTTACTTTTGCCGTGCTTTCAACAAACCATATGCTCTAAAACTCAAGTATGAGCGCATGTCTTTGGCAGTAGCTGTCGTGGACCCTGTAAAAGGATGATACCCAAGTTACGTTGGAGAATGTCTCTTTTATTAAGACTTATACTACTCCCCGACATTCTTTCATAACTGCAGTTCCATTGTACATTTGTGCTATAAACTTCTGGTTTATACGGAACTCTTTTAATTCAGCTGGTAAAGTACGCCTTAAGCCTTCTGCAGTCAATTCAGAAACAGCAATGAATTTTATGGATATTTCAACCGGTTTACCTCCTACTGCTTTATCGTTATATCACAGCAAATTATGACATGCATGTAATATCGCTCGTTTCGTCGGCCTGTACAGAAACGAAATTTGCCCTTTCTGTTCATTTTCTAATCTCATACCTATAGACAGGATACGCTTCTCACTTCACACGCTATCAGCCAAGTTATTTTTTCGAAGCATTAAAAAGGCTTCATAATTTTATTTTTCTTCCTGATTAAGCTTCTGTAGCTTTCTGTTGATGAGGTTCAAATCATTTCACTTCCAACTTAACAGTTAAACTTAGAAGCCAAAACGGAGTCTTCAAATAAAACGCCCACTTTATTCGTTGCCACAAAACAGGTACACTTCTTTGTAACTTAATAGTTAACAATGTGAAAGTGAACTTTTCACTGACAGCAAGGAAATCACTCAACTTCAAACAAAGTGCGACAACAACTCCTAGTCAGCTTATGCGTGGTGTCAGTAACCCTTCGACTTCTGGTTCCTAAGAAAAGAGAGAATATCGAGCGCCGGCCATAGGCCCTCTTCCTGCTGGTTCAAAAAACAGAAATAAGTAGGAGAAAGGCTAACACATCTTAGAGGAAGACAAGCATTAGTCCTAATAAAACTTTGCTGGCCCACGAAGATATGTTTAAAGCGTAAAATTTTCCGGTATGGTTCATGAGCTTACCTCGCTAACGGAGGACCCACATACTACCGCTACTACAATAGAGAGGAAAGTCGTTTATTGCGTAAGATGTAATTACAATTCGTCCGTTACTGTTTTCATTCAATTTTTTGTTTTATAAGTTGACCAGGAGAAGAGAAAATGGTAAACATTTATGGCATTTTCTGTGGAAGGGCCGGGTCCATCTGCCCCTTATACCGGGCTGCCCCTGGCCTTTGGGTTAATTTTCAAGATTCATGAAATAGTTGTGTTTAAACGTAGAAAATGACATATAACGTAACCAAACACATTTTCCCTGTTAGTAGATGATGGTAGCAACAAGCAACGTAATAATTGTTTTATGTCCCAAAATACTCTTTCTGTTTTCCTTTTGAAATCAGCCTTGCTATTCAGAGTTGAACTCTTCCGTGTATGGATCTGTTCCGCCTTACTCATTACTCATAAGTCCATTTACTTCCTCTTGTTCCATACATATTCGCTGTTCTTGGATATTTTAATTCTGTAATTCTCATAGAAGATAAGATGCGAGTTCATTTCAAGAATAAGGATGTAAATGCTAAAAGGAAAATTAGTGGAAACTCTTAAAACGCACCAGTTTATACGGAGACATGCTGAATCTGCGTGTGCGAGCAGAAATGAATCCTTTCGCGCCACAAAAAACATCTTGCAGCCTTTCTCAGACACACTAGGCATCCCAATGAATCCTTTCGCTTCTTAAATAGACTCGATGGAATCGCCCGAAACTTCTCTCAAATTATGCATTACTGTTTCATAATAACGCCTGCTCCATACTGCTGCAGTATTATGGATACATTAAATGATCTGAAATATGAGGTTTTGAAATAACCAACAATACAGTCCAGACTTAGCGCCATCGAGCTTGATCTTTGAAAGAAAATTTGCGAGTTCAGAAGTTTAGATAAAACCGAAAAAATGGAGGCAGTGTAAAGTAGGTTAAAGAAGTCACCAAAAAGCTGTTTTCTTGGTATCATTTGCAAATTTGTAAACAGATGAACCAAGTGTATTGGGAAGCAGAATGACTGTGTCGAGCAATAAGGCACAAATAGTTTCTGATTATTAAATTTCAGGTATATATTATGTTCTCTCGTATTTACAGTCGCAATGCTACGCTTTTTGGCACATAGGAAGAAGGAGAAGGGAGTAGGTAAATTTTGAAACAAAGTAAGCAAACTCAGATCGGAAGAGGCAGAAACCGGGAACATGAGGCACTATATTTTTTTTTATTTGTACATATATGTGAGGGAGTGTGAGGTGTTTACTTTTGCGCTGTTTTCTTTTTTATTTATTTTATTTAGGTATTTAAATTTATTTTCTATTACATATTTTTTCTTTTTCCGTTTACTTATTTATTTCATTATATATGTTGTTTGTCTTTTAAGAGATACATATTGGTTTGTGCAAAATCAGTATTTCTAGTTATGTGTAAAGCACGTACGGTCCCAGAACCCTTGCGACGTGGATGAATTAGATTTGTAAAAAATATATTTTAGTAAATAATTACACTACTACTACTTTTAAATTTTCTGTTTAAAAGTTTCCTCTGTATTAACACTAGCATAATAAATTCAACGTTTAAAATGTTAATTTATGTGCTAAAGATACAAATTCCTACTAAAAGGAGAATGTCACTGATTAAAGCAAGCTCTTCAAATAATAAAATTAAAATGCATATCACCTTAACCCCTTTTTACTTGAATTCATTTAGCTTAGTTTCTGCTTACATCTTCTCCTTGATTGCAAGAAGAAAATCCTACCAGGTTATTGGTTTTCAAATCACGTTTTCTGTTATTTGAGTTCATCAACATTTTTCATCTGGGTTATGAAAAGATTTTCGTATTTATTTTACAATTATTCTTTACACTGAAAATGCTGCTGGACAAAGCTGTATAAATATAATGAATTTTAAAAATCCACTTTTATTAGCTAAACCTAGTGGTTCTAGTTTTCGTGGGGAGAAATTTAATTACGTGTTAAAATGGGATAATATTTTAATTAGATTTTTCAGCACATTTGTTTCTTTTCCGCTACTTTGTTCTTACATTAAAAAGGGTTATTCACTTTAAAAGGCCTAAAAATATATTTTGGCTCCGAACATAGCTCGATATTTGCAAAGCGTTGTGATTACATTCGTTTTAGTATATTTAGTTGTTGGAATGAGTTTCAGTAAACAGAATAAATTGTTTAAATTATAGAAATGAAATAATTACTAATCATCAATCATGCGAAAAGCTATGTGAACTGTTAGTTATAATTGGGAAAATAACAGAACGTAAAGGCTATACGTGATAGAACACTTTGCTAAATACATTGATTATCTTTTAATAACATAACTCTTTTGCACGAACAGTTTAAAAAATGAACATCTAATAATAAACAGAACAGCAATTAACGGCAAACGATTGAGCAGTTGTACTTTTAATTACCTTAAATGAATAGTGTATTTAATAAATTAAAAACAAATACTCCAAAAGGATTTGATTAGATTGGATTGGATTATCATTGTCAGAAGAGAATATCTCCGTATTTCAGCCTTACTCTAAGGCTGGCCATTTGTGCCAACGATCCCATTGGGAACACCTACGGGAGAAAGGGATGAAGGGAGGAAGTTACCACGAGGCCAGGGATCCACGGGCTACGAACGGATTCGTAGCATATTTCCAGATAGAATACCCCCGACTCCAATGGAGCACCCTCCAAGGTGTTCCAGCCCCTCAAAAGGGCCTCTTCCTTACCAGACGCTGGGGTAGGAACTTTTAGAAAGCGCAAGCCACCGTCATACCGCACCAACCACTTCGTCCTAGCTTTTTCGATCTTGTATCAAAACTAAACGAAGCGAAAGATCCTTCGCAGTGTTCGCCTAAGCGACCAGGGTACTCAAGTTCAGGATAGCAGGCCCCAAAGAGTTTGAACTCGGGGCCTCTATGAATGGAAGTTCAAACGTTGCCTTCTGAGTCCGCCACTCTATCCAAAGTGTATCTGAGTTATTTAAACAACACCGGTTACTCTCATTCCACTTGAGGCTGTTATTACACGTTCCACATTCTACCGAGTGAAAAGTTGTAACTTATAAAAATTGATATTTCATGTTAAGGTGGTTCCCCCATTTTTTTTATACAAACTAAGGAATGGATCTGGAACCAGACTCGCCGTGGCTCATTACAAATGCCATCAATCTCATTGCTCTTCCCTACTGCTATAAAGATGTTCTCTTAGCTTTTGCTTTACTGTCAGTAATACAAATAATGGATAATCAGGTCTGAATTGTATGGTGGCTGGTTCACAGTTCTAAGGAGGCAATTCCATTGCTTCTAATACAGAGGCATCGTCGTCGAAACCTGAATTTGATCTCCTTCTTCAAATGTTCTAAACTCTCTGGGAATCATATTGTGGTGTGCCATAAAGCTATTACACTGTAGTTACAACATCCACGCCATACATCAAAATGGTTCATTATTATCGTATACTTATAAACATATCAATAATTAACTTACAGATCACGCATTTGACAACATTTATGGCAGAAAAGTTAAAAAAAACATAACAAATGAATCAAATAATAAATAGGAAAATTATTTTCTGCTAAGTGAAAATTTAAAAATGCATTAAGAATGATTTTATATATATATATAACCCAAGATCGCGGGTTCGAACCCGGCCAGGACCGATGGGTTTTTTCGGGCGTAAAAATCCTAAGTATGGGTTCCTTCGGAAGGGAAGTAAAGCCGTGGGTCTCGTGTCGTACATTTACGGCACAAAAAAGAACCTCAAGCCTGAAAGAGAGGCCTCTGAGAAAAACTTATCGGCCGTTTCACGCCCTGAGCTGAACGGAACGCTGATGACCTGAAATGCTAAAGAGCGTCCGTAAATACACCAATTAAGAAAAAAAAAAAAAAGCTGTGAAATAGACATGTTGACCTTCTGATCATGATAATTGTTTGATATAGGTATGTGGTAATTTCTTGATGCTTTTTGCACAGGTTGTTTATTTGCAAAGCAAGCAGTTATTTGCAGCTCTATTAATCCTGCCAAATACTTTTATTTTATACCACTGACGTTTTGGATGATTTTCATTATACAAATTGCCAAGTAAATTCCATGGGGGAGGGACTACTTTTCAAGCGTTCAGCTGGAAGTTCTTCAGCAAGCGACGGAAATATGTATTTTTCTTTTGATATTTTCCTCTGTGATAGATCTGAATATTACAGCTGTATTTATTGCTCCAAGTCAAGGATATTGTCGAATGTATGATCAGGCAACTTCAATATGAAGATTTTCTGCATTCATCTTCTCTTTTACGTTGACTGCGGGATGAAAGAAGCCCATTGCAGTATTTTAACCTTTTCCCCTTAAATACAATCAGAGTAATATAATACCATTGTGTTTTAAAATGATTGTGGAATATTTTCCACGTTTATTGTCTTGATAGGGGAAGAAACCCTAATGAACTTGTCTCTCAGTTCTTAGCTGGTGTAAAATAGTTGTTTGCTGTAACGTTCATTCGTGGAGACATAAAGTCCATCTTCAGAGGTTCAGATGGTAGGCATCTCTGTTAGAATCTTCTCCCAGAAATTTCAGATAAACGTTATTTTAGCTGAAGATTAATCACTATTCTTTATTGATATATAATGAACACGTTGTAATCACATATAAGTAACGTGTACTACAAAAAGTTAACGAGATAAAATTATTTACAAGATTCAAAATTTTGTAGCTCACTCATCACATGTTTTCTTCATTTATCTCTTCCCACTTTTGGAGAAAGCATACATTGCCTTTTTATGTCGGTCCTGGTGGTGTATTGGTAACTATGCTTGTCTTTAAACCCAAGATCGCGGATTCAATCCCGGCCAGGATAGATGGATATTTTCGGGCTTAAAATCACAAGTATGGCTTCTTTCGGAAGGGAAATAAAGCCGTGGGTTTCGTGTCGTACGTTTACGGCACGAGAAAGAACCTCAAAACTTGAAAGAAGAGGCCTCTGAGCAAAATTTATCGGCCGTTTCACGCCCTGAATTGAATGGGGTGCTGATGACCTGAGATGTTAAAGAGCGTCCATAAATAAATCCAATCAAAAAATTTATGAAGCACTTTATTTATTCTTAGTACTTTGAAAGAATAATACTGCTTGTGTGTGAAATGTCTGTGGAAAGCTTATTTCTTTGGTCAGTGAGAATTATTTTACAATTAGAAAATATTCTTTCAATATCTGCAGATGAATACGGTAGACGAAGAAGCTTTATTACCAAGACACTCAATTTAGGGAACATTCAAGTATCATCGCCCAATTTTCATTTGCTTTCTGTTTTACAAATGTAATAGGACTTTCTTCATTTGTAACCTGCCGTTCCGTATCTACTTCAGTACCTCAGGAATGCCAACAACCGAAATAAAGTGCCCGCGTAACATAGTCAGAATGACCATTTGGGTGTTTCAGGAAAATTGCTTCACATTCCCGAAAATTGCCTATTTACAAACTGTGGTAAATTTCTCTCTAAAATGAGCACTTTCAAAGAAGTGGCCATTCATTTTCGGCTTACACTTCGGCATCGCTAATCTTTGCAAAGGGGTCATCACTTTAGACACAATATTGTCTGGACACGTCAGAGAGTTCCCACTTTCGAAACGATTGATATTAACCGATACATTTTGCTCTTACTAAAGTGTTGTTCAATTTGCTCGTTTGTGGAACGTCTAACGGCTTCACGCTTTCTCATACGATGTTTGTGCAAAATTTCATAGATATAAGTCACTCGCATGCAATTCTCTACCATAACTTTTTCCATATGAAAGATGCATTCATCTGTTACTGGATGCCCTGTTTGCTGCTTATGTTTTAGTGTTGTTGGTCTTCTCCTACTCCGCAAACTGGTCATAAACTGCGGCACGGGAAGGAGCATAGTCTGAAAATACTCTTTGCAAACTTTCCAGGCATTCTTGGAAGTCGCACTTATAACCGAAAAATAAGACCGAAAGAAAACAACGCGTAAATGCTCTCGAGTCCGTACATATGTAGAACAGGACAGTAAATGTACAATTAACATTTGGAACAGCCGTGCGGTGCGATATGTACTCCCGTTGTTGCTAATCTAAAGAGGTTTTTTCTAGTGGTACCAAAAAAAAACTTACGTAGAGGCTCTAAAAATAAGAAAAATCTTTCAAGCAGTATGTTTGTTATGATTAAACATTTTAATAAAAAGAAAGCATTGTGGATTTTTAAAAAACCGCCTTACATGTACACTATTTGGCAGTGCACATAATACACGCAAGACAGTTGCCAATGGTTTATCAGCCGAGATTTCTGAACTTGAATAACAGTTTGAGAATACGTTTGCGGCACAATGAATACTATAGTAAACGTGTAATAAATAATTTATTTCTTGTATAAATAAGTGGAAAAATAAATTACACAATTATATGTGAACAACATGCAAATATATAACGTATATACATATAATAATATTAGTACGTTAAAATGGTAAATATTTATTTTCTATGATTATGTTCCATTAAACGTACCGTCAGAGCGTTAATAGTGTTTAAAAGTAATTATAAATAAACTCCTTTTTTTTTTTAACCCATTTGTTAGCAATACTAAATGTACAATAATATTTTGCACTCACTATTTTCTTGATGGTGGGGATAAAGATGGCATCAAATAAGGAGGTATTTCTTATCTGGAGACTAATGAAACAAGTTGATTATATATTTCAGTCCTTAAAAACATGTTCAATGTTGAGAGAATGCCTGAAAATGCGTTACTAGGGCATATGAAGACACGTACTCTTTGACCTTGTACAACCCACTGTGGAGACTGGCGTTTTAAACTGGAATTCGACACACAGTAATGATCGTTCAATTTCAAATTGCATCTTTGCATATACACATGCAATCATGGCAATATTCACTGGATGTTTACAAAAATGCAGTTATTTTATTTGTATAATATTCTATTCTTCTAAATGAAAATGTTTTGTTTTTACTTCCTTTTATTTAATGGTTACATAAAATACGATTTTATTTTATTTTATTTTATTTATTTATTTTTTTTTTTTTAAGTTTTACTGATAGAATTCTTTGATGTTTACCTAAGTATAAGTAAATGTTTAAGTGCAAAATATTTATTTTCTTTTATTAAAAATTAAAAGATCAGCTACTCTCATTGTTAAACAATGCCCTGTAAATACTCAAAAGAATTGTCTTAGGAGGTAAACATCATCATCACACATTATGGCCTTTCCCTTAGTGCAACAGATGTAATGTAATCGCTGTCGATTTCGGATATTCAGTGTGCAACAAAACGGTACTGTGGGACAGCGGTCATATTTTTTCTTCACCACAAATCTCCCATTCTTTACATCTACCTGCATAGTGCGACATTCCAACAGCTGCAAGAGAAAAGCACGATACGAACGTCTTATTTTTCCGAAACTTTTTCTACAAATCTATGACAGATCCAAGAAAAGTGTTCATTTACTTTTTATTGTCATCATCGACATCTCAAAGGATGAAATCTATACTCCTTCCATCCTTGTAGAACATTAATATTTATATAAATTATTATTTTAATAATATGTCATATGAATCAAAAAGTATTATGTATATTTTAATCCCATGCGCATTCCTCGCACTGATTCCCCAATTCATTACAGCATACGCATGTCATACTCGACGGAAAGGGAGTAGAAAACTACTCGCTGCTTGGTTAGAGGTAGTTTCGATTTGCTGTACGCTTCACTAGGCACAGCACGGTGAGCGTGGTAATTAACATCTTGATAACACCAATAGCCTTTAGTTGTATGTAGCAGCCTAAAGTGGCTGTTTACAATGTGCGAGTAACTATTGGAGCTATGTTCTGTTAAGTCATATATGCATGCACGCAATTTTGAGTCTTCAGGCAATAAAAGCGTAGGCTTAAGTTTAATCGTTTGCCAGCGTGTACCAGGTATAACTATAAGGTATGGCCAAACTTTCAGGACACATTTCTCACACTTATAAAAAGAAAATATGTTATGTAGACATGGGTCTGGAAACGCTTTATTTCCATGTTAGAATTCATTTTTTGCAATTCTTCATAGTACATTAATCATGGCAAACACACAGGAACAGAACATATCAGCATATTGCATGAAATTCTTTCTTGTATGAAATGTTCAAATGCGCTTTTATTAAATTGCAATTCTTAGGTTCACCGCCAGTGTTTTGTGCTCCATTCAATATGATGGTGGGTTGATGCATCATATATCATTGCTAGCGAAAGGTATTTTGAAAATTTTCGCCCGAGAAAATCCATGGACTCTCGCCGGGATTGAATCCACGATCTTGGGTCTACGAGGCAAATATGGGTTACCACTAGACCATCAGGGCCGACATGGTACAAGAAGACTGGATATCCCAGCAGGTGTATGCTACACAAAGACATCACTTCTTTTTCTTCCAACGTTGTGTCTGATTTAATGTAATAATAATAATAATAATAATAATAATAATAATAATAATAATAATAATAATTATAATAATAATCCAAATCATAAGAGGCATGTTTAAAAATTGAATAAACAAAAGTCGGCAGATTTAGTTTTCATAAAAATGTGCTACTTACAGCAATGAGATCATAACCTTGAAAAGTTGGGAGAGCGGGGGAGGAAGAAGACCATTAAGTGACGGTAGCAGCTGTTTCTTTCCCATGGCACTAACTAGACGATCAAAGGTTTACTTGCGACAGTTTTTAAGCGCAAATTAACAAGAGACAAAGGGCTGAAATTAACGCCCGATTCCAGAACGAGTTCTTATTTCTACCGGCTAGGAGTTAGGGGATCCTATGTCTCAGTCAACAGCAATTAGCAGAGAGAGGCTTCCCTTAGCCACTTATATCAACTCTTCCCTAATTAGACCCGCCTTCTTACACGTCGTCAAATCTGAGCCTGAATATGTCAACACACCGGACACTGCACTTAGTTACACGAAGGTTCTCCCATGCAAACATGACTGAATGTCCCCTGTAATATAAAGACTCCTGCACACAGCTGGATAAAACCGTGTGATTTATACGTTTTTATTAAAAGTTACTCTAACTTTAGAAGCTGGAATGTATCTCCTATTTTTGAGCTCCATGTTTCAACACTAGCTTCATATTTTATATAAAACAAAAAAGAATCACAAGTAATATCACGAAAGGGTCTGAGATTACCATAAATTCTCTTACTGCGTTCGTGAAATTATCTGGAAAGTTCAGGCTCTCGAGTGATATTTATTAAGACTATTTAGCGATAAAATAAGAATTTAAATATAATTCCTCTAAACTTGGCTTACAGCATTGTAATAATTGTATATTTGTACTTAACTTTACAAGCATCTTACGACAGAAGAATGGCGATTATCAGTAATGCCAATAGAGAAGAGCCCAATACGGGTTTATGATTATTTCATGAATAGAATAATAATAAAAGTAATGTGTGTGTGTGTGAGTGAAATTCGCGCACAGAATATTAAAATGTTACACTTATGATTATTTGTTCTATGCAGAAACTATGAGACTGAAATGAACAAATGCCGACTGAAAGGGGGGGGGGGGAACTACAGTGTCTCTATTTTTCTTTGTATTCTGTGGTTTGGTGTTCGTAATAAGAAGATCAATTTTCACATTTGACGCATCACCATAACGCTTTGAAGAATCCTATATTTTGCGTTATAGTTGTCGATTGCCCATGCTTTTGTTGCTATCAATAGTTCCCTACACTTCTAGCTGAAGTAGTGAACGATGCGTGTTCAGGACTTATGTAGTGACCACAAAGACAAATGCACATTACGTGATAAAACGTATTTTATATTTTTTTCGAAAATTTCGCTCCATAATCCGGCTATTATTGGGCAAAATTCAAAATTTTGTTTCGTTTCATTAGTATTAAGATGCCACATGAGTGAAATAGTATAATTAATTAATTTTGCTATTTGTAATAAATGGCACCTCCATAGTGCTAAAATATGTTCATTTAGCCTGTCAAAGTTGTTCCCTCTCGTTCCATTGAGGTCTGCTGGTCTTTGTCCCGTCCTGTATGCAACTGCGGACCCTTAGCCCCTCACATGGAAGTATGAGTATTGTATAACTTTATTAGAAGTGTCGGCTCTCTTAATATTAATAGATAAATAACTATGAAAAATATTTCTTATTATATGACATGCGAGCGAACCGCTTACTTAGGAAAGTGCAGCCGTCGCATCCGGAAAAAGGGAGATTGAGTCGCCATGCGTAAAGTTGCTCTTTTAATTCTAGCATTTGTACTTTTTCCTGGAAAGCATTAAATTATATTGTATTTTAAAATACAATATACTGTTTGCCGTAACAACCCCCCCTCCGTAAAATGAGGCCGAAACAAATGGATGACACGCGAGAGAAAGCAAGTGAAAGTATTGGCCAATAATTGTATCTTTAATCAATTTAACTACTAGTTTTTTAGACCACTAGTGTCTTTAGTTGTATTTTTGGGATTTTTCATGGTTAAAAAGTTGTTTTCCCCTTTTGGGGGTAATGAATTTGAAGACACCCTATACCGGATGTAACAATAAGGTACGGCCAAACTTTCAGGACACATTCCACACACTTGAAAGTATGCTATATGTACATGGGTTATTTTCATATTAGAACTCATTTTCTGCAACCCTTCGTAGTACATTAATCTTGGGGTACACACAGGAACAGAACGTACCAGCACACCACATGAAACTCTTTTTTACGTGAAATGTTCAAAATGCCCTCCGCTAGCGTGCATCAACTCGCAGTCGCATTGAATCTCGGAAGTTGCGCATTGTTTCTCATCCTTCCACAATACGGCACGAAGACTCTCGGCATCTTGGTCGGGGTTCGATACACAAGAGCTTTCAAATTCCCTCACAGGTAAAAGTCTATTGGGTTTAGGTTCGTTCGCATGTCAACATCCTCTTCTTTCAAGTGAAATACAAACTGATGGTGAATCTTAAGATTTACAACTTAATCAGACGTAACGAAGAGAATATTTTGAGCATTTCATTTAAGAAAGAGTTTCGTGTGGTATGCTATTCCTGTGTATTTCCCATGATTCATGCAGCACAAAAAGTTGTAGAAAATGAGTTCTAATATGGAAATAAAGCGTTTCCGACCCATGTCCATACAACTATTTTCTTTTTCTAAATGTAAGGATATGTCCTGAAAGTTTGGCCGCATCTTATTGTCACACCCGATATAAAAGACAGTTTAGTTTGTAATTTGAGGAATCAAGCTCTTTGCCAATGAGACAACCAAACCGAATCACTGCTTTCAGCGTGACTTTGGTAAGGCTTTGAATGTTTGCTTCATTGCACCTTTAATTAAACATGTTTTTCAATACAATATGTGTAGCTTTCTGTATAGTTCTTTTGATTGCCGAGTGGCATATTTTACTCATATTCTTCTTCTCCTGATCTCTCCTTACCCTATCAAAAAGCTTCTGGAACATTCCTTATATTAAATTCATGAAGTTTATTTTTAAGCACATTAAAAGTATTCATCAGTGCATTTCAATAGACAAAACTTTTTTTTTTACTTACAGGAATTTGATATTATCTTGCTCATTAAAATAGAAAAAAAAACAATGTTTTTAAAATATTATGTAGAAAACAAAAACGTTCCTAAAAGTATGAACTAAAACCATAGCATAAAAATGGAAAATAGTAATAATTTATAAAAAAAATAACGGGGTGACACGCATGTTATGTAGAAAGAAAGTTCCATTTATAATGGTAAACATCTTGATAGATGTGTTATAGTTTCGGCAATCTAAGGGTTAAAGCAAAAGATACACGACCAAAGACATTTAAAGGAAAAATAGTACGCGAAAATCGTATATAAAAACTAGGCGTTTAAAAAATTACTGCAGAATAAATAAGAGTGAAAGGAACTAAATAGAGCTAAGAGGACCCAGAAAAGACGCTTGGAAGATAAAGGGGGGGGGGAATCTAACAAGACAAAAGATTCAAAAACGAAAGAAAGAATAAACAACCTGACCAAACCGCAAAGAAAGTGTAAAACAAAAGCAAAGAGTTAACAAGTGCAAATAGATTGATTTTCCAAGTTTATTTCCTTCTTCAGTCAAAACTATCTCATAGCAGAAAGAGACTTGTTCTGCTGCAGTTAGTGAAGTATTATGGACGCGATTACTCACTCTTTCACTACGACATTAATTATACAAACCGAGGTATAAATCATAACTAAACGCGATATTGGGTTACCATAGCAACCTGCACAAGGGTTTTGGTAGCCCAGCTGTTTCACGGCTGACTGTCTTTACCATTATCAACCAATTTGTCTCTTGCTTTCAACCTGGTTATTTAAAATGCATTTTCCTGATTTCAGCCTCTGTGTTACGATATTACTTGCTGAATTACGGATGACAGAACTTGCCGATAGAACTACCCTGCAAATTTCATTTTCCTTCTAAACACTCGATTAACTCTATGGCGTAAGGATGACAAAGTTCATTGTTTTCAGAACTTCAGAACTGATACTTCAGAACCAAAAGCTTTAATTCTGCATGTACTTATTTTCTAAATCAAGTGTGCGTTCTTAGATCTTTCGAAATCTTTTCTGCATATTCTCTGCAACAGATAATCTGTTACTTAAAATTTTAAATCCGTCTTTGCACATTTGCACGTTTTTCGAACCGAATATCACGTAATTTACATAGTCTCAGCAAAACTTTTCCCATATCCCTAATCGATTTTAATCATGATTATGGACCTCTGAAACAATTATCACTTTTTATCGACAGACCGCAATGTGTTTGCTACAAGACCTGACTTTTTAACCCCCCCAAGCTAACGGAACAAAAATGGCGCGCAATTAATATCCTGCGTTATTTTTTGGACATTTCTCGCATACAGAGCTTCCAGTATATGTCCTTACCGCTTGCACCGGGTTTGGCGTCTCGGCAGCTGGACAAACCATAACCGGCCGCGCCTTTACTTCTTAAAATTATGTATAAAATCTTACCTTAGCAAACACTGGAAATATCGTCCTCCTTCAGCTAAACAGGCATTGTTACCGATTAACACGATTTAGTTCTACCACTGTAATGTTTCTGATTTCATTTCATATGTTTTCCCAGAGTTCTTAAAATGTGTAATTATTTATTTTGTACACTGTGTTCTTTAGGTTTGATCGCACATAAAAATCAAAGACAATTAAATCTGGGGAGCGACAGGGCCATACACCAGCACTAATCACTCTTATCTTCAAACACTTTTCTAATTTTCCCCATGAACTCCTAAACTGTATGAGCAGTGGCGCGATTAGGTTGAAACAACCCATCCGATTTCTCTTCTTCCGTCAGCTAATTAAAAAATGGGGTCTGAATGTCATTTCGGTACCTCTCTCCATTTAAAAAATGCTACCGAATATGCGTCTTGAGCTAATTGCACACTAAACAGGAATTTTGTGAATGTTCACACGTCCATTTTAGTGGAACCGCGCATTATCGGAAAAGAGCACAAGCTGTAAGTCGATCCACTGACATCTTCAGAAACTGAGCGGTTTACCATACAACTTTTGCATGACCGAAAGAAAGTTCGAAACTATTAAACCAGACACGCTGATCTCCCGTGAAGCCTGAGGGAGCTATGTTGGGTGATGAGTGATTAATTAGATTGATTAGAAGTGGTTCCTCACTAATCTCCAAAGTGTGTCGATATTGAGCTTCTCGTCGATCACTTCCTCGGAGACTCCGTCTCACAGGTCTATCGTTGATGGAGCTCAACGGGAATAGGATGAGGATTAACGAGGTCTGATAGAACACGACACAGCATACGACGATGAAATTGCAATTTATTCCCTAGAGAGTCTGTTAATGGTTGATGGTGAACCTCGTCGCTTAGGCTGCCGATTTGGACAATATCAATGACACGAACTCAAATCTTTATTAAGTAAAGCCTCTTTGACTTCTATGCAATATGGTCGAATGTTCGTCGGCTTTAGCACAAGTTGCAGTGAAGCTATCAGCAAATAACGCTTTGACTAGCAAGTACTGAAAATTGAATAAATGAATCTTGACTTGAATGCGACTTGAGTTGAATTGAATCACCAAAACAGGGAGAAGGCTGCTTTATATATGCAATACAAATCTAGGTTCGTTGGCTAGATTGACGTCATTTTCATAAGACTATTCGCCATTGGATGCCTTCAAAATATTTTCCTAACATCTTATTCGCCAGATTCGTACAATGGATATGCAAGGTGAACGATTGACTTGGCTTTAAATTTTTAAAGCAACTACGCCTACACTGGTCGGTGTCCTCTGCCTGCTGTCAGTTATAATACCCACGAAGCGTTTTGTTCGCATGACAAAGGAAAGTTCTAGCCTTTTAAGAACCTTTAGTCGCGCCTCTGAAAGGCTATCATTTTTCTGTTGTTATGATTTTTATCACCATGCTTTTGCAGGACGGCTGCCTAGGCAAGGCTCACCAGAATACTTTCCATCTACAATTTCTACGTCTTTCTTACATAGAAAATATAGGGGGAGATTAACTACACTATTATACATGTATTGCGTTTTATTACCCAGCTGCAGGAATATTCATGTCACTAATTGCATTAATAAAATGTTATTACTCATCTATAATAAAATACACAAAACAAATATCACGCATATTAAATATACAAATTCGGGATGGTAGATATGGGCAGCTACAAGTCTTAATTAGTTATAATCGCCATGAAAGCTCTTGCACCGAAGGATTGTTTGTGCTTATTTCACATAGCATTGGCCCATAGCACTTGTGTATTTTCTGATGTATAGCCGTTGGAAAAACATAGGGGCCACTGTTAAAATTATGTCAAAGGAAACTCCAGATGGACTGCAGTGGCATTTCTTCCCAGCAGATCCCCTTCCACATCACAGCCGGTATTGCACGTAATACAATTGCTGACACTGGTGTCCAACATTTTTGGGAGCAGGAATATAGCAATTCTTTTTCTCAGAAACTATTTCTTTTCTTAGTGCCAGAAATAGAAACTGGAACAAAGTTTATAATCTGCATCAAAGTACACAGTGACTTCATGTCGGTGTCAATATATTGTTTGGAGGCTTGAATGTACGTTGTTTATTATTAAGGTAGAAATGTTCACAGATCTGTTAACTCTGGTTCATGCGACTAATTTGAGCGAATTACGAAGGAATGTAAGCCATTACGGCTATACCCATGGAAAAATGTAGTTTACAATCTAATCAAATATGTATCAATCGTATCTACTAGGTAATTAAAAAAAATCTTAAAATGCACATATATATTTATACATAAGAGACGCGCGCTTCAACAGTCGCAATTTTTGTTTTTTTCTCAACGAAACTCGGCATATAACCATCAATTAACAAACTATTCGTCAAGTTCGTTAACCGGCAAATTTGGACCTTTGGGGGCGGAGGGTAATCTAAAGCGAAAAGTTTTTTAAAAAATTAAAAATCGCTCTAGCGGCCGCTATTTTTGCTTTATCTCAACGAAAATCAGTAGATTTCTTTAAAATAAACTGTTAAAGGCAGTTTACGAAAATTAACACAATCGGAACATTAGTTATGGGGGTATACCTGAAAAACGAGTGGGTTTTAAAATCGCTCTAGTGGATGCAATTTTAATTTTTTTATAGGAAACTCGGCATATGTCATTGAAATAAAAAGCATAAGTTTCTGAAAATGAGTGAATCGGACTATTAGGGGGGATACCTGAAACTCAAAATTTAAAAATGTTCTAGAGCGTTAATTTTTTTTTTTTTCGCAAGGAAACTTTATGTTAAAAAAAATAAAAAATATAGGTTTTGAAAATCAGAAAAATGTTAGATTAGAAGTCGGGGTTAACCTTAAACTCAGAATTTAACAATCGCTCTATCTATTGTTTTTCACATCTAAACTCTGCATATACCATTTAAATAAAATAAAAATATTTTCTAAAAATTATGGAAATCGGGTCTTAAAGAATAAGTTAAGTATTTGAAAACCGAAATTTAAATAGCGTTCTTTCGTTTAATTTTTCTCTGTAATGTTTTAAAATAAAACCACAAATTAATGCAGCTTAAACATTGTATTTATAACGATGCATATATTTTTTATTTAACAAAAGCATTATCGTGAAGATAAGCAAATATGAAATATTAATGTAATATGTGTTTGAGAATTCTATTTGTATGTAAGAGCGCTCTGTAATAACTTTCAGAAAACGTTTGCGTTACATGTTTTTACTACAATAACATTTAAATTGAATTTCAAAGCCAATGAAAATCGATGTACCTTTCTATTGTTTTTAGTTGCTTTGCACCCTGTAATTGTTCCCGAATAGTGACATGTTTTTGTTTTATTGAACATATGAACATGTTCACAAATACGCAACTTTCTGTTATCGCCCTCTATTTTAGTCAGTGTAAAAATTATACCAAGGATTAAATTCATAAACATGGCTACATTTAAAAATGTTTAAAAATTTTCACACATTGTAACTTTGTCTATCAGTTGTCATACATTTTATTTAATTACTAATATACCATTAATTTTTGTGGTAATCTCAATAATAATAATACCAATAATAATAATAATAATAATACCAATAATAATGTAGTTTTTCTTTTGTGATACTTATAGATTGCAAGAATTCTAATTTTGTTCCCCTAATGCACATTAATGGAATAGTTTATTTGATTTGATTAATCAATAAAGCCTAATTTGGATTTTATGGTAGTTTTTATTAAAAGTTACTTGGTGAGGAATTTTCTAAATTTTTGCAGCTCCTGCTTGACGGACTTTTTATTTATGTCAGAACTACTGCAACACTGTTTTATCATTAAAGTTTTGAAGGTGCTCTTATATAATGAAAACTTCATTATATAAATGACTAAGCTACCAAACTTTCCAATAGATTTCATGTAATATTTCGTAGTCTTTCAAGTAAAATTGGAAATGCAAAAAATGTTCTCAGTCTGTAATTTTTATTCATACTTTGTATGAAAACAATTTTGAATATTCATTTATTTTCCTAGCTCTAACCGCCATTCACTAAACTTTTAAAATAACCAAATAATACCAACTAGTGATATAAAGAGATTAGTTCTGGAATCGTTTTTATTAAATCAGTGCTGCACGAGGGAAAATAGTGAAACTGTAAAACATTTTGCTGCAGGCTTTTTTTTCAGTGAATCATTTAATGGAGTCAGTCAACTGAAAGTCGTTCGGAAATGCTTTTATTGTAAAAGAGAAAATTAAAATGGATTTAAATGCTGAAGATGGACATTTCTGCTGAGCTGTTAAGCTAAACACATCGGTTTGATGAACAGTGCTGAAAACAACCCAATAAAACATTGGATATTGCTTATGTTTACAACGGCGAGGGAAATTTGTTGATTTGACTGGACGTAGTTATGTAACCCATTAGTATTACTATGAACAACACATGAAACAATCACTTTATGAGTTAATAATTGTGTTGGTTCCCCTGAGAATGGTACATCGAACCTGTTGCTCACCTCTATTATCGGTTTATTTATTGCACGATATAGTTCTGAGTTGAGAATTTCACCAAATTGTGCATTACGTGTCACTTGACAGCTATTAGGTAATGATATGTTTCCCCACCATTTGCACGTTTCTTGAGCTCCGAATTTTAATGGAAATTGCACATCATTAAATTATCGCATCATTATTTTACAAAACGTTATTATATTGCATTTAAAGGAGGATTAGCATTTTTACATATATAATACATTTTAGTTCTCTAACTGAAATACCATATTAGTGATATTTTCATTGCTCTATTATCGTTTACCTACCACATTTAAATATGCAATATAACGTTTAGTTTCATTTTTGTGATATTTTATTGAATAACAGCGTGATATCTATTTATAATTACATGTTCCACGTAAAAAGAAATATTGACTTGCCGCATAATTTCGTTTTTAAGGAATTCCGAAGCTATTGTAGCCTTAGGCATAAAACATTTTTATAGCGATTTCCGAAGGAATGTAAGCCATTGAGATTGTACTAATATAATTTGTTTTAAATAATCTTTCCAAATCTCCATCGACCGTGCCTTATTATATACCGTGAAGCAGGAAATAATGCTGCCTATATTAATTTTATAACCTGAGGATACAGAGTTATATTTATAAAGGCATTATATTTTATAAGGATAATTGTTATGTATAGGTATAAGAAAAGCATTTAGAGATAGGTATAATAGAAATAGAAATAATTTGTAATTTGTAACATACAAAAGAGTTTTGTATACATTTTGTGTAAAATCTGTGAGAAAGACGAATATGTACCTGACTCTCCACTGACTGACCGCTCCTTAGACAAGGCTGAAGAAAGGGTAAACTATCTTTTGTTAGGTCACGAACCTTGTACCCAGGAAATACTTAGGAGTTGACAATAAGAGAAACATGTGGCCGTAACGGGACAGTATTTAACAAAGTCAGACTTAAAAATATTTTAAGAGAAAATGAAAATGTCAGAACGGAGACGAAAATGTTTTATTACAGGAAAGCCGAAAACACGTGCGTTATCTCCGGGAACATTTAGAAATCAACAGACTAAGGAAGGCAAAAGATTTTCAATAGAAATCAGAATGTAAGGGAAGGGCCGAAATTTATGACAGCTTGTTCTGGGAAAATTCAAGTTCGTGGGAAGACGTTAGATCAGGGGGGAAAGAATAATTCTAGCCAATGGTCTTCGGATAAAAGTTAACGAATCAGGAGAACTTATTTATAAATAATAATTTTAGGATAACCAATTATGAAAGTACAACACGAAAATAGATAAAATACGAGGGAATTTAATTTAGCGAAAGGCGTGGCGATGTAGTAGAAAAACTAGAGTACAGAAGTCAGAGGGGCACTCGGGAGACAAGGATTCACGAATTGGGTAGAGACGCATTCAGAGGGACACTCGCAGAAGATAGACAGTCAGCAGACATTCACGCACTCATGGATTCACGCATTCGGTAGAGACACATTAATAGATTCAGAGGGACATTCAGACATCCAGATATTCACTCAGGAAGCCAGTCTAAGTGTGTAGTGAGGGCAGCTACGAGCCGTCAGGAAGTAACCTGCTAAGTTATTAAATAAATTAAATGTTAAAACAGTGCCGGACTAATTAATACAGCGAACAATCTCCTTCCCCCCCTAACGACTTTCAAGTCGTTAAAAACAGTCCAAATTTACCCTGAGAACACATCCATCAAATCCCCCCTATAGTGGAACCATCAACATAATAACCGTTCCAAATTGGCGCCCAACGTGGGGCACAAATAATAACCGTTCCAAATTGGCGCTACCAACTTTGGGGCTTTCGTGGACAGGGAAGTGTAGATTTGGCATTTCGTGGACAGTAAGAAAAGACCGGCATTCGTGAGCAAGGAAGTATGGATTCAGCATTCGCGAACGAGGAAGAAGAGATCTTCAACTTCGCAGACCTGGAGGAGAACCCGAGAGGATAGGGAACTTCGACGCACGTACACGAACGAGCGGCCGAGACAACATGGAGAGCGACGGCGGGCAGCCTAAGCAGGTGATCAGTCGACAGCACGGAGAGACCGACCGTAAGCACAAAGTTTACGACCAGGAGCAAACATCGTCGGAGATAGCAACTGGACATCACTACAAGAACTTCTAACCGGACCCCACTACAAGAACATCATGCGACCGACAACCGCGAAAGCAAAAATAAGGTAGAGAAAAACTGAACTGCATAATTTGTTAGTACAAAAAAAAAATTCATAGTAATTTATGTAAATTATAAGTAGTAGGCAAAAAAAAAAAATGGCTGAAAGTAGTACGGTAGAAAATAATTTGTTAGTTGAAAAGCCCATAGTAATAGAGCGGGGAACTAAACAACAGGACATAATCCAAAGGGTTGGAAATAATGTTAATGCATGCAAAGCCTCCAAAGAGTCGCGTAGTACAGATAGGGATGATAGATTAATGTCTTTAATGAGAGAACTAAAAGATGACATAGGCCAGATGAAGCAAGAACTAATGGATAGCATCAAACAATTTTCAAAGCAGGTGAAGGAAGAACTAAGTGGTACATTTGATAGGTTTGAAAAGAATACAGAAAATGAGATAAAGCAGCCTCAGATAGAAACCCTTAGCGAAGTTAATAATTTAACTCAAGATGTACAAAATGAGCAGTCTAGCATTCTTGAAAAGGACCAAGAATTAAACGTTGAGCCTTGTATAGATGTAGAAAGGGAACTAGAAAGAAATTCCGGGGAACTTAGTAATGATAGGCAGCATATAGAGGTCGAGAAAGATGATAGCGAGAACCTAGGGGAAATAAATGACAATAGCCAAATAGAGTCAGAGGGAAAAACGATAAGCAATAAGGAAACAAACTTAGAAATAGGAGAACGATATAAAGAACTCGAGGAAAGTAGAAGTCGGGAGCAAATAATGTGTCAAGACAAAGTAGAAAGAAAGCAAATTAGTGATCAGGATTCGATCCAAAGACATCACGGGACAGGGGCACAAGTCTCTTGGATTCAGAAAAATTTAGGTGAATATTTTGAGGCAAAAATTGCGAAACCCCAAACCAAAATAAATTGCATAAATGCAAGCGTTCAGAATCCCTCGGAATTCGCGAAAGAACAAATAGCCGAACTCAGGACCGAGCCACGCGAATGGAGACCTCCATGGAGTATTAGCGTTCAACTCGGATCCCAAAGAGAAATAAATACAAGAATGTAAAAAGAAAGTAGGACGAATAAACTAATTGATGTAGGATTGAGAATGTAAATAGATGTAAACCTAAGATTGATAAGATAGGAAAGCTAATACAATTTTATAGTTAATTAATGTAAAAGTATTGTAAAACAAAAATATTAAGAATAGGAGTAAATAAGAGGGCTAGTTGTAATACCAATAAATCAGTTAGGAAAATAGATAATGAAAAATAAAAACAGTTTGAAAAAGATTAAATAATTACAAAATTGCCAAAGATAATTCGAAATAAAATACAATATAGGATGAAAACATAAGTAACAGAAACAAGAAAGTTAATAACCCCAAGGAACCAGGTAGAAAGATAAATAATTATAAATTAAATGAGTAAAGAAATAAAATAATTGCAATCAAGTGGAAGAAAATTAAAAATAAGACGAAGGCTTAATAAAACATATTAGTGAACTTACATTGGGAAATAGGTAATAATATTGTAATCATGGCGAATTAAGAGAGTAACGAAATAAGATAAATCAAGTCAGGCCAAAGGGAAGTCAATATAAAGTGAAAGCTTAATAAGACATTAGTAACATTACAAAAGGAAACTTATAGGAGAGTAAATAATTGAAATTAGAGAGTTTAAGAAATAATAGAATAAGCAGAAGCGTACTAAAGACAGATAAAGGAATAAGAAGCTAAAGTTATATATCTTGGTGACGTTCAATAAGGAAGCAGATAGGGGTAATAGAAAGAAAAGTGAATCAAGTAACGAGAAGAAATATATTAATAATGATCCTACGGTTAAAAGTAGATGGAAAATAATGAATTATGATAAAGTGAATAGAGAAAGAGTATAAATGATAATAAGGGAGAAAATGAATTAATGAATTAAGTAGATAAAGAAGATAATGAATTCGTCGATGAATAATTCTCGTGTAATGTAGCATTTACCTAACTGAGCTTTATAAAACGATCCAAGATATCTAATGAATAGTAATGTAATTAAACTCTGTAGTGAATTGCGCTGTGAAATGGGATGGAAAATTCTCCCATATAGATATACGAATAGAATCATTTATATGTTGCCTGTAATGTTATTAAGTGTCGTAAAAGGTGTATAATGGATGATTGATTAAAAGTAATGTTAGATAGCAAATTATAAGTTTGAAAATATATGACCAATGATTAATAAGTGATGTAGTTAAAACCAATTAGAAAACGCAAGGCTATAGAATGTCCACCAATGTGTATTTTATTGAAATATAAAGTTACGAACGGATTGCAAATATAATTTCTTTACGTACTACAAGTTATCTGGTTGTCAATTAATAAAGTCATGATTCAAAAATAAAATTTAACAATATGATTGTGCTATGGAAATGTTTTTGGTAAAAATAACAATCGAAGAACAGACCGTCCTGAATAATTTCGTTAAATTAGGTATGATGTAGGTGTAGCTATTGGGTTAAATGCATTTGAATAAACTGTAATTGTAACAAATTTCATGTAATATATGTGATGTAATACTTTTAAAGATTAATTTCAAAAGTTCACTGAATAAATTAGCTAGGATATAGACTTGTTTATTTGAGTAACAACCAAAAAGTTCAGTATTCAGACTGTAATTAGCATCAGTACTTGAATAAGATAATTTACATAATATAAGAATAGATTATAAGGAAGCTGACTTGCAGAAACACTCAGGGTATTGTAAATAATAAACATTCGCATGCTAGGATATAAGCAATATAAAAAAAAAAATGAAAGATGGTATAGCAGTGGCGTTGATACGCGAACAAAGGTGCTAAGTTAAAAACAAGTGAAGTGCAGTGAAAAAAAAAAAAGTGCAGTGAATCATGCTTAGTGCAGACAGATGTGCAAAAGTAAATAAATAAAAGTGCAAGGCGTATCAGCTGAATAGCAAATGCCATAAATATTTACAAATATATTTTAAAATTTTGTATGTCAAAACTTACACTAAAATATAAAGGTATAACTCATAAAGGCAAAACAACACTCATATCAGAGCCAAGAACAATAAAAAACAATGAACAATAGGCTCGGAGTACAAATATATGTGTCCCAAATATAAAATCAATTCGATTCAAGTTTGTTAATATAGTATTAAGAACAATAAGAATATAACTCTGCAATAACGAGATAGTAATAATCTCACGGGACTGTGTAATCATATTTTGTTGTGTTACCACAACAAAATCTAATTACAGGGGCATTTGAAGCAGGAAATAATGCTGCCTATATTAATTTTATAACCTGAGGATACAGAGTTATATTTATAAAGGCATTATATTTTATAAGGATAATTGTTATGTATAGGTATAAGAAAAGCATTTAGAGATAGGTATAATAGAAATAGAAATAATTTGTAATTTGTAACATACAAAAGAGTTTTGTATACATTTTGTGTAAAATCTGTGAGAAAGACGAATATGTACCTGACTCTCCACTGACTGACCGCTCCTTAGACAAGGCTGAAGAAAGGGTAAACTATCTTTTGTTAGGTCACGAACCTTGTACCCAGGAAATACTTAGGAGTTGACAATAAGAGAAACATGTGGCCGTAACGGGACAGTATTTAACAAAGTCAGACTTAAAAATATTTTAAGAGAAAATGAAAATGTCAGAACGGAGACGAAAATGTTTTATTACAGGAAAGCCGAAAACACGTGCGTTATCTCCGGGAACATTTAGAAATCAACAGACTAAGGAAGGCAAAAGATTTTCAATAGAAATCAGAATGTAAGGGAAGGGCCGAAATTTATGACAGCTTGTTCTGGGAAAATTCAAGTTCGTGGGAAGACGTTAGATCAGGGGGGAAAGAATAATTCTAGCCAATGGTCTTCGGATAAAAGTTAACGAATCAGGAGAACTTATTTATAAATAATAATTTTAGGATAACCAATTATGAAAGTACAACACGAAAATAGATAAAATACGAGGGAATTTAATTTAGCGAAAGGCGTGGCGATGTAGTAGAAAAACTAGAGTACAGAAGTCAGAGGGGCACTCGGGAGACAAGGATTCACGAATTGGGTAGAGACGCATTCAGAGGGACACTCGCAGAAGATAGACAGTCAGCAGACATTCACGCACTCATGGATTCACGCATTCGGTAGAGACACATTAATAGATTCAGAGGGACATTCAGACATCCAGATATTCACTCAGGAAGCCAGTCTAAGTGTGTAGTGAGGGCAGCTACGAGCCGTCAGGAAGTAACCTGCTAAGTTATTAAATAAATTAAATGTTAAAACAGTGCCGGACTAATTAATACAGCGAACAATCTCCTTCCCCCCCTAACGACTTTCAAGTCGTTAAAAACAGTCCAAATTTACCCTGAGAACACATCCATCAAATCCCCCCTATAGTGGAACCATCAACATAATAACCGTTCCAACCGAAAAACACAAAAACATTATATCCATATATAACCTTCAATTAACAAACGATTCGTCGAGTTCGTGTTAACTGGCAAAATTGGAACATTAGGGGTGAGTGGAGTTAACCTAAAGCGAAAATTTGTTTGAAAAGAATTAAAAATCGTTCTAGCGGCCTCAATTTTTGCTTATTCTCAAAGAAACCAGGTAGACTTCTTTAAAACAAATTCATAAAAGTTGTTTACGAAAGTCAGGGCAATTGGGCCCCCTGCAAACTTGTGAGGATTAAAGCGAAATTTCAAAATCGCTCTAGTGCGAGCAATTTAATTTTGGAAACTTGGTATGTGACATTGAAATAAAATAAAAAAAAAAAAAAAAACATTCCGAAAAGCAGTGAAATCGGCTATTAGGAGGGGGTTTACCTGAAACCCAAAATTTAAAATTCGCTTTAGCATCATTTTTTTATCGCAACGAAACTCCGTATATACCATTTAGTTAATATAGAAAATGTACTGTCTGAAAACCAGAGAAATCGGACCATTAGTAGTGGTGATTGACATTAAATTTTAAAAATGATATAGCAGTACCAATATTTGTTTTTGACAACTAAACTCTGCATATACGATTTAAATCAAATAAGAATTGTTTCTGCGAGAAATAGGACCTTTAGCAGTATGGGGGTATATTTGAAAACCAAAATTTAAAACTGCTCTTTCGTTTAATTTTAATATATTTTGTTTTAAAATAAAAGAACAAATTATTCTCCATATAAACTGTATTGATGCATATGTTTTGTATTAACAAAAGCATCATCGTGAAGATAGCAATGCCAAATATTAATCTAATATTGTTTGAGAAATATATTTGTATGTAAGAGCGCTCTGTAATAATTTCAAAAAATGTTTTCCTTACATATTTTTTCTGCAATAATATTAAAATTAAATTTCAAAACCAATGAAAATGGACGACACTTTCGATTGTTTATTGCTGATTGAGATTTCCTTAGTATATTGTTGTTTTGGTTTATTCGTGGACCCTTATTAACATCTCAGGTCATCATCATCCCATTCAATTCAGGGCGTGCAACGGCCTACAAATTTTGCTAAGAGGTCTTTTATTTTCTTTTCTTTTTTTTTTTTTTTTTTCCTTCCCCCAAGCTTGAGGTACTTTTTCATGCCGTAAATCTACGACCCCCAGCTTTACTTCCCTTCCGAAGGAAGCCATACTTAGAATTTTTACGCCCGGGAAAAATCCATGGACCCTGACTGGGATTGAACCTGCGATCTTGTGTCTACGAGGCCAATATGATTATCACTATACCACCAGGACCTACCTTAGTATATTGTAAATACCAACATGTTTTAGTTTTTTTGAAACATATGAACATCATCTTTTTAAACACGCAATTTAAGTCGAAACTTCTCTCTCTCTCTCTCTCTCTCTCTCTCTCTCTCTTTGAATAGTGTTTAACGCCAATGTTTACTGCTGAGGCACCACAGACGTTGGACACTCATGATACATGAGATGAAATACTGGGAAAGGATTTTTTTAAGGAAGGAAGCGTTCCAGGACTAAGTTTAGGGGTACCTCCCAGGCATTTGCCATTTATAAGGACTGAGGAAAACCTGGAAAAAACCCCAGTCAGAGGGAGGACGGTATTGGCGGGATTCGAACCCCAGACCTCCCGCTCACGAGTTCGTGCCTTAACGACCTCGGCCACCCATGGCGGTCTCTCTATTTTAGTGAGTGTAAAGATATCAAGGGCTGAGTTCATAAACATGGTTACATTTAAAAAGCTTTAACCCCACCCCCCCCCCCCCAATATAGCTTTGTGTATCAGTGATCATATATTTCATTTATTTAATAGCATACCATTAATTATTGTGGTTTAATGCCAATAATAATAATAATAATAATAATAATAATAATAATAATAATAGTTATAAAATGGGATTTCTCTTATACTTATGGATTGCAAGAATTCTAAATTTGTTCCCCTACTACAACACAGTAATACTGTAACTTATTTCATAAATTAATAAGCCCATATTTTGGATTTTTTATTCTCTTTTAAACTTAATGTAATAAGTGAGAAATTCGCTTAGTTTATGCAGCTCCTACGCGACGGATTGGCATCGTAATTAAGTTCCATCGATTTGAACTACACTATCGCCTTTACAAGTAAGTAAATTCTTTTCCTCGTTAGGTAGCGAGCACTGGCGATTAAGCAATTTCATCTCTAAAAATCACGGAATTAGATTCATTCCCGATATATTTTTCTTGACGTGGATTATACGATTTTAAAGTCACTTCCAGGGATGATTTCCTTGTATTGGCGTTCTGATGCTACAATCAAGAAACATATTTTTGCCATTTTATAACATCCTTCACTTTTTTCACATCAGATTCATTTTCAAATATGGTTTCCCTATAATAATTAGTGTGTCCTTCATAGTATTGTTAGAGTTTTTAATTATATGCTTTGTTCATATATTCATTTCCACTTTCAAGATATACGTATGTTGAAATATGTATAAATTGTCATTGCTGTTGCTTGTTGTATTATTGTTCTTTTATTTTCTTATTTTTTCTTCTTCTTAAGTTAATATTTTTCACTATATATTTAGTGTTAGCATACATTTATTTATATACATAATGTTTTACATTGAATTATGTGTGTACTAGTATTTTTAACTTTACTGTCAATATCGTGATTGAAATATTGTTGCTATAACTACATGATGTCATTATTATTACGTATATTGGTAGAGCGGAAGAGAAAGCCTAATGGCCCTAAAGCCAGAATAATTAAATAAATAAATAATGAGATTTTTGTATTATCTTGTATTATTAGTTTGTTTTCAGCTGCTATTCTTGCTGTTTTCATCAAAATGTGTAATCTAAACAAATTAAAACAAGTCAATTTTTAAAAATCAGGGTTATGGATTGTACTCATGAATATTTATAAATCCACCAGAGGCGATAAGGGCATCATTTAGTTTTCTCCCACTGGGTAGGTAATCGGTTTATGTAAGCTAGTGATACCAAGGTTTTAATATTCTGTACGATTTTCACATGAATAAATGACAGCACAGAGATACCTGACAAGAGGCTGAGAAGATAATTGAAGACCGACTTGTTCAGTAATTATCGAGGAGACACTGATATGAAAAGAGAATATTGACTTCTACTGAATGTGCAATATCCGTTCTGCAGCTTTGACAATGTTGTATCGGGAATCGAATATCGAATAGTTCTGTGTTGTTCCATTTCTAATAGCTCCGCCCCGTTGTGCTCCTGAAAGCGAAGTCCACATCTGTTGGTGGTGGTACTACAGCACGCTTTATGAAATTCCTATTGTGCTTGCATGAATGCCCTTTGGAGTTTAGGGGATGCCTATAGCTAAATCGGGGTCATCTGGGAAGCGAGAAAATCAGATTGACAGTGAATCTGAATGCTTAGAAAATCCGTTTTCCCCAGCGTCACTTTGTCACTCTGGGTGCAGGAAATTGCTGCACGTGTGGGGTTGTTGAAGTGTTTGCTTTAGCGGGCGCTGATTGCATTCATTGTGCGCTCGCGAGTTAACACATATCTCATCACCGGAGACGCAAGCACCTTACGGCGCGTTCGTCGCGCTTAAAATCAGGACTTTTAGTGTTTAGACGATTCTCTCCCAATACTTTAGTAAGTTCTGCAAGCTGTTACACAAATTCAAATTAGACTATACTGTATTCTCTCCATTGAGGTAGAAAATGCTAAAAAGTAGTCGATTGCAGTAGACATTCTTGCTGAAATAGGTTTTGTCCTGCTAATGCAAACCATGCGATTTTCAGAGATTATAATTGCACTAGACCCTTTCAGTAAATGGTAACTAACAGGGAATATGTTCACAGCAATCTGCCATGGCACGGCTCTGTAAGTCTGTGGATCGATTTGAAGCCTCTGTCATCAAGTTGGGCGATGGTCTTGGGTACCTATGATTCCGCTTGACCCTTGGTCCGAGGATTTTGCTGGATGAGAGAGTTCTTGGGGACTTCGTCAGTGAAACTCGGACTCGAGGCAGATGACAATTATCGTCCTGAAAAGTGGGTGTGCTCATAGTTGGATTATCACTGAGATGCTCAAGAAAAGGCGGCGCTTGTTCGGCTAGAAGCCGAATTTAGCCAAGTGAATGTTCAAGCTCGTGCGAATAACTCGCAACCCCCAGTGATCCTCAATACATTCCTGTTGTAAAAAAATTGTTGCGATAGCGTGAGAGCAGAAAATTTAATATATATAAATTTAAAACTTGAATTTCGCTTTGAAAAGCATGTACACAAAGTAATTTGCTAGGCGGAATAACGCAAATTAGAGTAGAAAACTGAATATGATATTTAAATTTAAAGCTTTAACTTCCCTTTGAAAATCAAGCATGTACACAAAATAGTTTTCAAGGTGGAATAATGCAATTTCACATTCTTCGAAGGGCAGGAAAGTATTAAGACGATATATGTACATGTGTTGAAGTGAAATTAATGTAAGACGAAGCCCCACCTCACTCTCTAATCATATAAATCAGCACTTCATTTGCATCTTGTCTTGTGAAGTTTAATCTTGATATTTAAATTTCTTTCTATGGAAATGTATAATAGGAAAAACGCAAAACATCATTTTCATCTGCAATTTGGCTATTAATGACTGAGGAAATTTAGATCTCTTTGAAATATTTAAAGCGTCTTTATATTAAAAGAAAAGGAACAAATATTGTTCCGAACCACCTGATAGCCACTCGCCTAAAATATCATTTCATAACTTATTTAACAAACTGGGGTGGGAATAGGGATATAGCTGTAATACTAATCGAAAGAAATTCCACCCCTCATTTCTCTAAACAGGATCACATTAGGAAAATATCGGAACTAGGTATGAGCTGAAACCACAAACATTATTTAAAACACAGGAAAACTGTAATTATAAAGAATAACTATTACTGACATTCATGTAGAATGCCAACCAAGATGGCTACCCCTAGCAGTCAGCATCCTCTCTCCTCAAGCTCACACACCAAACTCCCTGAATCGTTAAAGAACGCTGTGTACCTGTTTTTCTTTACGCAACCTTTCCAACTGTCTACTTGACAAACTTAATGCCTCTGGTGGATTTATAAATATTCCCCAAACCTCCATATCCCACAATATGTACTATTCTTTTTATGCGAACTTTGTTTTAAGAAGAAGTTTATATGGTTATGGTTTTATGGTTCTGTTTATATAAGTTACTTTTCTGTTGTCCGTAGGAAAGTGAACAGAAGCGAGGAAGCTGTCCGGATGTTGGAGAAGTGTGTGAGGCTGGACGCGGCCTATACCCCTGCATACCTTCTTTTAGCACGACTGTACCAGGGGCAGGAGGGACGGACCTCTGCTGTGGGGAGGCTCCTGCGTCATGTGGCGCGCCTTGAGCCCAACAGTCCGGACCACTTAGTCGAACTCGCGGCTTGGCTGCATCACCAGGGTAAGTGGACATTGATGATCGACTTTTACAGCTGGCAGGATAAACAACTGTCCTCTGCTCGTGTACAGCAAGGCTGTATATATAAATCTTTCATTGCCTTCTACTCATGCATTTGAGCAAATTTGAGGATTTTACTTCAAATTCCGCCAAAGACAGGTATGAAAATTAGATGGAAAATTCAATTTTATAACTACGTAGTACGTAACCATAGTAACCAAAGGTATGTAAGGGATCAGAAAGCATCAAGTTACTGCACATTATGGAAAATAGAGTGTAATATATTAAGATTAATAATTTCCACATCTAGTTACTCTGCGGATTACAGAATTTTACCAGTAATTTTTTATTTAAAAATCACAAAACCTCTTATATCATATGAAACTTACTACATATTACAGTAAGTATTTGTGTTTCTTGAAGTAAATTTAATTTACTAAGGCTGTTCAATAAAGAATGATGATAATTTTAATGGCATAATTCCTCACTTTAAATTTTACTTTACAATCTTTTGGTTAGCTTAATGCGTAATGTACACGCTATATTATTTTCATTTTTGCCACTTCCATGTTCCGTTTTTGAGAGGTGTGAAAGTTGAGACATGTTCAGTTCCGCCAACAGCAAAATGACGGTGACACATGTTGCTCTGAAACTCTACTTTCATCTCATGCATTGTTACAGTAGGTCTATGGGGAGTTTACTCTTCCCGCTTGCACAGCTCAAAGATGGCTTAACATTTGTAAAGAGAGAGGCAATCTCAATTTCAGTGAAGCTGAACCGAGTGCTACAGTTTGTGCTTTAACGGAACCGAAACATTAACACCGCTTCTCTCATTGTGAGAGGACCGTTAAGAACACTTTCAGAAATTCTGAAAATTTTCGTGGGTGCTACCTACGCGTCCTGCACGTTATTACACTTGAGGCGTGTTTGTGCACGGTGGGTTTCAGCTGCGTGCGGGTGTGCATGATGTTAAGGGAAAATGCAGAGTTTCTTTCAAAGATAATCATTGTTGATGAAATTTGGCAACGTCATTTCGATTTCTGAGAGCAAACAGCAAAACATTATGTGGAAATCTCCATCATCACCAGTGCCCCACCCCCAAATAAAATACAAAAACAGTTACTTCTGCTGGGAAGTTTTGACCAGTTCATTTTTCGATATTTAAGGAATGGTTTGCAGGATGTCATACCTGCACACACAGCTGTAAGTGGGCAATACTACAGAGATGTACTCTGAGAGATCATACCAATCGCAAAAAGTCACATTTGAATCTGCTTCACGATATTGCATGGCCGTATATCCCAAATGTAGTTGCTGAATATCTCACAAAGACCAATTTGAACTGTGTCCCTAACTCTACCTATAACCCGATTTAGCCTCATGTGGATTCTTTTCTTTTTTCTTTTCCAATTGGAGAAACTTTTTCGTGGGAAGAATTTTCCATAGTCAGAAGCAGTGGCGAAGGCTACGGAGACGATTCTGAAAGGATGTTCAAAAATAGTTTGCAGCATATCTTTGAAGAATGGGACAGGTGCATTGCATCCAAAGGGAAATATCATAAAAATTGTGAGAATGAGCGAAGGAATGTTTTAAATATACATTCTTTTTATTTTATAATCTTACAACTTCTTCACTTGTAATATCTATTTGTTTTAATACGGAAGAAGACATTTCTGAAAATATAATATTGCTTGTAAATTCCCAAGATTTTACGTAAAATTGCAACTTTTTATAATCATATTTAATGACATTAATAAAACTGATAGTTCTTTTTGAGTCCATCATAATGGATCTAATTGTTTGTTATTTAGCTGGAGTTCAGCTAATATCAGTTTTATTCACTTATTCATAAGAGAGCAACTGAATAAAGTGATGTGAAGCAAGGACCTGTTACTTTGCAGGGCATCACTGGGAGGCCCTCAGCTATTACTTGAAGGCTCTAGCTGTGACGGGAACCCATCGGCCTTCATTTATAGGAGCCTGCAGAATTCTCCGCGCTAAAGGTCAATGGCCTCGAGTCCATCAGCTGATAATACGGTAAGTCATATGCCATAGCATTGCTCAGCGTTCTGTATCGCGTAATGGATTGCAACAGAAACTTTTTATTAGCTTTACCATTCATCAATTAAGTTGCATTAATGATATATAGCAGATTACAACAAACTTTTCTCGTTACTTAATTTACAGGGGAACAACAAATGCGTAAAATAATGCGGTACAGTATTTCAAACAAAATTTTAAAGTTATATTCATGATAAATTTGTTCCTGTAATGATAAATGTTTTAAAACTTAATGCAAATAAATCATCGTTAAAAGACAGGAATAACTTTCTTTGTAGTTCATTATGATATAAACTCAGGATACGCATTCTCTGCAACTTATAGTGACTATTTACTCATCAGTCAGTAACCAATCAGGTATAAGAATATCAGGAATTCCATTCACTCATACCTGTCTATTCCCACAAATGTATAGATTCCGTTTAATCACTTTCACCACACTTACAGTTTTATGTACAAATTCATTAGCGCATTGAAATATTTTTATAGCTTCTTTGGCCTAATATCAATATGCACTAGAAATCAATAATTAATATTGCGGGTAATTGAAATCATTTTATTGTGACATCGGATGTACAAATTGACTAAATAATTCAAAGTTCCAAGGCAAAAAATAATAAGCACATAAATAATATTTCTTAATAATTGTACATTTAATTAGTGTTGTAGGCTATCAAGCTTAATTTACCTTCAATTTTTTTTTATTTGCTGTCGCTTTGACTGCATTTGTCTTCTGGCGACGTCTGTAGATTGTGAAAGTGAACTGTGGATGTAAGTGTATATAGTTATGAATAAAATGAAATTACCTTCTCAGGGTAAGAAAAAGCTCGGGGGGGGGGGGATATAAACCTTACCTAGACAGCTTGACCTGACCGGAATTCGAACCCAGGAAATCCAGTTACCGCTGAAGCATTCATCTCCAATTTATTACCACAGAGTTTGAATGAAGAAATAAAACAGTATGTCCGGCAAATTAAATTTGACTTTCATCTGTTTTCGGCCTTCATCCTTTCGACTATTAGCGAAAATTAAAATGCTTGACTGACATTCATAGCCCTGATATAAATTCTGGAGATCTCATTACAAAATTTCGTAACACTATGTCTTATAGATCTGACAAATTTAAATTGACACGGACATGAATATTCTAAGAAAAATGCTGTAACAGAATTGTGCTGTTGGAGTAACTTAAAATGATATATTAGAAAAAACTAACAGAAATTTACTCTCTAAAGATAATTAATGTTTCATTCATCAGCAACCGCAGCTGTCAGAAATTTTCTTTTTATTTACATGCTTCATATTAATTTCAAATCCCCCTCTCCTTTTTGAAATATTTTTTATTCATTATAATATACGAGTAAATATATAAATTGGATGACCAAATGATATAATAATGTGTTTGTGCTGCTCATTTTTAACTTGAATGAATGGCCTATAATATGAAAAAAAAGATTCATATTTATATATAAAATTTGTGCAAACTCAAAAGGTGGTAGCATAAGATTGTTCTCTAAGTTTTCTTGGCCAAGAGGGGGTGAGGTAAAAGGTAATAAACAGTTAAGAAGCTTAGTGTTTTTGAGAGCCATTTAGCTGCTTATATTTGTTAATAGCGCTTAAAATGAAGAAACGCGAATTTATTAATAAAATATTACTTTATAAAAGGAGGCAAAGCCCTCAGAAACTAAGGCGAAGCTGCACAAACGTTACACCGGATCTGCACTTTCCCTTAGCATAATTTGGTGAGTTTAGATGCGGGCTCCGGAAATTATTGAAAGAATGCAGAGATAGTGCTGAGCGATCGGGTGTTGAAGATGCGGGCGTTTCCGGAGTACAGGTACACAATATTTTGCAATGTAAAAAGCTGTCGGCGATTTGGGTACCGATAACGAGCTGTTACTTCCACACAAATTTTCGGACAAGACATGCGACAGTTCACTACACGTCGGAAACAGACAACCGGAGGAAGAGCTCCAAATAAGGCAACTAGGAAAGTAAAGGATGAACATGTTTAGAGATTGCCAAGCGTAGCTTTACTTTTGAGAAAGGCAAAATATTAACTAGCGAATATTACGCTATACTACTGGAGAAGTTGAACGATGCAACCAGGAAGATCGTGCTCATTTGGTGAAGTCTATCACCACCACGCACCAGCGCACAAGTTTGCGATTGCAATCTCAAAATTGACTCCTTTGGATTACTTTATTTTCCCCAACATTAAGCAATGGCTAGCAGAAGAAATGAGATTTAATGTATGTTATAAACAAATCAAAAAATAACCGAAATAAGTTTGTAGATCTGAAAGGAAAATATGTTAAGATATATTTTTTTTCCCCATAAATTTATTATGTCCTAATTAAGTTTGCATACACTTATCGAACCTCCCTCGAGGTGGTTGAAAAGTTGCAAGATTCATTTTTTCTTTTTCTCTCGGTATTATACTGAATTTTATGAAGGATACGCGCTGGCATATCTGAATCTGCAGTTGAACAGCCATAGCTTTCATTATTTGGTCAGTGAGTGGGAAGCAGTTCCTACGCTTTGTCTTGGCTGCTGAGGAAAACGTTTCTGAGAAAATACGGTAAAGAGTGTGATTTACCGTTGTACTAAACATCGAAAGAGGAGTAACAAAACACTTAAAATGTTACAGCAAGCGTGTGGTGGTGAAACACTTAGCCGTGCTGCAGTATTTCGGTTCAAAGACGCTAACATAGTGCGTTCTGACAGACCATCTTCTGCGGTTACGGATGTCAACATTGCCAAGACTGCGGAACGTAACTATGCCGGAGTTTTCGACTTCACTGAACATCTCCTTTGAACGTACTCAACATATTGTGATAGAGATACTGTAAACACGGTGTGTGTCTGCCAAGTGGGTTCCAGAAACTTCGCAGAGGAGCAAAAGCAACGACCTGTGCAGACCTGTTCCCTTGTCGGAAACGATTGCGGATTTCTTATTTTCGATTGTGACGATCAAAATAACTAACTGATGTGGAAACGCTGAAATTCACCATATCTCTTGGCGGCCAAGTCACGCTTCTGCTGTTCTTTAATTCACACGGGAGACCCTGCAGCACTGTGCAGTCATTGCATAATGACTATTACCAATTGGGTGCAGCTATAGGAAGAAAAGGCGGGATTTTATCAAGAAAAAATGTCGTAATGCTCGGCCACAAGTTGCTGGTTTGTACTGAAAGCACTAACTTTATTTGGAATGTGATTTCTGGCAATGAAAAAACAGTTGCATGAATAGAGATTTTCCTGAGATGATGTGAAGTTGTGCATGTGACATTGTGTACATGTCACAAAAATATTTATACTTTTGGAATGTTAATAAGACACTATAAAGAGGTATTACCGCTACTTTGAAAAAGAAGCAAAGTGTATAACCTGTAATATAATCTGATGAATATAAAACCCATATTACAAAATTTTAACCAGCTTTCGAACATCAGAATGAAAAACGTTGTTCTATATTAACTTTAACATAGGAAACCAATAAATCACAATGTCTCGTGTTGATTTTATCACAGCCTTGTTTAAATGTTCCCTGTTTATGGCTGCTCACTATCAACTTCTTACTTAACCAATAGCCAATGAATTCCCCTAGGGTTTAAAAGGGACAATTGTCTGGGCAAGGCAAAAGAGACATCTTTTCTGACAAAACTTGGTGATATATTCTGTCATATGACAAATGCGCTGTTCTATATTGCACCAAATGCTTCATTTTGGAAAATCACATTTTGAGATGTGGGATAACATTTCGCATTTAAAAAGTTCTTGTACTGATGCAAAATACAGTCTTCCAATGTCTCTGTTGGTCATGAATGACCATACCGTGAGATTCTTCGGAAATTTTACCTACTGCTTTCTAATTAGTACTTTTTTCTGATACTATTTTTAAAGTCCAAAGATTGGAACAAAACTACATAGAGTATTTCCTTTAAGAAGAGCATTTTATTGAATAAAAATATTAGGAGAGATTTGAATCTTCAACAAACTTGAGTTGATGTTTCTTTGTTCTTGCAATCTTCCTCTTCCTCTCAATGACTTTTGGCAGATGTAGTTTCTTGCACGTTTGTAAGCCTTTTGAGCTTCCTCTGCGTTTTGTAAAACAAATAATCCTATATCATGTATTAGTGGTATTACTAATGTGTATTTATTTCTCATTCTTTACATACACATTTCTGTAGTTTCTTTTGGCCATATACTATTTATTACAGAGACATTATAGAAATTTGCTTTTAAAATGAAATACATTTTCTATTGTTATCATCTAAACACACACATTCAAAACCCAAAGAGGTACACCTACAAGACACATCTAATTCCACCCAAACTTTGGCCAGTTGTCTTCCTGTGCAAATAGATCCCAAAATACTAACCTATCACTATCGATTTAGAAAACTTAGTTTCCAACGCAGTTCGGTATCTCAGCAATCCATTTCAATGAGTTGACAGGTTTTTTGTACGAGGTGAGTTCGGAATTGATTTACAGTGTAGTTATTTTATCTGATTTATTATGCAAAATAGATCCGGTGAATATGGTGGATGCGGCACAACAATGAACCCCAGCGACGGCAACTTTACCTTCGTAGTTATTGTTGGTGGGAGTCGCGCATTGTCACATTTGCGGCACTCCCTGTCGACCACTTCCCCATTAGTCATTACTGAGTCCTGAGTCTAAGGCATGTAAGGGTGTTGCAGGGCACCTCGCTATTGATAGTCGTTTTCTGAGCAATCCAGTCCATTAGCAGTATGCCTGAAGTGTCGCAAAAGACGGGCAACACGAAAATTCTTGGACCGATTTTTACATTCCATGGATTGTGGGGTGTGCTACTGATACCCTGATTCGTCACAGTCACAAACTTCTCCGAAAATCCGGGTTTTCATTATGCATTTACAGTAACTGATGACGGTGTACAGCAATTTTGTCCTTCTGTCTATGTCAAATCCCGTGCAACCAATTTTTCATATTCAAATCGTCGTGAATAATGACGTGCAGAGTTGTCGTGCATTCCAGTTCCTCATTGTTAGCCATAATCAATTCAGACACAGCCTCAAAGTTCCTAGGAGACCGCGATGTCGACGGACAACACATTCTTGTGCGTAGATTTCGTGCCGCTGGCGAACCCATTGACCCAATTGTAAACGATCTTGTGTGCAGGAGCTTCTTGACCACATACCACAGTTAAGCATCTATGCATTTCTGCAGTTTTCACGCCTTCTTTCCACAAAAACCATGCGGTCCATCTTTGTCTAGGCCTTTCTCTACTTGACAACAAACGAACACTGTCATTTCGCTACACACTCTGCTGCTTACGACCTCCATCTAGCGTTTTCATCAATTCATCACCCTACGAATAGACGTGACCATAAATAAAAATGGTAAAATAAAAGTGGTAAAATGAGCTATTGTAATACAAATCCGAACATGCATAAATTTTGTGATTATGTTTCTGTTCCTTTTTCTTTTCTTTCTTCTTTAGTTTGTTTGGAGATGTACATTTATTTACTATCCCTATGCAAAACTAATGATTTCTTCCACTTGTACGTTCGCATGCTACTCTTACATTGGACTTACATTTTTAGCTATCGAATTTATTAACTTATAAGTCTTTGTAAATAGCTAGAAAGCTTTGAATAGTAATTGTTTCCCCATATTCTTACCCAATATATTTATTCAATATTATACATTTATTCGCATTCAGTACCAGTGAATTAAACAAAACTATTGTGAATAAGTAACTGCATATCTCTCTCCTTTTATTCTTTTAATTTATTAATTGTTTATTTATTTATTATTTGACGAACTTTAGTCATGGCTTGGATTCGCATACTTTTGCTTTGCTGTTATTCCAAAGCGTGTGAACTCCCAAGTAACTGAATTACAATACTAGTATTAAACTTTCCTATTAAGTGTGTTAATGTTTCATCTAAAACGTTTTACATATGCATTAAACTATCGCGTTTTTAATTTCTTTGTGTTGGTGAAGGAAAATTAACGTTTTTTATTTTCTTCTTTAAACTATGAATATAAAACAAATGATTAAACAAAATAGCAACGATAAAAACAAAACTCAGTTATTTTCTTTGTTTATTCCTCCCCCATTTTACTGTTTTTCTTGTTTTCTACTTGCATTTTTCCTTCCTTTTCCTATTGTACTCTCATCAAGAAGATGCTTTCTTGATTTCTTAATATTCTTTCGATTTTTTCTTCCTTTTTTCCTTAAAACATTATCATCACCCATTTTCCCCCTAAAAGCTGCAGCCATCATAAACATTTATGTTTGTACTTGACAAGTTATATCTTCCGGAGTTGTGACGTCTTATTCTGAAATTAGGTTGTGTATCCACAGATTTATCCAGGGAACTTAGCAAATGCTGTTTTTCTGTTCCACTTTATACTTGAAACCTGCGTTAGTGAAGTAAAGACAAATTTGAGGGAAAGCGAGACCTTGGAGGGTTTTCTGGTTCAGTTGAGTAGCCAGGTACTGCGCAATGCAATCTAGTTAGAAATAAAATATGAATGGAGTGCTCTGCGTAAAGGAAATGTTGACATAATAGCTGGTGCTTGTTTGCAGGAGCTGAGACATTCTCCAGAAATTCAGGAAAATGAGACTATGTATTTTGTGGAATATCGCTGTTTCCAGAATTTCCTGCAAGGGCGAACTACCACGTTACTTTTGTCTGTTAGTGTTATTCACAAGAATGTTTGCGACCCAAGTAATATTGCGTTTTTGTTCTTATTTCTTGTGCTTTAATGAAATTATCGAAAATTTAAGTTTAAAATGCTTAAGTAATACTGGTTATGAACTTAAAAAATTTGTATCAATATGCATTTTATAAAGGTTTAGATTGCAATTTATTTAGCATCATTAGTAGCATACAAATTTGCTTCTCGTATATACATATGGAAGTTTTTAGCTTCATTATCCCCAACTTTTGTTTTGCCACATTTTTCAGTGCCTACATAAAGAACTCTATGGTGGATTTTCGCTTAAAAGTTAAGGAAATGTGTATAGATATAATAGTAACTTTACATGTGTAATATCATCTACAGAACTTTAGTTATAGACCATGTCCGCTCATGTGGTAGCATCACGGCTATGAGGCGAACTGCAGCCGGCAACCCCTGTCTTCCTCACGTACCACAACTCTGCTTCTCTTTTCCATCCTTCCACCTTTTGTAATATTCTTTACTGAATCTGTTTCCTGCCAATGTCACGGGAATGATATAATAGTTGTTCTCGGGGAATGAATTTGCCCACTGTGCGAAGAAAGCGATACTTGGAGGCATATTCTGGCAGAATGCAGGGAAACGGAGATTTTAAGAAATGAGCATTTATCACCACAATATCTGAATTCCAATACAAGTTGAACACCTGCGTTATAAGTATTGATGTACGATATATATATATATATATATATATATATATATATATATATAACACACACACAATCTAGAATATTGCAAGCGAAGGCCTGACAAAGAAGATTACTGGCTTTAGAGAAGAGAGTGGAGTTGGGGAGCCAGGTGAGTAACGGATAGGGGGCTCAGAGGTAAGGGTGTTTATAAATTAAGCATTACTCATAGAACGTGTGATTTAAGAAGGTATATCAACGTGTTTGTATATATGTATCAGCAGGTCTATATGTGTGTGTATTTATGTATACTTTGATTGTTACAAGGACAGTATTAACATGTACGGCCTTAAGGCCAATGCAACAGTTATACTTACTTGTGTACACTTTAAAGCTACTATAATAAAGTTCCATTACTACTAGTTTTGCCATAAATACTGTTACAAATTGTTTTAAAGGACCTGTAGATAAATAATTTTGCTACCAAACACTACCCCGCACATTGTTGAGTTCAGATACAGCAGTAAGAATGCATTGATTGAAGCTTAAAGAAGGAATGGAGACATTATGTAAAATCTGTTAATCTGATAGGCCCTCATAAGGTTTAAAAATCATCAAACGAAATTTTTTTATCCTGGAAATCGGTAGGATATTTGTGTACCGCCGAAACGATAGAGGGGATGATCTTTAAGATCGAGATTGTTATAATTATTATTAGGTTACTTAAGGACTCTAACTTCAAGACCGTAGCGATGTTAATATATCCTACGGAACTTTAAAGTTTTATCTTCTGATAATGAATCATTATCTGGGATATGTAAGAATTTTCGGGCAATAGTCATTAAAAATGCGCGTGTGCAAAGAAACGCATGAAGTAATCCAAGGGTTGTTTATTTTTTCATCTTTGCTTTCAACTTATGAAATAGATTAATTTTAAATTTGGCTATCGATTACTTTAAATAAGAAAAATAATATGAGATTAAAATCACGCCTTAGATTAATAACTTTTGACGATTCCGCTGGAAACACCAGCTTTTCGATTTTTCCAAAGTATTTATAGTAATATTACAATAACCCACTAAGATCCAAACATTCAAATTGAAATGTTACAAAATATATTCAAACAACAAAATCTGATATCTGTCAATACTCAGATTGGATTCTAACGACAACAGAGTGTAAAAACCGGCATACTATAAACAGTTGTGAAATACTATTAAAGTGTAATAATACTAGTATCTCATAGACCCGTTCTTCTTAAATATATTTATGCCTGCGCTCGAAGCTAAGCGCAGCGCGTGCTGGATCAAGGTAATACCAATCGCTTGTTATAATGACACTTTGATTCCCGCTTGATTACTGCTCATTAAATTAGTGCTTTTGTTTTGGTGCTTATATTTTTACTGTAAACAAAAAAGTATAATGCTTTTGGAGTCTCTAATAATAAACACTAATGTGTGTTATGAGAAATGTTGAAAATGATGCACTTCAACGGAGGTGCATTGCCTGCCTCTGCGTAGGAAAATCCTTTATTTCATCAAACCTTTTTCCATAAGAATGCACGTTTCTTGTCTTTGAGAAATCCTGCCTCTCGTAACTTTTTAATAAGTTGGTAAACAGTTTCTCTTCCTCACATATAGGGTTAATTTTAAATTTGGCTATTGATTACTTTTAATAAGAAAAACAATAAATAATATGAGGATAAAGTTGCATTGGCGGTCAGAAATATAATCAAATTAAAATTCCATATACAACTCATAAACCTTATAGAAATTTAGTGCTATTTTAGTACTTTCAGTCTTACATTTCAGAAATAATGCATACAATTAAGTTGCGATATAAATAAACGCACCGACCTGCATCCACTTTAATATACTTGGATACAGAAATCGATTAATCTGTTCATCACCCATGAGAAACACGTGGATGAATCGTACTTTGAGCAGCAGTACAAAACTAACCTCCTTTACAAGAGGTGGTCCACACTTAAGGTCCTTCAGCTCATAATTTGCCTGCCCCCTAACGAACCTCAGGGCTGTGTCAGAAATAATTGGAAACTCTGCAGAAGATTTTATCCGCTCATGCGGTCCTTGACGTGACCTGGCGTAATTTTCGTCTGGAAGTTTTCTGGGAACAAGTAGCTGGCAAGTTTTGTGAGCGCAGAGCATTTGTCTTGCGTGGGATTAAGGTGGTAATCTCACCAAGAGCAGTAAACAAAGGAACAACAACCCCTATCCGTCTTCGCAAATTGTACTCCACGCAGGTAAAACCCCAAAGGTGCAATTAACGTGCCACAATCAAGATCCGAAGTCGGTTCTGGCGCGTAATCTCTTGTCGGAGTCAAATATTGTATCCAGCTTAATGCTCCCGGAGTGAAGCTTTCTTATTCTGGTTTAGCTTAGCCACTTCTTAAATGACTGGTGCATTAAGCAGTCCTGCTTTTTCAGATTCATGGGTTGATAAAGTGGCCTACGTTAATTTTACTTGTAATAAATAACGGATATACTTGGGAAAATATTCTACCTCGTTATTTTTTTTAAAATAGTGTTTAACGCCTGTTGTAAATTTTGAAGCATCGCAGGCGATGGATACTGTTGATATTTGAGATGAAATTATATCTTTTATTTGAAGAAAGGAAGGAAACGTTCTAGGTCTATGTTTAGGGTATCTCCGGCATTTGCCATTATTGAGGACTGAGGAAAATTTGGAGGACGACCCTGCCGGGAATCGAACCCCTCTCGAGTCCGCGTCTTAACCACCTCGGCCACCCGTGGCGGTATACAGACCCCGTTAAGAAAGATAAAATTAATAACAAAGAATAATTCCATAATTGGGTTATTCACCTGGTAAGATTCCAGGGGTTCATCAGCATCTACATATTTATTTAAAAAAATGTGCACAAATACTTTTATGTTCACTATTATTAATAATTAAAGACATTTTATGCTTTTGAAAAACAAATGCCAGCAGTTTAACCCGCTAATACACTTTCTGAATAATTGTATATTCTTCATTGATGATAAAGGAAGTTCCTATTGTGGAACTTCTAGAGAAAAGCTATATCAGAGGTAGCCCTGGCTTTGTTTCACCTATGTAGGCCGTTATGATCGGCATTGATATCCATTATTGGGTTGTTTTGCCGTGGTCGTTAGTTAAATGAAATTATAAACCAAATCTTTCGCTGGCTGTTGCGGCCAGTATCATCAGTGGAAAGGTTCAGTTGAACCATAAATGTTTATTTTTAGTTCATATCCGTGTCAATTTCTTGCATATTTGCTTTCAGTACTTTTAGTGTGTGAGGGTTTCTTCCATATAATCTATTTTTTAACTTTCGCCATAATAAAAATAGTATATTGTCAATATGTCATTCCTGTATCTTTCTGCATTTATAGTATTCTTAAAAAAGATAACCCCTTTTATACTGTAGGCGTTTACTGAGCACCATACACTGCTTTTTTCGTCCTGCAAGGGTGTTCCATATATATAATCTTTTTTTTTTTTCGTGTGTCCTGTTATTTTGTATTGAAACATGACCACGTAAATGTAACGATCTTCATCGGTAAAACATCCAATTACAGAAATATACCGGAATATCAGAATTACCTGCCTGCAATTCGTGACGACATTGTTTTTGCAATAACAGAATTCCATATAATGCCCTAATAGTATATCGTAATATAAGTGATGAAAGGCACGTATTGCGCTTCAAAGTGCGATTAGTAGCAACCTGAGATTTACCAAGAAATGCATTTCACGCGAAGATGCCAATGAGCCTTTTAACAAGTGTGTTACATACTATTTTTATACTACCATATCATAATGTTATTTATTTTTAATTTGTAATAACTTTTTTTAATTTGGAAAGTTAAAAATAACAAGAGCTAGAGACATTTAATCAATTAGTTTTTGTCTATAATTATGCGTTATTGTTTTGTTAGTATTGTTGATATATTTAAACATTTAGTAGCTGATATGAAGGTTAATTGAAAATTATAATGGAATTTGAAGAAAGCGATAAAATACTTGAAGGAACTCCAAGCGCCGGCTAGTATAAGGGATGATTTGCTTGAGAAATGTAAAAAACGGGTGAGCGAAAACATGATTCATTCAGAGCTTAGTATAAAAAGAAAGGTAGTACAATTAGCAGAGTGCCAGGAATTAATTTTATCAGGTGTAATCGTGTAGTATAAGTATTCATATTAACAGCAAATAATTTGCATTGCAGGAATAATTTCTTAAATGTATTCTATTAAATTGTGTGATAATGCAAGACTGCTACTTTTAGTTGTAATTTATAAAATAGTGGTGGGAAGTTGCTTTACAGTTGCTTTATTCCAGTGCCGCTAGACTGTACTTTCAGTTCTATAATTAGGTAGACATTACGATACGGCAGTATAAAAACGATGTTCTTTTCTCGTATATCTATACCGTTACATTATCACAAGTAATATCACAAGAAGGTCTGAGATATGCATGATGATATTTAGTAGGACTATTTCGCGAATAAAATAAGAATTTAAATATAATTCTTGTAAATTTGGCTTACAATATTGTAAAAATTGTACAAATGTATTTGTATTTTTCAATCCATCTAGCAACAAACGAATGTCGATTGTCAGTAATGCCAATAGAAAAGAGCCAAATACGGGTCAAGGACTATACTATGAATAGAATAAGAATAAAAGTGATATATACTTATAACTGAAAGTCGTGCAAAGAACATTAACACTTTTAAAAAAGGTTATACTTAAGAATAGCTATTCTATTCAGAAACCGTAAGACTGAAATGGACAAAAGTCGACTATTACAATCGCTACCGTTCGATTTTCTAATACCAACTTAGGAAAAAAAAAGATAACGTACAGTGTCTATGTTTTTCTCCATATTCTTTGGTTTGCAATTGCTAATGATAAAATCAATTTGCACATTTGACGCATCACCAAAAACGCTTGGAAGAATCCTCCATTCTGCGCTACGATTATCGATTGTCCATGCTTTTGTTGCTATCAATAGCTCCCCACCACCTCTAGCAAAATTGTAATAATGAGTGTTCAGGAATTATATAATGGAGATAGTTGGGCTACACTGACCATTAGACAAATGCACGTTGCGTGATAAAACGGATTTGATAATTTATTTTCGATAATTTCACTTCTTAATCCGGCTGTGATTTTGTTTCGTTTCTTTGGTCGATATTAACACAACGTCATTTGAGTGAAATAGTCGCATTAAAATAAGCAAATAGTAATTCACATAAGTGTATATTTCTTAATCATCAAGACAATACAAAAATTGGTGTCCGGTTTAATATGAATTGGCAATATGAGTATAATTGCCTTCATATTTCTCCAACTTTACTTCGCCTAAAATAAGATTTTACCGAATCAACACAACATGACTTCTACCGCCGTTGCTGGTAATGTAGAGAAAAGTGGAATACGATACAGGAAGTGAAAATGGCGTGTGCACGTACAAGTCGGTGAAATGTGGGTTAATTTACTCTCTCTGCACTAACTTGCCGTGAAGTGTTGCAGAGACTTGATGTTTCCTGATGATGTTCCGCACCACAACACTTGTGTGTACGTTTCCCACCAGAGAAACGAGCAGAAATGTAACATCCAAAGAGGAACGTTCATCAGCTTTAGGTGTGCACAAAAAGTCATTCAATTTATTATTAAATCATCAATTTTTATTTTATACATGAGCGAAAAGAGTATTAAATTAAATTAAAATGTACCTAACTGAAGTGGAATAAGTTTCATGTCAAGATCCCCATTCGAACATCGCCTCTATGAATTAAACATTTTAAAAATTGCTTCTATTGTCCGAAATTAAAGTTTGAATAACTGGTATGCTCAAGTTAACTCAGTTTCAACTTTGAACAAATACCAAACCTAATTCAGTTTTTGAAAGAATTTCAAACGAGTGAAAATACTGTCAAATGTAAGCTAATTAATATATATCATTCAGGCCTCTTTCTGTATTGTGACGCATTCTAGATACAGCGTATCTTGTAATCATTTGTAAAAATGATTTGTACAAGCCAATCGTTGACTGGTAACCTATCTATTAAGTTCGTTTTTCGCCTTGTGCATATATCCCTGTTTTGAAAAAACTCATTCACTAGACATGTTTTCCATAAGGAAAACGACCTGTTTAGATGCTATGGTGTAAGCTCTGCGGACTCGAGCACGTTACTAGAAGTATATCGTGCCGGCCATGAACCCCTTTCCTCAGGGAGTCATTCGGGTCGGATGGACTCGGTGGGGTAGTGTACTCCCTGCGATTCACATGTAATTGAGTATGCTGAGGCGTCACGGTGATTCTGCGCCGTACCAGAGCTGTGAGCCACCTTCAAGAGCTGGAGAGGTGATCCCAGTTTAGGTCGCATTACCAGTGGTACTGGTAGCTTAGACGGAGGGCGAAGGCGCGAGTAAGCACTCTGAAAGAGAGATTCTTTTTTGAAAACTAGGTAGAGATCTATGCTCCACCATGTGTCTTAAAATAGTGTGTATATTGCTGGGTCCGAGAGTTATCCCACTAAACGGAACAGCAGAAATATTTTAAATTGTTTCGAGAAGGTGTTAGTTGATTAGAAGCCACCTATAACAACTTTTGACTTGGAACACATTAATTAATCATCACTAGATAACTTAAGCCTAAGGTTTGTTGCAATCCTGACCATAAGCAACCTTTAAATTTAGTTACATTAATATCTACATATGTCTGAGGGAAATGCGGTCAGCCCATCGCCTCAAACGCTATTTAGTATGATGCTGAGGTATTACTACGATGTGGAACGACCGAAAATGTTACTTTTTTCAGGTAAGGATTTCTTTGCCCTGCTAAAGAATTTGAAAAAGTGGATTTTGCGTAAAGAGGAGATCGTATGGCCTCTAGACCAATAAATTATAATACTTTTAACACTGTTTGTTACCATTGCCAAATGGAATCTAAAATATAAAATAAATATGAGCAGAGAATTTGTACCATCTGTGAGGAGGGGGAATCATGGACACGTTTTCTGGTGAATGTAAAGGTACTTAAGTATCTACCCCACACCTCTACAGAATTGAACAGAAGGAGATGGTCATGTTGGGCTTTTCTGGCAGACAAGGAAGTGAAGGAGATAATGGGTAAATTTCTGATGAAAGTGAGATAGATCAGGTCTGAAAAACCTGATAACCGGGGAGGGGGTTGGAGGAAACAAATTGCTGAATCCAGCTGTGTGTCATCCATAATGAAATTTCCTTTTATTTTTATATTTATTTTTAATATTTAAAAAACTACTCTTCAAGTACACTCAGGGACAAAAAAACCAAACATTTTTATATTTATTTATATATTGTGTTCCTATTTCTTATATTTTGTTCTTGATTATTTTAAAATGAAAGAATATCCATTTAAACAGCAAAATGTTTTATTAAGCACCTTAAATTACAACAATAGAAACAAAAGCTTAACCCTGGTTAGAAAAATTACAAAGGATGTAAAACAATGACAATTTTTGTTTTATCTGTGAGTATATTTTTCGGTGCTTGAAACATTTAAAACGCATTTTAATAATGGGCCTCACCCATCTCTGGCTTGGATAATTGTATTTACACATCTTGGCATGCTATCAATCAGGCTAGCTATGGCTTCTTGAGGAATATGCTGCCATTTTCAAGAAGTGCTCACCTCAACTCCTGTACAGTTTCAGGTAACGGCAGTCTTGTTTTAATACGCCGTTCCAGCTGTCCCACACTGTTCAAGCGATTTCAGGACAGGACTCCTTGCTGGCCATGGTAAAACATGGATTTTCACTTCTTGAAGATAATCTCTGAGCACGTGGATAATATTCGGGTATGCATTGTCGTGCATTAAAAGAAAATTATCACGTGTAAATGGGCCAAATGGTACAACATGATTAGCCAAACATTCCTTTATGTACCTATCAGGTATTGGACTTCCATTTTATACGAAAATAAAATTAGTATGACACTGCTGCCCAAACCATCCCTGCACCTCCTCCAAGTGGTAACTTTCCGGGAATGCAGCATTGTGCAAATCGTTCTCCCCTATTCTCCAAATTCCTTCACGTCCATCAGGTGAACACAGACAGAAACAGGACTCGTCAGTGAACAATACACAGCTCTGCTGTTCATTTGTCCAACCCCTATGATCATTTGCTAAACGCAATCGTTCGACTCGGTGCATTCTGAGCAAACGGGGATCAGTTGCAGGAATACTTGATATCAGTTCACTTGCTTTCAACCTTCTTCTATTCGTTTTGGCCGAAATCGGGCGTCCATGCATGTGAACAAATTGCTGGGCTGCAGTCGTAGCTGGCAAATTGCGCTCCCTAAGAACTGTCAACACCATGTACTGTCTTCATTTTGATATGTAGCTCTCGGAGATATAAATCGGTCTTCTGGTATATTTTAGGGTCTCCCTAAACCGTTTTAAGGTTTCGTCGACTGTGTGTCTAGCCATATTCATTACATTTGCAATGTAACGTACACTGCTTCCATCATCGTTTAGGGCTACAACTCGGCTCACATCTTCAGGTAGAATTTTTTTTTAACATGAAATGTGACAACCCTACTTACATTTACAAAGTGTAAAATAAACAAATAATGATAACGGAGCACATAAAATTAAGACAAATTTGCTATATATGAAACTTTGTACACATAATTGGAATATTCGGATACAATGACTTGTTTATAAAACAAAAAACATACCACATATACTACATGTCTTCATGACTACTACTGCTGCTGCTAGTTTTATTGTCATTCCTTTAGTTTATGTATATGCTTTGTTGTTGACTGAAGGCGTTAAATCCAAGATTACAAGTGTTTATAGTGATCAGGAGGATTGAAGACACAACAACGTACTGTAAACGAATAATTTATAATTTCTACCACAAACCTTATTAAATAATCGAAATTATGTAATCGCACATAAAAGTACCCTACTGTGTCACCGCCTTACCACTTCTACGAGGAACTGTATAATGGATGTATGTAGCGTGTGGTTGACGCACCTGTAACAGCGACATTGATTCACATTTTACTGTTTATGGACACACGTCACATCGCACATAAAAATGACATTGATCTATGTTAATAGCTTTAGCTGCATGTTGAAGCTGGGGAACATTAGTTTCCACTCTCAAAATACTTGGATGTAAATTGCTTTTCTACTCGTAAATTCTATGTTCATATTTTTCCACATACATTATATATATATATACTATATGACAGACATTAGGTTGGAGTGTATAATACACCTTGAAGCTAAATCTTTTGTTAACTCATTTAATCCTAACATCCTAGTTCCAAATTAGCGCTTTTAGTAAGTTCTAGAAATTTCATCATTAGCTTAGGAAATACATCTCCTACAGGATTTTAGCCGAATACAGACGTTCTTGTCTTTCTAGAGTTTCACACACTTATATAATGTATTTTGTAGTTCACATAGGCGGAATGTGGAAGTTCTATCGTCCGAAATGACCAGTGTCTAGTAATCATTCAAACAGTTTTTCTAGTTTTCTTTCCATCACTAATCAGTAAGTTCTTAGCCAGTTCTTGACTGGGAATGTTTTTCCATTTTATCTTGTTCTTTCCTGGTCCATTGATACGATGCAGTTCTAGAAGGTTTTGATCTTGTGAAGTCAATCTTAACAAGTTTGTCTACTGTTTTATTGCCAAGACGTTCAAGCACGCAACGAAGTTCGAATTGGTTCTTATTGAGAAGCTTAATGTAGGCTTGCAAACGTTCGCCATAAATGTAGGACTAAATATTTAAAAGTTTAAAACTACAGAAAAAAAGTTTGCTTTTTACATACTAAAATATAATAATATTAACTCGTTTTCCTATAATTAGCATACTGCTAATTCAACTAGTAGCAACATAAGAATATTTTACTTTTTAAAAATCACTTTTCTGACAGGCCAACTTAATAAAAAATATGGAATGACAACTATAATAAATTTAATTCACAGAAACAAAATCAGTCTTTTTGACAGATATTTCGTCTTAAATTTTCATCAGTTTCTCGAGTTAAAATTTAATAAAATATTGCTTAACTCAGCCAAGCTGATATATGGTTACAATGATGTGGCTATGAAATATTTTTGGGTTAGCTGTAAATCTTTAAAAATATCACATTTGAAAAAATAGTTTTTAATGCCTGTTTTTACTGCTGAGGCACCACAGGCGATGGACACTGGTGATACATGAGATGAAATGATAAATTGAGAAAGACTTTTTTTAAGGAGAGAAACGTTCCAGACCGAAGTTTAGGATACATCCCTGCATTTACCATTTATGAAGCCTGAGGAAAACCTGAAAAAAAAACCCTCAACTAGGAAAGATGATCCTGGCGGGAATCGAACCCCAGATCTGCCGCTCACAAGTTCGCTCCTGACGACCTCGGCCACTAATTACATGATTAGGATCAAACTAGACTATCTTCTATATAGCAAAGATAGTGAATTATATTGCACCTTGCTTCTCATACGAATGTTATTAACAAGGAAACCCTCCTGTTCAAACAAACAAAACTGCATAAAAATTAATTTGTTGGACATTACCTCTGAATTCAATTGTGATTTTTTCCTCCCTTTAAAGCGCCACAGTTGCTTTTTATAGGGATCCACTTAATCACCCCTACGCAGTAGGGATCTTGTATCGTATGATTCGAATTGACACTTGTCATCAGCTATCTCTATTCCCCAAATCCGAATCAAAGCTACAGGAGTTAACAGATTTGTTTTCAAATTTTGTAATTGCGTAATCTATCATCTAATGTTGTTTTAAATGCAAATTAAATTATGTGAGGGTCTACACATGGAACTCATTTTAGAACACAAATCAGCAAAGAGAGCAAACCCACTTCTAATATACAGGATCCTATCTGGAGGAGTGAGTCCTAGTGATGTAGTGGTAACCATACTTGTCTTCTAAACCCAAGATCGCGGGTTCAATCTCGGCTAGGATCGATGCATTTTTTCGGGCGTCAAAATCCTAGGTATTGCTGCCTTCGGAAGGGAAGTAAAGCCGTGGATTTACGGCAGGAAAAAGAACCTCAAGCTTGAAAGAAGAGGCCTCCGAGCAAAATTTGTCGGCCGTTTCACGCCCTGAATTGAATGCGGCGCTGATGTCCTGAGGTATTAAAGAGCGTCCAACCAAATCAAATAAAAATATGTCTGGAGGATACACCAGGGGCTCTGACATCTCATAGCTTTGAGGCCTCTTATTGCAGACATTTTCTCTCGTTTGTTTTTAGAGATAGCATCATTTGATTGCTTTTTTGCAAGATAAGCAATTTGCAATTGCATTTTAGTTTGAACGCTTACATAGCATATTTGCTAGTAAATAGGACCGAGAAAACCGATTTTGTAATTTTTGTTCCACAGACTTTATACATTTTAATATTGAAAATTGTGGATTTTTATTTCTTTATTATATTATTATATTTATTATTTTTATTATTTTATCATACATAAATATTAGACGGGCCAATTTGATTGTAATGCCTTCTATAGTATTTAAGATAAAAGCATTAATGTTTACTTTCTGAATGCGTACGCATCTGAGATAGATAAAAATAAATGAGTTGTGTTTCTTTAGCCAACTATAAGCAGATTATCAGATTTACGCTAAAAGCTTCTTGACAGCTTATTAAAGTTACGCTTCATTCAGCCTCAAATGCATTCAGAATTGTATTATTAACGTTAGTAAATCACGCCTTGGTTAACAACTTTACAACTTTTCAATTTTGCCAAAGCAGTAATTATTAATAGCAATATTACAATAACACATGAAATAATGAAGCTAAAGGCCCAATCATTCAAACGAGACGTTATAAAAGTTATCCAAATAACAACAAAAAATCTGACATTGTCAGCTCTAAGATTTGATTCAAACAACACCAGAGCGTAAACACTGGCATACTATAAAAAGTTCGGACATATTGTTACAGTGCAATAATATCTCATAGACCCTTTCTTCCGATTGAAATGTTAATTTAAAGATGTGGGAAGTGGATTGCAATAAATGGTAAATATATTGAAAAGTGGAATGTAGTTTTTGTCTTTATCATGCCTGATAAATGGTTAGGCCAGAAACTTATGGATCTACCCTCGTATCTACCTACTTTAATGTATGTCAAATCTAATTAAACACATTTAACCTAATTAACACATGTTAACATCACTTAGTATTTATGAACCTAATTAAATACATGTCTCTAATCAACTTATTATATACATTTCAACGTAATTAAATGCGTTTCAATCTAATTAAATATGTCAGCATAATTATATACATGCAAACATACTTCATGACATTCACACCTAATTAAATATATGTCAACATATATACTGTGATCAGTAAATACGGCGGATGATTGATTTCATGTTTTATTTATTTTCAGGAAAGCGACAAATTTATGCAGGTATGCAGCTTATTATCCTTAAAAATAATCGCCTTACCATGGCAATGCGCTTTTGATAACGTTTGAAAACCGTTGTCCTTTTAAAGGTTACTTCATGCGAGGGAAAAGGAAGTAATCGGCAGGGGCCAGATCTGGTGACTAAGGGAGATGATGGAATACAACAATAACCTTATATCAGGAACTGCTGCACGGTTATGGCATTATGGGGGCATACATCATCATGCAGCAGACACCAGACATTTTCTGGAGTGTACAGAATGATCCTCTTAAGGAGGAGGCGATCAAAGAGGTTCATTAGGTGGCCGCATTCATTGTCGAACCTTCTGCTAGTAGGCACTCTTTATGAATGATCCCTCAAGCATCAAAAAACATAATCAGCCTTGTCTTGATGCACGCCTTCTAGCAGGTAAAGATTTCGGTGGCCCTGGGCTTTGCCTCTTCGATTCTTTAGGCACCACGACTCATGCCCGTGACGAACCGGTCAGGAAAGATGGGATCACTATCCACCTTGCCGATAAAGTCCCTATCCCTCTTGTTTCTGATCAGATTCAAGTCGTCAGACACTAACCGCTTGCCCCCCTTTTCCGTTACAATTGCATAAGCACCTCCATATGACTCTTGTGGCCTCCGCCAACCATCGAATCGCAGGTTTATGATCTTCGGTCAAGGGTTGGAGAAGTTTCTCGATGTACACTACTTTCACGCTTTCCCAACCGTCATGAATTTTTTTTTTTTTTTTTGGTTGGTTTATTTATGGACGCTCTTTAACAGCTCAGGTCATCAGCGTCCCATTCAACTCGGCGTGAAACGACCGACAAATTTTGCTCAGAGGCCTCTCTCCTGTCATGAAAGCGTTTGTATCACTCGTACATACTTTTCCGATAAAACACTGTTTCCATAGACCCGGCGCAACATGTCGTGATATTCCCTTGGCGTTTTTTCAAGTTTGAAGCAGAAGTTCACCTTCGTACGTTGCTCCATTTCACCCTTAGCGTCGCTGCACTACACCTTATTTCCACAACGCGTACATACATACAAACTGCATGCACTTCTGGACAACCACGCAGCTTCATTAACGATTACTGGCTGGCATCTGACCTTCAATCACGAGTAGCTACTACACGCAGCAACTCATTCACGATATTTATTGATCACAGGTTGTAATTCAATGCATTACAGCCTAATTAAATCCTATATTAAACTCCATTAAATATATTTCAAACAAAATAAATTAAAGATACAGCATACTGGCCTCTTTTCTGCTTTACCTTTACCAAAGTACATTTTCAAGGCTTCAGTAATTTATTTGTGAAAGTTAGTGACCTTACTATGAGCTGAATGCACTTACTGTAACATAATGCAAAATATTTCCCGGAAGCCTATTTCTCGGGTCTTTTGTAATATCAGCTGCTTCTGTGTTAAAAGAAGAAAGTTGAAAGCAGAAAATGAAAGTAAGAAAGTGTCTCGGAACAATTAAAAATTGCACAACTTTGCCTTTGAAACGTTATCTGCAAAAACTTTGGTGCGTAGTCAATGCTGTACGAACAACGAGGACCTTATAAGCGCGTAGCAATAAAAGAGGTAAAAACAAAGAAGACGAGGAGAAAGGAGCGTGACTGAAGATTCTGAAGTCTCCCGATTAATGCTTCAGAACAGTATTCTCTTTCCCCGTTGTGCTCGTTTCATTCTTTTCATTGTATTCCAGGGAAACCAATTTAAAGCCTCGCTTAAAACTGAGAGAATTTTTCCGCCAATACATAAGCGAATTGAACAGAAATGTCTAATTGAAACAAGCATTTTCTCTAACAAAATTGACCTAGTTACTTTTGCTTACCTTTACTTTTCAGTAACTTTTCAATGTATCGCTAATGACGGATTGCAACGTTTTTTTAAAAATATGCGTTAATATTTTCAAATGATTATTTAGCATTTTGTAGCACTCGTATAATAGTTGTATATCGATGTTTAATGAAAAACTGGCACAAAATGCCGAAACATCTCATTTTTACTTTTCTGTCACTGACAAAATGACTATATTGAACACGAAGAAAGTTACATTGATATTCTTTCGGGAATACAAATAAGCCTAACTATTCAACAAAGTCTGGAGTTGTATTTTTGGTAGAATCTGAAAGCAGTTGTCACAGCATTCTTGTAATGTTATGGAAATGATTTGTTTCCTCCCAATATCTGTTGCATGTTTTTAGGAGCTATATTGGGGCATTCACTGTCTTATGTTTCACTTTACCGAGTGACAAACCTGTTGGGATCAAGACCGACTACATTTACGAGACCCCAATGTAGGTATCCATAATAGACAAAATGGTGGGAACTGTGAACCGTGCTTCAAATTACATGTCTTTGTTAATTTGGATTCATTGCAGTTACTCGGTGTATTACAGTGGTTTATAGTTTGAAGTAAATCAACAGTATCGTGTCAGTTTCTAAGGTTTTTTATTCAGTTAACATTGATTTAGGGAAATCACACTAGGAACTTGTGAAATTGTTTAATACAACATGAGTTCTTCTTGTATCTCTTAATTATGGCAGTGCACCGAATAATACCACATTTACTTTGCTAAAGAGCAGTAATTAAACGAGGAGTGGATAAACAGTGTACACCATGCACATTTTGAAGTTAATGGGGAAACTATGGTGTGTATTAAACATTTCGTACCAAAATTTGTGGTTAGAGAAAACATTTTCCTTAGGCAATTTTCCCTTATCTACCTTCATATGTGACTGGGAGGGTTAGCAATGAAAGAAAAGATCCAGAAGAAGTATGAAGCGGGTTTTGAAACGAGATGAAAAGAGTTTTAATGAATGGTGTGAGCAGAATGTTGTTTTGACATCTTTACAAGTGAGGTTAAGACAAGACAGGTACACCCATTTATAACTATTGCCAAGGAAAACTCTCTCCTTTTCATTAAAATAGACGATGATAAATAAATATGATGATGTCCCATGAATGTAAATTAGTTTTAAGGCGCCCAGTTATTGGGAAGTTGGTGTATTTTATAAAGATTTGTGTCTACCTGTGTAGAAGTTTACAATATAATACATATTATTTTATATTTCGTTTATATATGCGAAATAAAATATTGTTTGCGAACAGTTTCATTTTCTAAAAAAAAATCAATATATTTTCTAATAGTAAATGTCTTTTAAACGTAATACTGCATAAAAGTTTCGTATTTGCTATTGGCAGTGTAGGGCGACATCTTCTTCTTCTTCTTCTTCTTCTTCTTCTTCTTCTCTCTCCTTCTCTCGTTCTCTCTCTCTCTCTCTTCCCCCCCCCCAATGTAAGTTGGTCTTGGTGGGGCAGCTGCTCAACACGGAGAATGTTTCTATATTTGTATAAAACAAACAGGTTCCTGTTTAAGATCTATATTCATCTCAAAAGCGTGTATAAGACAACACCGTTGACACTACTATAGTCATATATTGAACAAGACGCTTCAAGACTGGAAATAAAAACATTTTTTACATACTTCGAATCACTCGGTGACAATCGAATTCACTCGCCCATCAAAGAGGTTGTAAAGAGATGTGGCAAGTTGTGACGTTACATAAATAGCTGTGCACTTGCAGGATGGAGGCCTTGAAGTTGAACTGTTTCTCTTGGCTCTGTACGCTTCTTGTTCAGTTACAATCTGTTAATTCAGCTCATTCAGCCCATGTCTTCTTAACATGGACCATCGGAACCTGATAATGAAGGCGAGGTTGAAAATGAAATCTTACAACTTCACGACAATCTTTTACTGCATTTTTACCGCGAACGCGCGATACTCTCCCATAGCAACTCGTGTGGCATTGTTTATGGAACATTATTGTGGCCTCACAGTATTGCTGTTTAACCTTGACCTTGCACAAATCTATTCAAAATCTCTCGTTCCCAGGCGCCAATCCACAGTTTACGGTTCATCTTCTTAAGGGGGTTTGGCGATAGCTCTTCATGAACAGATATTTTCAACATTTAGAAGAAGTTGTCCCAGAGCTGGACCGTAAAGGTGTCCCCTTATATAGCCAGAGAGGACTTGTATCTTTTAATTAAGTGCGCGTCACCAATTAATGTTATTTATCATATTTGTTTGAATTAAAGGAACCATTTTTATTAATTATTCCAGATATATATTTTATTGAAAAGGGGAGGGTAGAGTTCTTAAGCATTGCAGCCTCTGTATTCTTTTCAAACAATATACGTGAAAAGAGATAAGATGAATCTCTAGTATGATGTCTTGATAAGCCCCACTTAGACCCTCATTGTTCACATTCCCTAAAACTCTGGCGGCACTGTGTAACCCGGTTATTCCCAGGCAATAACCGCTATTTCCAAACTCGAGACTAGCGAGAGAGCTCTAGCAGACCTAATAGCCACTTACAGCATCTATGGCCTTCGATTAGAAGTTCTTAATGAAATTATATGTAGAAGGGGAAGAAAAGAAGTGAAGGGTGTTGAGGAACCGGGTAATATCCCAAGAATTGCCCCGCTATTATAGTTATATTTGTTTTCATGTTATCAGTTTTGAAGAACTTGATTAACAGACGTAACTTATTTTCAGGAAGTAAGCTTTGTTGTTAGGAAAAAAGTTAGTCGCTGTACCGCCTTCAAAATTTATTTGTTCGTGTCCTTAAAATGGTTAAAATGGTGTCTAATATGGGAAGATTCAAGTAAAATTTCAGTAATGATTTGATATATTAACCAATTAAAGAATTTAAACGCCTAACACCTCCTCCTTACCAAGTTGGTCCTAACTTTTAATCTTAGACAATGACCTAGCTGAGCATCTCACGTTTATTCAACAGAAGAGGAAGAAGAAGAAGAAGAAGAAGAAGAAGAAGAAGAAGAAGAAGAAGAAGAAGAAGAAGAAGAAGAAGAAAATCGTGGATTCTTCAAGAGAATATCCAGGTTTTCTGTACAGATATACTTACACTTCTCTCACACTAACATTTCAACATTAGGTTATGGTTATTTCTTCGTCTTTTAAAGTGTTTTAAAATGCCTCTGTACTGACTCCGTGATTATTTGCAAAGAAAGAACACTGTTGGGAAAGGAAAAGAGAAGATGAAAATTTCGACACATACCCCTTTAAAAATATAGTAGAAAAGGAAAAAGAAATTAAGCGCCCGAAGAAAGAAGTGTGTGAAAAGGGTGCTTATAAAGAAGGAATCTCAGACATAGCTTTTTTAATATGAAAGCGTCGGTTTGAAAAAGAACCTATTTGTGGAAAGTTTCGAGAGAATTTGGTGTAGTGTTGCATGTGCTTCTTGTACTTGCAGCCTACTTTCTGCATGACTTATAAGAAAACACCAAAAGGGTAACTTTGAAAACGAATTAAGTTTTTGCAATATTTTTATATTTAAAGCAATACATCTTCATTACGAACGCTTTTCAATCTAGATAAATAACTTTTAAAAACTTAACATTACGCTATTAATTTCAAGTTGTCTCAAGGTTAATTTTATGCAATCTTACTCATGTAATTAGCGTTTTCGTTTTGTTTTAATATATGTAGTGTGTTTCATAAAAAGGAAGAAATGCTTATGTGTCCCGTACTGAAACTTTTTTCGCAGTTTCTAGAAATGACCAAAAGGCACAGATGCAACCAAGACTCATAAAATATGCAAAGAATGGCAGAGCCATCACGTGGCGATTAGTTAAAATTTTTGTCACGTTTCTGATTCGATCAAGAGGTGGTTCTTTACAAGTTGTGCTGCATTTCCTTTTCTCCCAGTGAATGGAAATATTTCTCAATAGTATGTGACCTTTCGGCCAGGAATAGTTCATGCTGGAACCTTTTCATTGAAAATAACCTGTTTAAATTCCATCGGTGCTGATGAACAGAAACGCACAATGGTATGCATTTTCTCCAATATTTCACCGGCAGCGTAAGGAATTTCTCAAGAGCCTATTGCCTTGTAATTAAAAATACCATTTATTCGAAACTGTAAAAAACTAGGCAACTTTTATTAAATTGTTTTTTACAGGCAATGTCATTCAGCAATCTACATCATTATCATCTTTTTATGAGAAAATATAAAAACATAATACAGGGGGCGTTCGAAAATGACGTAAAGAGTAGTCTTTTTGTATCGTGTTTATTATGCAATAAATACACCATTGTGTATTGTGTTAAATACACCAATGCAGTCTTTCCAGTAACTTCATTACGTCGCTAATCGGTCTTAGTGGTCTAGTGGTGACCAGCTTGTACTTGTAGACCCAAGATCGTGGGTTCATTCTTGACCAGGGTTGATGGATTTTTTTTTCGGGAGAAAAAACTTCCTCTGAGAAAACTTCACGGCCGTTTCACGCCCAAAATCGAATGGAACGCTGATGACCTGAAGTGTTAAGAGCGTCCGTAAATAAACCATCTAATGACTTTGCGAAACCTATACCAGCTGCCTAAATTTCCTCGTTGTTGTCGAATAAGACATAATCATACGGAGCGAGATCCGGTGAACATGGTGGGTGCGGCACAATAATCCCCAGCGATGTTGCTGGTGTGGGACCGCGCATTGTCATGTTTGAGCAACACTCCTGTCACCCTCTTCCCCTTTCCTGTGTCTAAGGATCTCGCGCAGTGCACCATGACAGTTGTTCCATGAGAAACCAGTCCAATAGCAGTACGCTCAAAATATCTCAAAAGACGTTGATCACTTGCTTGCCCGCAAATGGAGCAGCACGAAATGTCTTGGGCTGCAGACTGCCTGAATGTTTCCATTCCATAGATTGGATTTTCTTTTCTAATGTGTGATAGTGACATCATGACTTATCACCAGTCACCAGATTCTCAATAAATCCGAATCTTCATAATGCATTTCAGTAACCAACGACAAACTTCAAACTTTTTGTTCTTCTGTACCTTTTTTGAGTACCGTGAAGTATTCAAATCGACGTTGGTTGCACGACGAGGTTTGTCTGACACTCCGGTTCATCAAAAGTTATGCGCCTATCATCCATAATTAAATCAAATACAATTTCAGTGCTCTTGGTAGATCGCGATGTTGACGGAAGACCAGTGCTCACATTCTTGTGTGCAAATTCCCTGCCGCTTCTTTCCACAAAAACCATACAGTCTATCTTTGTCCATGATAGTCACCTTCCATCTTATTCGCGTCTTTCTCCACTTAACAACAAACGAACACTATCTTGTAAAACATCGCCATTGCAAATCATTTCAGAATGCGTTCGTAGTTTAAGTAGAACTGTTTCTAGAGAAGGAGAAAAAGCGTATACACAAGAATAGTTTAACATGAAAAGCAATCTGTAAAGAGATGATTAGATTATTTGTGCATGAGGAATTCGTATATATTTCTTCGGTGAAATGTTGATCGTGTACGATTTGATTAAAGAAGATTGTCAGCTATTGGAGATATTAGAATAGTAAGTTTCAGCAAGAAGAGTAGCCCAAAACAAAAGCGAAACAGAATCACCTCTTCATAAGCCGATTTAGCATTGTTAAATCGAAACTCAAATCCCTTCAAGATTCTTTGTTATAAGAAAAGACAGGGTGTTAAAATGGAAAAAGAAGCACTCAAAATAGGATGTAGGCAATATAAATGGATTTCCGGATATTTATGTATTAAAAAAATTAAAAATATATAAAATATAAAGGTATTTAAATATTTTAAATGCTTAACACACTGTAAATAAATGGTAAGTAAACATTAATTTAAATGCAATGATCATTAAATTTGCGAAAATACTTTTATAAATTATCATTTCGACCCGAATTTGACATAATTCCTTTTTGTAAAAGGATAAAAATTGAAATAACGAAGGTAGGCCAGAAAATTACAAAATTAGAGAAAATAGTTAAAATGTAGTTTGTGGATAAAATATTTTATATTATTTCGAATGATTGCAAATTATAATGGATATAATTTTTAAACATCAATATTATATGTAAAGAAAAATCACAAAGTATGCAAAACATTTATTGAAAATCATGTGACTTCTCTGCTATATTTTTGTATTAACAATGTGCAGATTGTGAAAGGAGAGTTTATCTATTGTTGACTGTAACAAAGGATACCGAAACATGTCTATAAGTTTTCCATACCTAGCTGTTGTAAAATTTCCTGTACTGTTTCAGTATCCAAGAGAAATGCAAGTGCAATGGATCATGGTATATCAAAGTGAAGGAAATTTTACAACAGATAGGTTTCGGAAACTTATGGATAAATAGGAAATACCAAAACAGAGGATTCTGGAGGATTCGTGGCCGCAGTCTTTTGGGACTGTGACGAAATACTCTGCCTGGATTTCCAGGAGAGGAACACCACAGTAAATGGGTGCCTACAGCACAGACTAGGTGCTTCCATCAAAATGAAAAGGCGAATAAAGCTGAGTGGTGGTGTGCGCCTTCTTCATGACAATGCGCCTGTGCACACAGTTCTTGTTGCAAAGGAAGCTGTAAAGAAATGTGGCTTCAAGGAGATCGACCATCCACCCTACACCCAGATCTAGCTCCTAGTAACTATTTACTTTTCTCAAAAGTCAAGAGGAACCTTCCAGGAAGGAAATTTAATTGTGAGGAAGAAATGATGGATTCTGTTTATGTCCATTTTGCAGACAAGACTTCTAACTATTTATTTTCGGTGGGGGGGGGGCTTAAAATGTTAATTCAAAGATGTGAGAAGTGTATTGCAATAAAGAGTAACCATGTTGAAAAGTGAAATATAGTTTTTGTCTTTATCATACGTAGAAAACCAGTAGATCGGAAACTTATAGACCTATCTTAGTAGTTCTCTATTTAGAAATGGACGAAAATCGACTAATACAATCGCTACGTTTGATTTATTAGTGCCAACTAAGAAAAACACAAAATTGATAACATTTTTACCATTCTGAATAACGTTTTAATTACAATTAATGCTTACTAATGCAGGTATTGTTACATAATTTACAAAATAAATTCAGACTGTTTGGTTGAATACCGAAAAACGTTTGTTTTAGTGAATATACATTAAGTTAGTGAAGTGTACAATTTGCGTGTTCAGGGATTATTCTGGGGAGTATTAGAGTTGACTACATTGACTAGAAGACAAACGCACTTCGCGCGGTAAAGGAATTTGATAAAACTCATTGCGATGTTGGTCAAAATTCAAAATTTTGTTTCGTTTCGTTGGCGGATTTTATGATGACGTCATATAAGTGGAATAGTCATTGAGAGGTCGCATTACATAATTACTTTTTTAATTTCTTCTTCTTTGTAAAGACTCAAGAATAAACTCTCCTGTCATAAACTCTCCCCAATGTTTAAACACAATCGAGGAAAAATTAATTAGTTTATGATTTTTCTTTACAAAAATTAGTTTAAAATGAGTAGCTGTTTAAAAAATATAAGCTTATTATTTAAATTGTCTTCTTATTAGACAAAAAATACTTATATACAACCTGAGAATGTTAATGTTTTTAGAAATAATTACTTTTGGAAAAAAATGATAATTGCATTTGAATTCAATTTTGGTTACCAGTAAAGAGTATGTAATGTCTTTCTTTTCCACCTTTATTTGTAAATACTTAAGCGTCTTTTCTATATATTTTAATGCCTGAACATCCAGTAATGCATTTTTTACTACCTATATTACATACTTTAAATGCATTTTTACCCTTTTTAATGCCTTAATATACGCTTTCCAGTCACAACAAAACGATTATGAAATATTTTGGATTACGGTTGAACAATGTTAAAACGATTTATGAGGTGTGATTCTGTTTCGCTTTTGTTCGAGCATGAACAAGTTTGGACTGCTCATCTTGCTAAAATTTTATTAGTCTTAAGTCTCAAATCCTCTTTGACCTAGTCATACACGATCAACATTTGACATAGTCTACATAGGTGCTGCCAGTGGCGACTCATGATCATTTTAGTTGGTGGGGCCCAACTTATGAAAAGAATCAAGGAACATGCAATATATTACATTAATGTGCCAAAATATACTCAGGTCACACAAAAATCAATAAATTAAAGAAAGAAAGAAAGAAAGAAAGAAAGAAAAAGAAAAGGGCAACACTTACATTTTTCTGGAAAATATAGTCAATGGTATGTATTCAATTTTTATTTGATATGAAATATTTACTATACGTTTACTACCGCCACGGGTGGCCTAGGTCATTAAGGCGCGGGCTCGTGAGCGGGAGGTCTGTGGTTCGAATCCCCCGAGAACACTCCTCCCTTTTTTCCAGGTTTTCCTCAATCCTCAGAAATGGCAAATGCCTGGGAGGTACCCTAAACTTAGGCCTGGAATGTTTCCTTCCTAAAATAAAAATATCCTTTCCCAATTGTTCATTTCATTTCATATATTTCTGTCCACCGCCTGTGGTGCCTCAGGAATTAAAACGGGCGTTAAACACCATTAATAAAATACTTTCACTAAAGTAAATAAATCACCTTCACTTTGCATTTCAGATCTTTATAAATAATTTGGTTATTTACTCTTGTTAGAAACAAGAATTAACATCAGCAATGAATATAAATACTTAGGATGCAGCAGTATATTTAAACAACTGCCCGCGACTTCACCTTTTTTTCTCCTTGACTATGTATTAAGATGTTCAACAAATCAGTGAGAGGCATAAGTACCAACATCTCAGCCCTTTTCAAGCCCCTCTCACTATCATTAAGGATTTATCTTATTTATGATATTGCTGGTTCTTTTTAAAACCTAATGTTGTGTAAGGATGCGGTAGTTGAGTTGCCTTTATAGTGGAAGAGTTTCTTACAATTTAGATTCCTCATAAGCCATTGGTGCGAAAGAGTAAACAACAGTTGATGGGAAGTAATAACGTTAACCTCACACAAATCGCTTAGGGAAGCTCTTCTTGCAGGCGATACGATATGCAGTGTGCATGTGTTTAGAAAATCCACAGATCCTGCGTATCCTTCGTGAAACTTCGGTGTGACACCGTTCTCATCCCCTTGCCCACCAGCCTCATAAAAACTCATTTCAAACCAAAACATTCTGTCTTGCTAAGCCCCGACACAAAGAGAATGTGCTCTAGCCCGTTCTCTTCACACATACACACATCAAGTTGTCTGCATTCGCAGAAGTCGTTTAAATTGCGCACCTCTCTTGTATACGCTACAATGAAGGTGCTGAAACATTCAGGGTTTGCTTCTGTGAAATTCTATAATTTTTGAGTTGTCAGTTTATGCAAAAATTATATCATTATGTTTATGGTTCAAAATTAACGGATGGGCACGTGCCCTTGCGTCCAATAGCACGAGCCGCCAATGGGTGCTGCTGCTTCATGTAGTTATATTTCCAGTATGGATGAAAATCTTCATCCCCAAGTAATCTTTCCATAACTTTATGAATTGCTTTTTCGTGTTAAACCATTCTGGTGCAGATATTTAATAACCACAATAAACTTAATATTGCCACTAAGTTAATAAGACTTAGTGAAAACCCAACTGGAGGCCAAAGAGAAGATATATACTGCGGTCAGTGCTTCTGTCATGAAACACTTGTTGGTGTTTTTGCGAACAGTTACTCTACAAAAGCCACGCTAATGGAATTTCAGGTGCAAGCCCACGTTGCTTTGTTTCGAAGTTTAACGCACTCCCTGCTCCTTATATGCCGCACCCTCCTCACGGAAACGTCGGCTGCCTTTATTTACTCAGCTTTAGTATGCTCCATACACCCCTTACCTTCCGGTACAGTCTCGGGAAGAAATTTTACAACGCACCCGATACAAATGTTCTCCATCTTGTTCACGGTTACTAAATCACTACCATAAAATTTACTTGGTATATATTTATTTGTTCTAACACACGATCGGCTAATTGAAGCAATAAAGCCTAATAGTATGCCCATAGTATTTTGGGGGTGTAAAAACAATAGCATAATATGATAATATCTACAGACAAGACTAAGAATATGGCATTCGTTGGGAAAAATAATATTTGCACTGTAAATTTGTTTTAAGAGGCTCAACCAATACTTTTTTTTAACTATTTAGGTTTTAAACATCGTACTGCCAAAAGAAGATATAAAACTTAACCAAAACAAATTTACATAATGCGGAACCATACGTCCCACATTAAAAGAAAAAACTCAATAAACAAAAAAATAACAAAAATTAGATGATGACAGAACAACCAATGCTTACTTATCTTGTGAAAACATTTTATAAGAAAGGTAGAAGAAAATCGGATACAGCAAAAATTAATAAAATGTTTACATTCTGTAGCGGGTCTGAAAGCTTAAGACCAAAAAGAAAGTATGATATCAGGAATGGGTTAAACATCTGTAACCTACAAATGGAATAACCAATCAACAGGAAGGTGGACAGCCATATTATATAACAAAAATGGAAAATGACAGAATACCGCCAAAATGTTGAAATACTCTCCTAAAAGAACAAAAGTGCCGGGCGCCCTTTCAATAGATGGAGCGACACATTTTCTTTATATGCAAACAGTTCTACAGGTCTAAGTACATGACGACGATGGGAAAATAATTTATTTGTTGAACTGGTTACAGTTAATTGTACAATATGTAAAAGTGAACAATAATATACGTTTAAGGTTTATTGCATTTTTGCAGTTACTTTCATTTTAGTTCATTATTTTATTGAAAATTTTCGGTCACAATCAGGATTCCAACCACGGATTTTCAGCCTTTAGTGCCGACGCTCTAACCAACTGAGCTATCGCGTCCTCCAGGCACGAAATTACGAAACTCATTCATCTTATTATACATATCTCAGAGATCTCCCTGAGGTTTATTTTTTAAGAGGTGGTTCGTAATGCTACGAGTACCTTTGATCGGGCTTCTAATGCGTCGATGCTTGGAAGATGACACGGTAGTTCAGATGATTAGAGCGTCAGCACGGAAGACTGAAAATGCGTGATTCGATTTCCTGCCGAGTTCAAATCCAAATATTTACTTTCCAACTTCCTTTATGAACTTCAACAGCTCAGTGTTATACTGTGAAGATTAAGAGGTTATTGCTGAGCTAATAGCACCATTGTCTGAAAACGCATGATATTATTTCCTCATATACAAAAATATAAAAGTATTTTCAAATCTCTGTTTTGAGAGCCCACATTCACATATTGTTGTCATTAAACAATATGCATTAATCTTATATTATTTTACGTTTTACAAATAACATATTTCATGAAAAATAAATTATACCAACCTACATTTTCACCTGTCAAATTTATGTTTCTTAAAGCAATTTCTAAAATTCGCTTGGTTCTCCCGTATACAGGACAAAATATATGAAGGGATATCACAACTAGGTTAGAAAAACCACGATACTATATAGTTCTGTAGGAAGTGCTTAAAATGGTCACCAAGAGCAACATGAACTATCTGCGCTATATCCAAACAGTGTCCAAACTCTGCAAAAACGGGCGCTTGGTTTAGGTTAGGCATGTGACGGATGACTGAAGTAATAGACGTAGAGGACACGAGGATATGCCCTATATGTGCGAAGAAAGAATATTGGGAGCATATTCTGGCGTACTGCAAGGGGGCGGAAGAATGGAGAAAAAGAATCTGCCGGTTCCATTTATTAACGTAGATGGTGGTGGCGGTACTGTACTTTGCTGGCAGTTAGGAAGTAGGAAGAGGAGTAGGTATTTTTTTTTTTTTTTTTTTTAATAAAGTGATACAACTCAGGTCGGAAGAGGCGGCCAACCGGGAAGGGAGGTAGGGGAACATAAGTTACTATATTTTTGGAATTATTTATACATATATGTGTGGGAGTGTAAGTTATTTACTCTTGCAATGTTCTCTTTTCTGTTTATTTTATTTATGTATTTCGATTATTTCTATTATATATTTTTTATTTACCCAAGTCATTATTATATACATTGATTTTCTCTTAAGAGTTAAATATTGATTTGTATAAAATTCATGTTTTTCCTAGTGCATTGGAAAAGCATGTACTGTCCCAAGATCGGTGCAACACGGATGAGCTAAATTTGTAACAAATATATTTTGTAAATAAATACACCACCACCACCATCATCACTACTATTACTGGTACTATTACTACTACCGCTAGTACTAGCAATATTTTGATGTCATAGCAGACCAGGATATCGGTACCTTACGGCTGATCCATTTAGCTCGTTATCACTAATCTAGAATTACTCTAGCAGCACAAAAATATGAGTTGGCGACCCGTTATTCATGAACTATATATGACAAGTTAAGTTTAGTGGAAGTTCTTTTAACAAAACATTTAAACGCTCCTTTAAAAACTTAATAGTATAATGCTCAGTCATTCTTACAGGTAAAATGAAATGACTGTTTAATGTCTCACCAGTTATTTCTGTTCATATATTAATTAAAGTATATTTGATGTTTGTTTGCAAAACTGCTGGATTTGGATGTTGTAAAGTTCTTCACTCCATTCTGTGGCAACTCGAAGAAAATTCCTCATATAATAAATAGATGACAGATGACATTGACAACATATATATACAACTCAGCATTAGTTTGTAAAGGGTAATAATATTTGTAATTTGTTTATAATTACACCACAAAAGTGAGCATATGTTCCTAGATATTTCGCGCGTATTAAATAACACTATCAAACATGTGCCTACAAGCGTTGGGTTTTAGAAATATTTTGTAGGTTTTATTGTAATATTATGATGAAGATATGTAGAATATGGTTAATTTTGGTTCTTCAAAATATGCGCAAATTATACGTCAATATGTAGAACAGGTAGATTTCCCACCTTGCCCTACTTTGATGTTTTTTTCACTTTGCTAACAGCCATAGTTCTGTGCGGTGTTTAATCGAATGAATGAATAATGGTGTAAATGACCTCTGAGCTGTCAGACCTAATTTATGTGGTATTTCTTTTTGTAAGTTGAAAGGAAAAACCCATAAAAATTCACTTTTACTCTCTGGGATTTCAACGAGAGTAAACAAACTTTGGCATTTCTCCAGAAAGGGTGAATTTTTTATTTGTAATCTAGTGTTGATAGTAGCTAGAAAAACAATAACTTAGAAAGAAATAGATTTTTACATACAATTTTCAGACAGAGCTGATAAAAAAAAAACTTGGGAAAATAAGTTACTCAAGTGTATGTATACTCGGGATCCTGCCTGCCATTGTGAGATAGAACTGGTAGCGTCTTTATTTGCTTGTTTAGCGTTTCCTATATAATCAGTTGCAAGCAAAGAGTGTTTCGTCAAAGGAAGCAGTAATTAGTGCTTCGGAAGAGAGGTCTGATTTATTTTCAGACACGTGATTTCTTTTCTTAATGATCATTATGCCTAAATGTATAGACGTTGAAAGAAATGCACTGCATAAATGGAAATGCCTTTTTCCACGTTGGGTTAAGAATTTGAAATTACGGTTTTGTAGTATCATTAATCAGTTAGAGCAATTATTTTCGCCTTTAAGAAATATTTTCAGAGATAATGTACTCTACAAGTTAATATAAATAATAAATTAAATAAAACAGTATGTTAAAAAAACTCGTGCTTAGTTTATTAGGTAATTATTTACGCTTCCCTTTTAGTAGTCTCATTTTAGTAGTCCTTGCACTATAAATTAAGCCTGACAAGTACTAATATGACAGTATAGCCGCATGGTTTCTGTTGGAATGTTCTCTTACTAGGTTGGCTGAAAAGCTATTTTCTTGCACCAATTGTTTCATTTTTTAAAGCAACAATAAATAAGAAAAAGTACTATTTTTGCAAATGAACGCCTTCATTTTCGATCATTTTGTCCTTCTCTTTTCTCTGACAGCATCCGAATTTGTTGGTATTGAAGTTAGGGGCGAAAAACTCTGCATCTTGAAGATTAGCACCACATCACCTTCCTCCCCAAAAATGATCCTATGGACGAGAACAAACTGTACTCGAAATGTGTAGTAGCAGTTACTGTATGCTACAGTATATCCGGGTAAGCCATATACCTCTATGATACACCTACTCCAGTCAGGGGAGAAGATAGCTTAAGTCCGACGCTACCCAAAATTAATGTGCTGCCTTGTATATGTACATTTTTATTGACGACTCCAAAGGTTTCAATATTTGAACTAGTGTGCTGTTCATGCGTATTTATCCGATCACAAATAATATGGTCGAAGGCTCAGCTGGTCTTGCGCAAGCGTAAAGATTTTCTATATCACTTCCTGGGAGAAGTGAAGAGGGATTTGGAGTTTTCGTTCCTGTGTAGGCTAGTTTTGGTCGTATGCTCGCAGCCCATGTGTATGTCTGCCCTCTTTTGTAAAGCCTGAAACCAAAAAGAAAGACCAGGATTTATATAAATTTAAGATGTAATTCGATATTTTAGTTGTATTATGATGATATGAAAGGTGTAAATATTATTTTACAGTAAATATTACCTACTAACACTAATTGTTTTTAAAACTCATTTTTAAAATCCCTTAGTTATATTTTAGTTTATACGGATCGCCTTCATAATTGCCAACTGTAGCGAAATGGCGCGGTATCGTACAAGAATTACAGAGAAAGGGCGGCAAAATGTTCAGTGAGATATAAAGAGCACGTTTCAGGAGTATATGCATAGAAAAGTAGGCGGGGGATTAAGTTTATATACAAACTGAAGAGTAGTCAGTAACAATCTGTTATTAAACATTGCATGTAATTTAATTTAATAACCACTTACAGCACTGATGGTTACTATACCATACTTTTAAACATATCACATTTTATGACATTACAAAGTTACATATGGTATACTTAATATAAATTAATTTTAATTAATATAGACATACATGTCTTAGCCTACAGCTTACAAAATCCACGCTTTGACACTGCCTAGGGATAGTGAGACCGGGACTACATGGAGGAGGCTATGGAAAGATGCGGGAAATATTGTGAAGCTCTGTATAATTCAGGGTTCAGTGAATTTCGCATTTAACAGGTCACACACGAAGTGAGCTGCAACCTCTTTCTGCTGTATACACTCTGATTTGCAACCGCCTATCTGATGCTTAGTTGGTCCACCTTGGACACGGAGGATGACCTGGACAATGGTAGGAATTTTACTAAGTGGTATGTATACCGTTATGAATTTGACAGCATATCTTATTGCATCGTTGGATATACGCGATTCCCTAATATGGGCGGATTTCGCTGGGCTCTATGCACATTTGTGATTCCAAGCCAAGCATACCCAAACCGTACAGCCGTCGCCACTAACCTACACAGGAAGGGTGCCCTAGGTGTCTCGACTCATTAGAGCAGTGCACCCTCTTCCAGTACTCAAAGGTCAATGCTTGCGATCCCGTGCGAGATGAAGAAGGAAGTGACGCTTCGTTAGAAGTAAATGACGCTATATGCACGTAAGAGTGTGTCTAACCGTCCAATAGGACGTGGGTGCTGTACATCTATCAGTGTATAGGTCCCGTAATTTTCAGATATAAATGGGGGGAGTCAACTTTTACAAACCGTTCTGTTTAATGCTCATCCCGCAGCATCATCTTCGGTTTATCCTTGTAGTTCTGCCTGTTGGCGGTCGTTGTTCCGTTTTCTTGCCATTTCCTATACACTTTTAACACATTGGAAAGGCACACTCAAAAAGTTTCCATGTCTCGGTTATTGATGCACATGCAGTACCAACAGGCATTCTCTCTTGGAAGTCCTTTAAACTCTTCCTAACCTTTCATCGCACTGTTAAAAAAAATGTAGCTTCGTGTATGTGCTCACTACGTTGTTTGGAGATGAGCTAGTCACGTTATATGGGGCTCTGCAGGAGGAATAATCAACATTCATTTTAAGGTATCCTGTGCTGTATAGGTGTGCCTTCTTCGATCATAGCAGATCGACTGCAGGTCTTCTAATGGACTTCACTGGGGATCACTCAAATGACTTTAAAAATGCATTATATGCCTCTAAACACGGTTTCCTTTTTCTACTTCACACTTTTTCCACCTTTTCCCGGAAAACACGACCACTTTTGTTGATGGAGCCTTGCTGCTCCCTAAAGATATATTTTATACTCCTAATTATTTGTTCTTATCAACACTCAATCTAACAATGAGTGAATAAATCAGGATCACATGTCTCTCGTCTGCCTTTCCTGTTTCATGGAACATAACAATTATACCACATGAAGTATTTACAGTTAAAATTGGATACATATTTCCCGGCCATAGTTCAAATGCTACCGAATATTCATTACTCTAAAATAAAATATATAAAGTTAATGTTAGAGTATACAGGTTTCTCGAACATTTTCATCTATTTCTGCACTTTTTGCTGAGTCATTCTTGCTCAATGGGTAGGAGCATTTTCTTGCTACAGCTTTCTATTTTTTAAAACAGATTAACGTTGCCTTATAACTTCGTAAACCTGGCCAGTTGTTCATAGTACAACTCAGTGTCAACTACATGACCATTTAGAACCAACAGGTTTGAAGTGCAGAGCGTCGTCTTGTTCAAGAATTGTTGGCAGTTCCCGTGTGCTGGCAAGTAGCTATTTTTTCAACTTTCTGCTCTAACGAATGTCTTCCTGATTGAGGGTTATCATCAGGAATGATGCTAATCTAATATTTACCACTCCTTTGCCTTCTACTATGCAACTTTCTTCTTCTACTGACTGGGAAAAAATATAAGTAGTATGCGAATTGCTTTTTTATTTCGTACTTTCTCGATTAGATTTTTGAGAATATATGTAGGAAAAGTATATCTATTATTACATATTTTTTGCAGAAAAAGCTTGGTCAACCTGCGTGCATTGTATGAAAAATCCGTGTAAACAATTAATTATACCTTGCCTACTAATTCAAAAATAAGTCAATAGAGCATTACGTTGCAAAAACTTAAACTATACCAAAAAGTTAACTTATGCAGTATAATAAAAATAAGGCAGCCCGACGCTTTGTGAAAAGTAGAAGCTCTTTGCCTAATTTAGGTTGAAGATGTGGGAGCGCAACCATTTGTGTGCATTTGTCTGTATAAAACTCGTCTTTAACCATGACTGGCTCTCTGTCCGCCTGAAGTCATACACAAACAAGATGGAATATAATGACCTGATTTACCTTTGTGCGATTTTTCCCCCTTTACTCAGAAGTGCTGTTTATATTCCTTCGTAGTCATTTTTTATTTACAAATAAGAAAAGCATGGCGCATTAGCTACCAGAGAGGTCTGTCACATTTGGCTAGCGGGCTCAAATACCAAGAATTTAAACTAAGGTTTAGTTATAGGAATATTTTTGAATTCCAGAAATTCACAAGTTGATAGATCGCACAGTAAAACAAAATTTCAGAGCATACATTTCTGATTATATGTTTTGGAATTGTGTGGGTTGGATTTATAGCAGTTATTACTAGAGTCACGTTTTGCCATTTTTAATAAGTGAACTTCATTAATTATGACAGTAATTGTATAATTAAATTTTATACTGCGTGCTCATGCCTACTTTAATATGTTTAATACCTATTTCGCAGACCAAAGCAATCTGACTCGCTTAGTTTGACATTCATGGTTGCTACCACCCCATTACTGTTTCCTGTAAACAGCAACACATAACAATGCGGATTTTTCAGTGGCTAAGGAAGGTAGGGAAATGCTCCTACAAGATCAGCGCTGGAAGAAGAGAGGGAATGCATAGTGAGGAAAATTGTGGCCTGAATATAATAGTATTATAGTGCTCATTTTGTGATTAAAAGTCAATAAAATATGAATTGTTAATAACGTAAAATATAACAAAGAAGAATTGATAAAGGAAATTAAAAATCATTACACACGCAATGTTGACAACATCCAGGCATTGTATTGTCAATTGCGATTATGTTCCTGTCTCCTCCTCTCTGAAACGAGGTAGGTCCTGGTGGTCTAGTGGTAACCATACATGCCTCCTAAACCCAAGATCGCAGATTCAATTCCGGCCAGGATCGTAAAATCCCAAGTATGTTCGGAAGGGAAGTAAAACCATGGGTCCCTAGTCTGAAAGAAGAGGTCTTTGAGCATAATTTATCTGCCTGAATAGAATGGAACATTGATGATCTGAAATGTTGAAAAAGTCCATAAATAAATAAATCATAAATGAAACAAAATATATGAAATGGGCTGATTTAGCTCAGAGACGCCTTACTATATTTCATAAAAATACTGGGAAAGTTACATTTTAGGAACAGCAAATGTAATAATGGATATCTTTAATCAACCCGTCAAGGCACTCAGTAGTCATGTAGAGCAACAGTTGGTTCTTTTCGTCTATTGAATTTTTTTCTTTTATTTAAGTTGTGTAGGTATGTAAAATTGCCGAAGAAGACCCGCTGACCTACCGAAAATGCTCGCTAAAGGGTGTCCTTTCCTTTTCTTCATTAATTACATCAAAAGTCTGCAAGATATGGATAATGATAGTTGTATGTGCAAGCGAGAACTGAACTTAAAATACATTTTATTTATTTCTTTAGGCCAATTACTGACCTCAAAATATGCCTTATAATCAGCAAAATTAATCACAGAACTGTAGACAATCATAAATATTCCTATAAAAATAGTACAGCCGACACTACTCTTGTCGTTCTAACCAGTGAAAAGTAGTTGTGAACATCACTTCCGTAATATATTGTTTAACATTTCAGGTTCCAACGATACCAACAACGTAAGCTTTACTTTATGAACCGCACGCTTTAGTTTTATAAAATACAAATAAATGAAAATAAACATAAAATTCCTTTCCCTATTATTCGCAGTTTATGAAGTGCAATGAAATTACTGTGCGATAGGAAATTGCCAAGTTCACGTCATAACTTTTCTTACGTAGCTCTCAGCTGGTACTTTGTCTCTTTACTTATAAGAGAAAATGTAAGTAAGTAGTTTTCTAATATATATAAAAGCTTCTCTCTCGGCGAAAGACTTCTTTTCAATCCATTAGCTATTTCCAACATATCTTCAGGGTGTTTGTTTTAGTGATAATAAAATAAAATTTGGAACAAATTCTGTCACTTTGGAAAATAAGATATCTCAGAAAATGAACTTGCTATATACATTAACAGGGGATTACCCATTTCTGAGCCCAGAAACGTGTGCTCTATTTTGACCTTTATGTTGCTGGCGGCAATATTGTTCATCTTTTATTTGGAAACTTTCACTGTGTTGAGTTGATGCTCTCATAACGGACAAAGACTTCTGCCCCGAAGGTGATTTAATAGCTACTTACATTTCGATACATTTATCAAATAATGAATTAATGTTTACTGTTGAAGCGTTTGTGGGAAAAATCCAAAAGAAATACATTGTGTACAATTTTATTGTTGTTACTTATTGTAAAATTATCTCAGATTTATTAAATACTCATATCATTTACGAGCCCTAGTTTCATAAAGAGTAAATGTTATCTTCGTATTTTCACACGGTTCTGTTTACTTCAATTATTTTCTTAAAGCGTAAATACTGCTTATCAAACCAAAAAGAGATAAATAGCAAATTTCTGCACCAACAATAAAATAAAGAATGAAGAAATTAGACCCAGAGTCAAAACCAACAGTATATCAGCACAAGCCCAAATGAGACTTGGAATTTGGGAGGGCATGTTCACTATGACAGCTTCATAGAACTCAAGAACTGTAGAGTTGAGAAGGGAGAACCTAGAAAATCTCTGGACTATACCAGATATCCTGACCCATACTGATGGCTATAATCATGGATCACGAACTCGAAGACAATAGAATGGAGGAATTTGTGGAGAACAGTTGATTCAGGAGTGTTGAAGACAAAGTGAAGCTGTGGGTGGATGTAGTTTAACATGCAGTTACAAGGAGAATACTTTTGCATTTACGTGAATAGTCGTAGTTTTAAAACCTACTAATTTCTATTTGGACTTCTAACTATACCGACAATAGCACTGTCGCTTTGACCGCTTTGCTGTTCTCGCGACGTCTGTAGGTTGTGGGCCTAATACTGTAAGTCTGTAGGGATGAATAAAATGAATTAATGATAGCGCAAATGAGCTCGAGGTCCTTGGCGCCTTAAAGTTATCTGGCATTCACCTTTTCAAGGTAAGGGAAACTCTGAAGAAGAGGGCGGGCGGAAAGAAAAAAGAAAAAGTAAACAATTTACTCAGGCAGTGTCACCTACCGGGATTCGAAACCAAAACCTCCGAATTAGTAGTCGCAAACACTATCAGTAGACCATGGAGAAGATGTTCGGCCTACAAAGTGTTTGAATCTTTCGAGGAATACTCGCATATACACTTACTCCTTTTTCTATATTTATTCAACTTTTCACCTTCCGAAATGTCACTCCATTATCATCCGTTTTACATTTCGTAGACCTGCCGGTATCGTTTACAAACTACACTTGATATTACATTTTGCCGCTTCATTTTAATAAAATGCTCGCTTTTACGTCCGAATGGAAGCACAGTTTACACGCAACTGGCTCAACAATAATATTTCTTTTTTTGCCTGATTGTTAGAAACTGCGTACAGGTTTGCAAATCCATCTTCATTTAACCACTATCCTCTGTTTGACGAAATCTGATATACCCTGCCAACAAACATATCCATCCGTGCAATGCTGGGGAGGGGGGGGGTGACAAGGATAAGATATTATAACTGGACATCAGCAGAGGTGGAGAGAGTAAGGCGTGTACATTGTGGCAGGTCTTCACATCCCGCGTGCCTGAGAATATATAATAATTATTCAATATTTTATATAGCCTATAGTAGGGAGTAAGGAAATTTTCTGTATCAGGAAAATATATTTCGGCTATCTGAATGCGTACCTTTTGGCCCTGAGCGAATGGGATGCCTATTTGCACAAAGCCAAGTGAATGCTGGTGTCCGAACAATGTTTTTATTTTATTTTATTTTATTTATTTTTTTTTTTTTTTTATTTTCACTTGTGAAAAGCTCGTAAGTTCGTTAAAAGTGCCACATTAGCAGTGTCCGCAAGGGTGGCTCCTTTCACTCTGACCTCGGATGATTACGAACTCACCATCAGAGACCAAAGAGTTGAAACGTTTAAAGTGAGCGCGTATGGTAGGATGAAAGCTCCACCAATAATATTTGAATATTTTGAAGGCTCTGCGAGCCATGAGCTCCCTTCTGTGGACCCCGTAGGGACACTTTGAAATTAGTATAAAAGGGAAACTTCCTTGGGAAGATATGTTACACCGCTACAGTTAGGATAAGCTTTAGCACAATCCGTCTTCCTCACTACCAAAACACCACAACCACCCTACAACCTTCATCCCATCTCTGCGGTTAAACCCATACAGGGTAGGTACGCAGCAACCACACACAGGCTGAGCACTGACTTCAGCCTGCCAGATCACTTCGGACTTCGGAAGATATGTTACAGCTGACGCAGTTTTTGGGCGGCGAGGCACGCAGTTATGAACCGCAGAGATGGACTTAGTTTGGGCAGTAGATGTTTTTAAGGTTTTCAAGTCAGCAGTGTAGGCAAGTTCGGTGGTGCTAGTTCGCACAGCTAGATGCACTTTGGACTTTAGTTTAGGCAGCGTCGCGGTTAGGCGATTTAGTTCAGTTCAGTTATGCCCACTAACTTGTCGGCAAAGAGGTAACGAACCAGGTGGCCGTCAACAAATTATCATATGAATAAACACTTCCTGGCGTTGAACCAAGCACTGTCGTATATTTGAACCATTTCCTTTCCTCCCTTCTCTCAAGACTATTTTTTTTATTTTGTTTATTTACAGCCGCTCTTTAACAGCGTCCCATTCAATTCTGGGCGTGAAACGGCTCACAAATTTTGCTCAGAGGCCTCTTCTTTCAGGCTTGAGGTTCTTTATCTTGCCGTAAATGTACGACACTAAACCCATGGCTTTTCTTCCCTTCCGAAGGAAGCCATACTATGATTTTTATGCCCCCCCAAAAAAATCCATCGGTGCTGGTCGGGATCGAACCCACGATCTTGGGTTTAGGAGGCAAGTATGGTTACCACACAACCACCAGGACCGACCCCGTGACTATGAGGGAACAAAAGACCCTGGGTATGAAGTGGGACCCTCGAGTAGTGCTCTACTAGACATTATTAGATCGAGGTGGTCGCGGCCGGCACTAATTAATCAGAATCCAATTAACTTCGAATTAACGCCACCCCCGCGACCCGCCTTCATCAACATCGACAACATCCTCTTCAACATTGAAGCAAACACCTCTCTGTTAGTCTTACAATGGCCACAGCGTCTTATTATTAGTACATCAGTTTCATACACAATTAAAATGATTATTGTATGACAACCTCTCTTACACCTATTTATTGATCATTTAATTATTAATAACAACCTGAACTTAGCAGATAGTTTGTGAACTATTTGCATAGGAGTAGTACGGCGGTTGTGCTAGTCAAGCAACATGTGTGCTTGTTAACATCGCATCTCAGTTTACGTTAAACAGAGAATAGAAGGGTAAGGTGCATGAAGTTGGAATGCCATCCACTTACCGTAATATTCATTACAATAGCAAACGTACGCGAATTTCGTTTCGTATTAGGGGATTTTATACTCGTAGTTTCTTTCAGAACTAGTTACCTTAAGTTGAATTTTAAATTTAACAACCGATTAGGACAAAACGGTACAAACGGGGAGAATGACACCTGCTCAGCACTCTATGCATCGCATTCTGTTTACCTACCTAAATATGGCTTAGCTTGGCAGACCTTTGCTTTGTTGATCTGATTTCACAAACGTTTGTCTCTATAATTATTAACGTGTTAAAATCTATGTGAGATAGAAAATTCGATGCACATTTTTATAGTCGTTGTGTATTAATAAAGGCTCTAAAATGACAGCTGATACCAAAAGTAGTTATTTTAATGTAAGGCACTCAAACTAGAAGCACTCAATGCTATAAAAGTATATATCTCTCCAGTATTTTCAACTTTGGTTTAATACGGAATGGGATTATTAATTATAGGTACATTTCATAAATTATGAATATTGTGTTTTAATGTTACATTTCCTACTGCGGTTTCAAAACAAACCATAGTGCAGTTAGTAATAGTACATAATTTATAATATTTTTTTTCATAAGTAACCATGTTGGAAACCCTGGAACCGCATCAGGCTGGAAGAAAATCGATAATAGCTAATCCAATTATTGCTATGTCCAAGCGCACTAGAGTTGCTTCTTTCAGCATGAAAAATTACAGTTTAAACAGAGATTTCGTATGTATATATAAAGAAAATTTAATATAATATATGTGAAGTTTAATATACGCCAAAATAACGTTTAAAATCACTAATTATTACATGGCGATATAAGTTACCTTATCCAGAAATTTACATATGTTTCTATCATGCACCTGTTAGTGGGAAATATGGGAACTTTTTTTTTGAAACAAGGAACGTTTCGGAATGACTGGATCGTATTTAATTTATATATAGCTCTTCTCGTGACGCTATAGCCTGTGGCAAGCCTTGGCCTGCCGCAGCGACCTCTGCATTCTCTAATTGCTTCTCACTGCTTCATTGATAGAGGGCAGTCATATGATCAGCTTGCCGGCACTCCGTTAATCGCTCATCACGCAGCTCCATACATCGAGAACGCCACCTCTCCATCAAGCAACTTCCCAATTATTGTCCTCACGAGGTTCGGTGGATCCCGTTCCGGAACTTCCTAGCTTAGAAAAATATCTAAGCAGTTACCGAGAATCGAACCTGGGCCTCCTGGCCAGCAGTTAGCACGTTAACCACTAAACCAAGGAAATGGTCTAATTTATGGTTACAAATTCTGTATAAACGTTAAAGGCTGTCTAAAATTAGCTGATGATACACATGTAAAAATTATTTTTATTTTGTTTGGGTCTCATTTTGCGAACTCACAAAATAAAATGCTACTTTTAGCACTTGCATCTTAAGTAACTATTAAAAACTATTCAGATTAACATTACGACATGTAGCAAAGTTACGAGAGCAATTAAAAACTTACGTTATATTAAGACACACAGATGCAGAGACAAAATAGTTGTTACTTTACCACATAGTCATTGTGTTAATTGAAGTACCAGTCGAGCACCTAAATTCTCCATTTCAGGTAGACTCTCAGCAATGTGAAAATCATAAACACGAACTGAAGCTGGACTTAAGAGGCCAACTATTGCAAAGGCAGCCGACTGTGTTGTATGACAATGCTCGATGTCATGCAGCTGCTATTGTTGCAGAGGTTCTTCCGATATATCGCCTAGCGATTATGGTCTCTTTTGAAAGATAAAACCCTTCCAAGGTCGGAGATGTAAACTTTTTTTTGAGGGGGGGAATAAAGCAGAAGTGAAATTGGTAAATTATACAACTTTCTATGCAATTGGGATAGCTGATATTTCAACCACTCAATGTTCTTGAAACTACAAATGTTTCTATTGCAAAGCATCGTAATTAATTATTTTATAGCCGAGAAAGCAGGTTAAAAACAAACATAGCAAGACTCAAGAGATGCCACCGCTTGGAAAGAGCCCAGAATACTAAGAAAAACATCACTTTGTTTCACCAATGTATCCTCGCTCGTTTTTCCTATCTTTCACTCGAGATCTACATACACATGCACGCACGGGAAAAGGAGAAGGATATTTTATGTACAGAAAAGCGAAGCACGAGATAAGACTTTCATTTTCCTCCCCATTCTCCTCGGATAACCTCGGAATATTGTGCAGATGTTTACCTTCTATTTCGCTCAGAGATACGTGAACATCATTTTCACGTGAAAGGAACCTGCAAGAAGGAAGATGATTATAATATTTCGCACTTTAAATCTCCCCATGCCAGAGATGCCGGTGACTCAGCTATCTGTGTGTATTTAACTTTCTATGTCGACCGCAAGATTTAACGGACAACACAGAGCAGGAGAGTTGAGGCATTTAGTTTCATAATAACATACGTTCCATGCCAGTTTAATTTTTTCTGTTTACATTCTGCAGTATTCACGTGTTTACATTTTCTTAACAACTCCCGTTAACGCAAATAGAAGTTTCTTATGTTTTCTCTTGTATTCTGTTGGTGTTTTTGTATCGCATACAGCCTTAGTGAGTCAGACAGCGCCTTTAGCATAATTAATACGAAAGGTGCTCAATAAAAAACGATCAGACATATTTTTGTTAACATAACTTCCTCATAATTTTAATGGTTCCCGTTGGATGCAATACACCTTTGCCATGCTGGAAACTGTTTGTGAGAGGTCCTTCAGAATCGCCTCCGCAGCCTTCACTATTGCTTCTAACTATGGTTAAATGTCTCCCACGTCGATGTTTCTTCAATTGGTGAAAAGAACATCACAGGAGCTAAGTGTGGAGTATAGGTAGTGTGACGGACACACCTTGAATGTTTATTTTTTTTTTAAAGATATTCGGCAACAACATTTGTGATGTGCCTCAGTGCATTATTGTGGTGGAGCATGCACCGAAAAGTATGTCTTGAAGAGTTTTCAGGAAAGTTTTGTAGCAAAGCCCAGTTACAGTTGTGTGTTTAGGTACAACATACTGGAAAACCATTCCTTGAGTATCGAAATATGAGATGATCATAACTTTCCTAGCAGAAGCAACCACTTATTGATTTTGAAGATGTTTGCTCACACGGTCGAAATGATGTAGCCAAGTTTCATCAGCAGTGATTGCACTTCCACGCAGCAGTCAAGAACCCACCGTGCAACTTTTCAGCTACAAATGTGTGCATTTCAGATTTTCTCAAAGTCTCTTAAAGTTGTTGACGATCCTCTCTCACAATGACAGCAGTGGTGTTCATGTTTTCTTCAGTTACAGCACAAACTGGAGTATCGAGTTCAGCTTTCTTTAAAATTGATTGCCTTCTCCCTAAACGTTTTAAACCTTCTTCGAACTGTGCTACCTATAACATTGCATAGAATTTCAGAGCAGCATATTCTTCGTCGCGTGTCTCTTCTATTTTGTTGTATGCGGAACTGAACATGTCTCAACTTGCACACTTCTCACAGGCAGGAACGCTGAAATAACAGCAATGAAACTAGTACCACGTGTACATTACTAATTAAGCTAAAACATCCCTCCTATAACAATTAGGTATGAAAAAATATTATGTATATAATTAATTAGTACGTATTATAGAAAACGGGAAAATAAAACATTCCATTATCGCTGGCCACACATTTTAGGGTGCTTTTGTCTGTAATCTGCGCTTCGTATCCAGATCATTTTTTCTGTCTATATTCGCGCTCTTTAATGAACGAACCTCCCCACAGAGCAGTCATATACAGCAAATCACGTAATCTTGATAAATGCTAAACAGCGGACATCATTTAACTGACAGAAAGAAAAACATGGGATTCATCATCGATCCAATTTTTGCTTTGAAAGAGAAGGAAGTTCAAAAAGTTAATTACAGAGAAAAAGTAACACCATGACCCTGAAAAGCAGAACATTCACAACTGGGAAGCGATTGGGTGTTTAATCGGAACTCTGGTAGTTTGAGAAGTAATGTTCAATTTTGTTAAATATGAGGTCTGATTCATATTTCTACAAAAGATGGACAGAACATTGTTATAAATGTCATCTCCCCGAAGATTCGTGGTACCACACGCTCAGACTTGAGCTCGCAGTTCATTTGCAATTATGCAACGAACTTGAACTGCTTTCTTAATCATTGTTTAAATAAACGTATTTGACAAAACTATTTTTAACGAGCGTATTGTGTATTCGTTTTCCACAAGTAAAGATCCACATATCAGTTCCTATTTGTTTTGCGGACTTCTTTTTATATACCCCAGAGTTAAAGCCATGGGCCGAGGTCCAAGGGGGCCATATGTTCTTATTATCAGCCTTGCCGTACTGAAAATTTTCTTAATTTTATTCATGGAGAAATTGCCTGTATGGCCTGTGGTGGCGTCCTATTGCGGTTGTTGAGTGCAGTTTTAACGCCGTGCCAAAAATGTGTGTAATGATGATAGGAAGTACCTTAATGCATTAATTTTTCACAAAGCAATTTATGTTCGTGCAATACCGCCCCTGATTGGCAACTATAATCGGCAATTAGCGGCAAATTTGCCCATAGCGAAAGCATCGCGCCTGTTATCATCGATCATATGGATCATTTGTGTTCAGCTTTTATCCCAATAAGAACGATTGGCAGATGTCATGTACACGTCTTTTATTGCTAATAGTTGCAGAACTTTGCTTGACTTTAGTAAAAACAAATTTCAATTTAGGTGAAAACGCTAAATTTTGACAATAAATTTCTCATCTAATACTTTGTATTTTTCTATAGAATATATGAATTTTTAAAAATTAAATACGATTTAAGGTACCTATTTGTTCAAATATCTCAAACACTGCAGTTATTAATCTATAATTAATCATAGTTTCACAATATACTGTTACGATAAAATGCTAAAGTATGCAAAAAATGTTATAATATATAAAAAAGTTTATATTTAGACATCGTTCTGTACATTTAAAGCCTTCCATTTTTAAAGTTAACAGTACTTAGTTCTTGATATTTTTAAAAATGCAATCGAATCAATCTTAACACTTAACCAAATTTAAATTAAGTTAAGAAACGTTCGCCATCTTAAAAGATGTACTTTATGTATTTATGTACTTCAAATTTATACATAGGTTTTTGTATGTTAAGTTATGTTCTATGCCCATACTTCAAAGTCACATTTTGCATACTCTTTCCTTCAGCCCTTAAATTCCTTGAAATTGTTGAGCAATTTAATAAAGTGGGCAAAAACTAAAGAGCTACTATAATAAACCATTTTTTTTCTCCCCCACACCCGAGTTGTTCTAATGGCAAGCTACAAGACAATCCGAAGAACTAATTTGAGTTTGTAAATAAAAGTTTACAGTGCCTAAGCGTATAAGGTGTCTAGTTTCAAACTTTTCGCATTTTTAAATTTCAAGACCGAAACAAGAGAATGTAATGTATAATGGGGTTTGCCAGAATCTGCTTACATTATAATAGAAATGAGTAGTTAATTTAAAAACTTGGACTAGTCATAGACACCGTGTGTCATCTACCGCTGGGAGCTGGAGAGGAATGTATTGATAACGTCCAATTGTTCACTATTAATATTCTGCTTTTGTTAAAGGAAAGAGATGGGCCGACTCTGCAGTATTTGTATAGATGATACACATGCAGTGCGTGAAGTTTTACTTGGCAGATAAAACCCTCTTCCCGCATACGTCGCTAGCCATCTCTCCAGCAGCTAACTATAATTACAGTGCCCTACTGCATTTTACAAAAGCAACATGCACCACTGTGGACGGAAGAAAGTGATCCGCTTCTAGAGTTCAAGTTCGGGCAACGTTGGTTGCACTCAGGAAAGCTGGATTCAAAATAGGACGAATTTGTTTTCGTTTGCTATATTTCCAGCGAATGTCTGGCGCATCACACACAATAGTACCCATGAAAGCTTAACTTTGATTTCACAACATAGTAGCCGTGCGGTTATCGAGAAGAGCTCTTGCCACTGGTCCTACCATATCACAATATCACTGAGATAACTTCATGCATGCAAAATACTTTCTGATCACAACATATAACGTAATGCTAATTCAATGGAGAAAAATAGGTGGTAGTTTTCATATGTGAACAAGGCGCTGTGCCAAAGTGATCTTAGACTTTTTGTTTTGTTTTGTTTAAGCATACTACAAAGCCATGGAACAGTTAAAATATAAAAGTATCCAAGAATGAATGGTGAGGTCTTGAGGTTAACATATAAATTATATATTATGTGTAATGGTTTGCAAGTGCTTTTAGTTAACTCGGTAGCTCAAACGGACTCTGAATAACATTAGTAAATTTCAATATGGGTGATCCTATGGAAAACCGACACACTTTTTGACAAAGTGGAACATGACTATATACATTCACCATATATCCAACAGTCTTCAGGCAATTACAATTGAAAAATTGCAGTACTTTAAATTCTACTAAAAATCAAATCAAAACTAAATGCATGTTTTAAGTTATCGTTAAATAACTCTTATAAAATTAATATTTTCATGTAGTCCATTTTAGAGCTCATTAAATGTACTTTCAAAGTGTTTATTTACAATTCTTCAGTAATATATTTTGAAAATAAAGCGTTCAATTTAAAAAAATATTTTTAAAATTTACTAAAAATTATCATCCCAAATTTCTTTTAAATTTTATATGGTAGTCAACCCCAACAAAAATGTACAAAAATTTAATTTTGGCCTTCAATTAGTTTACTTGGTAACAATATTTTTATTAAGATGTAAGGCAGTTCTTGGTGTCAGTTTTCACCTCATCTTTGTTCATGTTACTTCTGTATTGAGTGCTGTCAAATTTTAATATTTTTGTTTTTTTATCATTTTTATTCTGGCTTATTTTGTAAGCACTTTGTTATCTCAACAAATTTTTATAAATTCTAAAAGTTTAATTTTGTCTTAACTGATGATCCCAGATATAAAAATAATTTAGCAAATGATATTAAGCTTTTCCATTAAAATGAGACTAAATTATTTATTATTTTTGTGTGTACAATTTGAAACCTTAAAACTAATAACAATTTGATTTAGCAAAAGCAATTGAAAAACAGATCCCGGTCATACGAATATTTCACAATAATTATGAATAAGAGAATTTTATCTTTTTACTTGGACATAATTTTGTAGAATATTTGATTATATGTATTTCTAAGCTGCTATCATGACTATATATTGTTAATAATTGGGTGAAAGCATATTGTTAAGCACATAATCAAGATAATAAACAAGCAAAGCAATCAACCAAGCAAATAAAATAAGTAAAGAAGTAAAATTTTAATGCATTTACTTTGGAAATCAACAAACTAACTTCTGTTTCTGCAACTTGTGGTATTTTAAGTTGTGATGGCAACTGTATATTGCTCATTTGTAGATAAGCCTTCCTCTTCAAAATCTTCTTCAGAATATTTATGTACTATCGTGTTCTATTTCAATAAGAAACTGTGAAGCCCTTTCACTCGAGTTAAAAAATATTATATATTAAGATCAGGAATATCTAACAGTGATTCATTATTCAACCAACAAAGATATTTACACAAAACTTTATGAACTCAATCAAATAAAATGTACATCAGTTATATAGTAAAGGTCTTTAAAAAATTTACTTACATATGTACAAAGTATACAGACAGTTCTTACACTTTCTACTAGGATAAAAACTTTGTGCACCTAGTAGAAAGAGTCTGTAAATATTTCTAAGTGAGAAGACTGAGCAAGCAAAGTGGTAACTGATATTCCAGCAGATGATTCTATTATATGGATATTGAGGAACTAAATGCATCCTTTCCATTCATTGGAGAACCATCAATAAAGAAACTAAATTGAAAAAGAAATAGTTTGCTATAACTAAACTAAAGAAGATCACAAGTACATACAGGAAAACAAATGAAAGACTCTATACCACCATTTCTCAAAGAAAATGTCTCAGTTTGAGAGCCCCTTTCTTCATTAGAACATGCTAAAATCAATTAGTTTGATGAAATTATTTGCCAGCTTTAAGGGAAATGCAAAACCACATAAAAAGTTAGTGCAAAAATTAAAATTTTGACTGTGCTGCCTAAAGGCTGGAGTGCACATAAAATGAAAAAGAATTTAAAATATTGAATTGGTTGGCCAGTAATGCTAAAGGTTAGATGTGAATGAATACTTTCATCACCAAATCTTAAAGCAAGACTCAGTGAGTTTGTTTAAGATATACAAGTAGTGCATCAGTTTTAAATATGTAATTTGATTAGTCGCATAATGACTAGGAAGAAGGATTTCAAATCGGTTATAAATAATAGAAAAGCCCATATTCCAAATAGGCTGAACCTAGGAAACTTACAATTTAAAAATAACTTCCCAGATGTTAAAATTTATTCTCAAAATTTTATGAACTTCAACCCAAGCATGTGATACTTGCAGGAGCTACCGGAACTAATTTTTTATGTGTTTGTGTACAACATCAGAATGTGAAAGTTATGGCAGATGCCATTAAGCAAAATGAAATCACAAGAAACATCGATTTTGAAAAACAAATGTCAACATTTAAATATCTGTTGACATTGATGGGTTGCAATCCACCAGCTGAAGAATCTATATTGAACAACTGTTGTTCTGAGCAGGATGCTCTTCAAGAAATTTTTCTCCTGATATTTGCATTTGTTTTCATTTTATTACGTATAAACAGTGGCTACCTACAAAGATGTAATTGCAATACCCTTGAATCCTTGGCAAAGTATTTGTATCTAAACCTCAGGCAACTTCAAGCACATGACTTCATAGTTCATCAGCAATCCTTTTTTAAAAGAAAGCATGACATGGGAAATTATATTTTGGGATATTTTTAGAAAATTATTCATTTATTACACATGATGCAGCATAAAGATTTTACTGAAACAATCAGCAAGCCACTATTCAACTCTTTGTTTGTTTCAAAAGTTCAATGAATGAATTACAAGCCCTCCCCCCTTTTTTTTTTGCTGTTATATCAGAATGTTTATTTCATGACAGTGTGACTGTATACATGTTTCACACACATCTTATATTTTTGAAAGAAATGTATAATATATTTCAAAGGCACTTTTCAAATCACAATATAAAAACAAACACAGTTTCATCAACTTATGTTTTCATTTGGTTATGATTACTTAACTTTTGGTTTGGTTTTATTAAGATTTTGGATTTGGATTGGATTTTGGAATTAATGCTGAATGGCATTTCTTTGCTACTTTACATGGCAGGGGCCCTTGTGATGGTGTAGCTTGTACCATGAAATGCCTGGCTGCTCATTGAAGTTTATAGAATAATGAGATATTCACACCAGAAAAAAACTTATTATTTGGGAAAAGGAAAATGTACCATCTGTTGTACATATGTTTAATTTCCCTAATACTGGAGTTGAAGAGATAAAGCAGACTTATAGCAGGGGTTTGACAATGTCAGAATGTGGTTGGAACCTGTTAGTACCATGCTTTCATTCCTCTGTCTAACTAACTTTGAAGGCAAGGCAATGTTCCATCTCAAGATGGCTCCTTAGTGACTGTTGGAAAATTTAGTGATTGAAGTAAAACTGTTCCCTTGACAACTATTAGAAGATATGTGACTGGTGTTTGAGGACCACTGGTGGTTAAGTTACATACTAGACAAATTTGAGGACAATGAAGAATTTAGAGCCAGAATTCTTCATCCACATGGACCACCACCCTCATTTTTGTTTTCTTCACATTCAGATGAATTAATTACAGGTCAACTTTTGTCTTTGATCACACCCACTTCTTAAGCTGGTACAATATATAATTTATCATCAAAGGAGACCGATCACATGATGTTGGAGTATTTCATGAACACCATTAGATTTGGCAGTTTTTGAAACATTTCTTCTGAGACAAGTATAAATATAATTTATTCTTTAATGTGTAATATACTTGACATTTATTGGCAGCCTAAAGCCATTTTTACCTAAGAAAGACATACTGATTTGATATTTATGCATAATTTACGCAAAATGCATTATGATACTTTTGGGAACTTTTTTTTTTTTTTTTTTTTTTTTAGACTTTTTGCAAGAAAATCAACAAAATTAATTTCATGCATTATATTTATAATGAGATAAAGCACGTTTTTTTTTATTTAATTATGCTATCAAATTATTTTCTATATTAAATCTTTCAAAAGTTATGGCTAAGAAACATTTTTTGGTGAAACTCCGAAATTACTTTAAGGCTCCATACGTTTGGTGCTCATTAAAATGTTTGACAATTAGTCATAATTGTAAATAACAATGTAAATTGTTTTATTCCAGGTTTCAATTCAAAATACGATTCTGCAAAAACTATTACCTTACCTAACTTCTACTTCCACTGAAAGAAGCATCATTTGCATAAGCCCTGCATTAGTTTTGTTATAGTGCATTGCCTTTCCACCATATGCCCCTAGTATCGGATGGTTCTTATCAGCTCATGCGCATAACTCTTTATGAAACGCATAACCAAGTATCGCTTGTTTTGTATCCACAGGTTCCACATAATGCTGCGGGAGGAGATTGGTGGGGTGGTCTATTCTGGAGACCTCTACATTCGTAGCTGGGAACTAGAGCGAGAGTCTTCGCATCGCAACCTTGGAGCCCTATCTTCTTCCTCCTCGTCGGCAGCAGACGAAGGGGAGGACAGGGAAAGCAAACAAGAGCACCCCTACTCCAGCCTGCTAGATCATTGGCACGACAACGCATTCTGCGTGAGTACTCTGGAATCTTAAACGTCTCTTGCATTATGTAACAGGCTCTGTTCCATACCACCTCGGAATTCAGAATTAGCTACCGTTCTCACCCACGTGCGCCGCTCCTGAGCTTGTTAGCAGATCATGGCAGTTCATTTGTGTAAACCCTACGCCTCTGTGTATCTAAATAGTGGAGCAACATGCCATCTTTTTAAAATTACATTTGTAGAAGCGCTGTAACATCTTTTGACTGACTGAATGCCTCAACTTTTGGCTAAGAGTAATTATAAGTGCTTTATCTATGCATTTAAGGTAATATCTCGAACATATACTTGTTATTTATACGAATCATATCCCTAACAAACAGTGGTGACATTCACATTTTTAACAACTTCTCTCCAATAATTACCGCAATTTCATTAGACAGATCATTAAATAAGGTTGTAATCTGGTAAAATAAAGAAAAATTAAAAACGGAACATCATTTTATAGTTATATGTACAATAGTTTTAACACTCACCTAATTATCTTTGGGCATTTGACCATGTGAACAATTTGTTTGAAAATTTGAAGATGTAAAGGTGGGGACAATGACATTCAAAAGATGTAAACACTGGTAGAGGTTGTCTTGAACTTTCTACTCCACGAATTAAGAGCGGAAAACAGTTGTGTTTAAATCACCTAAGCTGGAAAGGACGGGTTATTCGTGCAGTAATCAATGTTTCGAATACTTTAGTAATACATTGAAAGTCAGTCGAGAAATATATAAGTTAGTAATATTAGAATATAAGTATATAAAATAAGCAAAATAATTCAGAAATACGATAATGAATGATTTACTAATCAATTCCCTTTAGTAACATCGGGTCCGTAATATTTTTACATATTTCTTAATTACATAATTTTCATAAAAATAAAACATTTCTCTGAATTCAGCAATTAAACGGAAAATAAATTGCCCGTTTATCTTAGATTACTTGCAGTACAACTGATTTTAATCATAAATGAGAGATGTATATTGAAATTGTTTTTAAGATCGTAAAACTAGGCTCTTAATTTGTTAAAATTGTCAAATTATGTTTTTTTTTGTTTGTTTTGTTTTTTATGTTTTTTTTAAAGATGTATTTGCGGACGTACTTTAACATCCCAGGTCATCAGCGTCCCATTCAATTCAGGGCGTGAAACGGCCGACAAATTTTGGTCAGAGGTCTCTTCTTTCAGGCTTGAGGTTCTTTATCGTGCCGTAAATGTACGACATGGGACCCACGGCTTTACTTTCCTTCTGAAAGAAGCCATATTTATAATTTTTACGCTCAAAAATTCCATCGTTTTTTTTTTTTTTTTTTTTTTTGTTGATTCGTTTTATTTAAGGACGCTCTTTAATATCTGAGGTCATCAGCGTCCCATTCAATTCCAGGCGTGAAACGGCCGACAAATTTTGCTCAGAGGCCTCTTCTTTCAGGCTTGAGGTTCTTTTTCGTGCCGTAAATGTACGAAACGGGACCCACGGCTTTACTTCCCTTCCGAAGGAACCCATACTTAGGATTTTTACGTCCGAAAACATCCATCGATCCTGGCCGGGTTTGAACCCGCGATCTTGGGTTTAAGAGGCAAGTATGGTTACCACTACACCACCAGGACCGACATAATGTATGATGAAATCATGTGCAACAATATATAAAAGAACTATAACGTTGCTCTATTAAAATAAGAATAACCATTAAACACAATATAAAACAAATATTTTGAGCACCTTGTTTGCCTGGGCCTTTTAGATGAAGAAAAGCAGCCCTTCTCGAAATATTTGTTTTATTTGTGTCTTTAATGTGTTTAGTGGCTATTCTTATTTTAACAGTGGAACGATCTAATTCTTTTATGTATCCAGTTCGCCTGATCAGTTGTGTTTTTATATTTAACACACATTTTGCATTATAAATTCTACAAATTATTTTTGAATGAAATAATTGCAACAGAAATAATAACGTATTAAAAATGCAATATGCTCAATATGAGGTCCAGACACTGTTTCTGTCCTATAAGTCATTCTTTGCACTGATTAAGTCCTGAAAATATTCTGCATCTTCCAAAACTCATTAACAGTTCTACATTAGGGCTGCCCTGTTCTTTCTTGACCAACTCCCACTTATTAACTATCTGAAACCAGACGTGCTATATTATATCCAAATCATACGAGCTAGGGAGGCAATCCAGTACTTGGATGTCAGGATATCGAACAAAAACTTTCCTCCGTGGCCGTATCTCTCTGTTGTCTTACGCTGGTCTAATAACTGAACTTCTTCGATGGTAATAGTGCACTGATACGTGAAATAACTGCATCACTTAATACTTTTTCATACTCAGCTACATTCAAGTCAGATGTGGTTTCTATTAACTCTCCAGGTCCAGAGTCAGTAATACATCTCAACAGAGCACAAGTAAGATCTGCCGATTGATATGTTTCCTGCACATATTTTTCATTTTAACGTTGGCCAGCACATAATTGCTTACTTGAATAGGGCGAAAATACTTTTTCCTTGGAACAAACTGTGATATCCCATAATTTCCGCTGCGTAGAAAGTTCCTGCAGCTCAAGTCCCAGTCGTAGTTCCCTACGGAAAAGAAGAAGTTTCTGTTTCTTCGCCGCTCTTCAAAGTGGCGTCTAGCACTATGCAGTCGATGCCTCAAAGTCTTATTGCAGGCAACACTTCGATATCCACAATGAGGCTGGTAAGAATACGAAAAAGGATTTTCAACATTTTCGCAAATTACTACAGCATCTTGTTTGGGGATAATCTTCTTAACCCCTCTATGTCGTTTTCGATGAACTTTTAGAGCCCTTTGCACTTGTTTGATATGCGTTGATCCATCTCACACTGTTTGTACTTTAAATTGCATGGTTCTCGCGATTTGTTCTGGGGCCTCTCTCTCGCTCACTCTTTTAATATTGTTGAACGTCCATTTTTACTGCTGAGGCATCACAAGCACACTGATGATGCATGAAATGAAATGATAAATTGAGAATGGATTTTTTTTTATTGGAAGGAAATAAATTTTCCAGGCCAAGCTATCAAGGACTGAGGAAAACCTGGAAAAAACCGCACTCGGGGAGGACGGTCCTGATAAAAATCGAACTACCCCAGAACTCCCGTTCAAGAGTCCGCGCCTGAACGACTTTGGCCACCCGTGGCGGTATTTTGGGGGCGTATGTAGCTCCCACATTACAACAATTTGACGAAAGCAGCGGAGTTATAGTGGCTAATAGTAATGCACTGAACCAGGAAGAGTATGCAATGTGTTTACTACCCCTCTTCCGCCCAGGTCGACATTACAGTCGTCCTTATTTTGTTTATCTCTTCCTACTATGGTTGCTCCCACCTGTGCCTACACGTGCACTTAGGCATTCTTCTCTTATGTCATGAATTCATGATTATGCTTGCCCTTACGCAAAGGAGGATTTGAGTTTGCTGGTGCGGTTGAGCGGTTAGAGCTGCAGTCCCAAGCGACAGCGGAGATTGCGCGCAGAGCTCCAGCAGACTCAAATTTTGTAGTACAAAACTGAGTTTTTCAATTTTTACACCCGTTGTGTTATTGGAATTCGCAATTAATTCATATAGTGTAAAATGTTATGTAGAAAAGCTCCTCTTATTTGGAATTCACAATTATTTCAAACACACACACTAACCTTAACGCTAACCTCCGGTAAATCCTAGAAACCGGTGGACCCAGTGTTTTGCTCGGCTCGCTACGGTCTGACTACCTACCTCCTATTAGTAAATATAAATTGATAGGAGCGGGTAAATCACTGCAATGATGGCAAATTTCCTTTAACCCCAGCAGGAAAATAAAAGCATCAGACTGTGAGTGTTTGAAGCCACTTCCTTCACAACTACAGCATGACGCTCTAACCGTCTGAGCCATTCTGCCGTTGCGCTTGTAGGTCTTCTTATCTAGCTGTTGCTGTGAAAGTCGCTCGAAAATGTAGCTCTAACCGCTCTACCGCACCAGGAGACTCGGATCTTGCTTGGTGTAAGAATAATACATGATTATTCAGCTTTTCACTTTCCGAAACATCAGCCACCGTATCGTGATCTATTGTATTCCTCTCACCTGATGTCTATAGTTTAACAAACTTCATTCTGGTTTTAGTGCTATAAATCTCGACGCCTGCATATTTTACAGTAAGCGAAAATCCATTCTTCATTATTCTAAATGCCTCGCTTATTCTGTTATCACAGATTAAAATAATCAACATGTCATCCTTTTGAAGGAAAACAGAAACACCCTTTCGTTATTAAGTGTGTACGTAATAAATATTTTGATAATTTTTCGCCTTCTCATATTATAAAATATACAAAAAATTTCCCTTTTGGACTTACAAATATTGAAATATTCGAAGTAACATTTGGGCTCTAGAGTAGCTATCTCAGATGATGTGATATTTAGGATATTTTCCTAAAACCCTCCAGGCGCAATCTTGTGAGCATGAAGATCACACATGGGTTTAATCCACGATATCTCTCTGTTCTATACAAAATTGATCGTTGACACATTCGCAGCAGACTAGCCTGTAGTTTTATTGGGTCTCGAGATATTCAGAATTTCTGTCCATCATTCATTGAAAATATAAAGTACATTTTTTCTTCTACTGCAATACCCAATTTTGCATTTATTATCCTTAAAGCCTTGCTGTCTGGCATAATGTCATTAAGGTATATTGCAGTTGCTGTCGGTCTCGGTGGTCTAGTGGTTAACCGTCCTGCGTCGTAGACCCAAGTTCGCGGGTTCAATTCCGGCCAGGGTCGATGGATTTTTTCGAAGTACAAATGCTAAGTATGGCTTCCTTCGGAAGGGAAACAATGCCGTGGGTCCCGTGTGGTAGATTTAGGCAACTGAAAACCTCAAACCTGAAAGAAGAGCATCTGACCAAAATTTATCGACCATTTCACACCCTGAATTGAATGGGAAGCTGATGGTCTTAGATGTTAAAGAGCGTCCATAAATAAAACCAATAAATAAAAAATTGCAGCTCTTTCAATAGAAAGCATATAACAACCGTAAGTCCTATCAGCATTTTAAATAACTTAAATATATTGTGTGTATTAAAGCTACGGCTTTTGTTTAATTCATTAAATATAAAATGCTGTGTTTATCAGGTTTTAAGAATAATATTTCAGTTATAAATACTGCATTCAACGTGAATCCTCTTATCTTCTGTTACAAAAGATGTTTCCCTCCTCTATTTGTGCTTGTTTTCTATTAACTATTATCTTTTTGCTTCTGTGTTCAATTTTCTGTAGAACTGTTCTCCTGTAAGTCACATAAATATTACAGTTTATACTACACTGAATAGATAAACAAAGCCAGAGTATTTGAAAATTACATACGCTCGACATACTTGCAGTAAAGTTTCCTTGTTTCCCGCTCATTGCTGTTCACACACAATGGAGTTTTCGCTGCTTTTCTCACACTTTGGTAGTTTATATCTCCCCTGATCACATAATTTTTGTTTTTGCTGTAGATACACAACACTTCGATGCGTACGTTTTTCAAAAATGGAAAACATAGCACTATATGGTCGTAACAAACGGGTACTCTTAGAAATCCCCGAATCTTTTCTCGTCATGAAAAATAATTTTTGTCACATTCACTGTCTATAAATGGCATTTCTAGAATTAAAGTATAAGTAATGAAAATTTTAGCATTTTAGAGATGGCAACCATCTGGCATTAAAGGTGTCGGTTAATATCTGATTGACTTTGACCATGATATCAAACACAAGATGTTTTGCTTTTATCTCCCCTCCGCAACATATTCCTCACTGCAAACTGATGCCATCATATTAGTATTATGCAACCAATTGTAAATCTTATGGGTCAAAGAGTCAGTAAAAAGAGACAAGCAGATACTCCTGCGAAAAGTGCTACTCACCATTTTTGTAAATAACACGAAAGTAATTATTTTTACGAACGGTTCGGTTTGTAGGAAGGCGGAGTCATGAACATGTGCTGGACAGACGCTAGGCAATATTAAGAATATCATTTACTTGACATTTTTACGATGAACGACAGATGACGTTTTTTAAAAGTAGTTTTGGGGCTGTGAAGGGACACAACAAATCGCGGAATTAAGAGGAAATTTGGCCCCTACAAGTGTAAAATCCGAGTAGTGAAATATTGGTTGCGAATTATTCATTCATTGTGCTACCATGAACAGATAAGATTGGGAGGAGGGCTTGGCTTGCATTTAAATTAACCTAGGTAATGGAAATGATAGGGTTGGGCTACAAGTCGATAATGCGTCAGGGGAATAGGAGTATATGGAGGATGGTCAAAAACCGCTTGAAGATTATAGATCGGAAATGGACAATTGCCCTGGAAGTACAATTGGGACTGTAATTTGTGTGTGGAATGTAGCATTACATCCAAATAGGGGTCAAGCTCACGAGCCATGGGCTCAGGTTGCTTAGACTAGGGGCATGGATAAGATTACCGACGCATATGGGCTTAGAATTTGATCCATCTGCGATGAGGAGGTATCGTAGATACATACGATAGCAGAATGTAAAGGTACGGAAAAATGGAGAGAAAAGTATCTACCACGACCCTCTATCATATTGAACAGAGGGAGATGGCCATACTGGACTCTGCTGGCAAGCAAGAAAGAGGATATAATGGATTTTTTTTTTTGGCTGAAAATGAAACAGCTTAGGACTGAAAAGGATGTAAAGGGATGAAACATATTGAGTGAATACTATGTATGTGACATTCCTGTTTTTAATTATTAATCTTTATCTTTATTTTTATTTTATTATTGTTATTATTGTTAAATACCTATTTCATGATACATTTTAGTATGGAATATTTAATATCCAATAAAGATATTGCATATCAAATAGACCAAGTGCATTATAAAAGCACGTATGGCCAGTTGAATCTGTGCACCTTTTGAAGTTTTTTGTAATGATAGCAATGGAATAATTATACACGAACACCACCATTAATGTCGGAAGTGATACATATCGTACTAGATAAGTAAATATTTACTTAAAGACAGCTTAAGAAAGATAAGTTGACTAAATTTGAAAGTGGCAGTAATAATACAATTAAGACAAACTCAATTGTTGGGGCATTAAATTATGTGTATGCATATCCAAAACTGCGTTCGTAAATGGGAAGGTGAACGTTTTGCGAAAAAAATGTGAGGGTTCCCCTCCTTTTTTCTCTTATCACTGGGGGGAATAAGGACGATGTGCGCTTCTAATGATTTCCCCCGACCAGACCTCATCTTGGACTGCGTATCCTAGAGACTTGCTGAAGGTTATCTCCTTGAAACAGATTTGATCTTTGGAGAATGTGGTAGAGCTGCGCCACAGCAAACATGACATGACATGACCTCAAATTTTTCTTACATAGCATTAGATCTAAATTTAATAAAAATAATGTAAAGTTTTGTTGATTTTAACATCTCAGGTCATCAGCGTCCCATTCAAATCAGGGCGTAAAACGGCCGATACATTTTGCTCAGAGGTCTCATCTTTCTGGCTTGAGGTTCTTTATCGTGCATTAAATATACGATATGGGACCCACGACTTTACTTCCCTTCCGAAGGAAGCCTTATGATTTTTACGCTCAAAAATGCACGTACTCTGGCTGGGATTGAACCTGTGATCTTGGGTCTACGAGGCCATATAATGTAATGTAGCATTGTGGTCAATTGTACACTGCACAGGATAAACATTGAGCTTCTGCCTGATTATAATTATTCAAAGTCAGTAATTTGTATAATGTGAGTGTTTTATCGAAGTAACTCCCCTCGCGTCTTTATCTGCTTCTCCGTCCTTTACGAGGTCACGGTTCTTCATCTGAAATGATCCCCAGTGCAGGCACAGTCTTACTTGTCATGCCCCATGCTATTTGTGGCCATCGAGGGATGTGATACCCCGCATACAGACGATTCTAAACTGTGCTTGCCTTGACGATTTACTGGGCGTAACGACGGACGGGATCAGAATACCATTAAACCTTGCAACTCCGCTCGCAGGAAAGATGATAAAGTGAGCCACAGTACAAATATCTTGCCGTACCGAGTCCTTACCACTCACAAAGTCGGGTATGTGTCCTGCTTACGACGTCCAGTTCTAATGCTTCAACCCTACTTTCGCTTTTTAAAAGTATTCACACAGTTTTTGTTAAATATACTCGTATGACTCTGATATGAAATATTCAGAGAGCCTGTTCAAATTAGAAACAATGACTCCCATGGCCAGTTGTACAAAAAGTTAATCTGAGTTTAGAGCATAAAATTAACCATCAGTTTGCTTAACATGGAAATTTTGGTTGTATAACCACTTATGTAAGATTGTTTCATCTTAACCTAAAATTAAATCACAAAATTTCTCAAGTTCAAGCACCAACTAGAGTTTGATATTGTTAAATTAAATATTTCTCAGAGTACAGAAGCTTAGCGACTTCATTTATAGATATAGGATTAGTTGCGTTTATTTTAATTTCATGTAGATAAAGTTTCTTCAATTTTTCGGTTTTCATTTCCGCGTAATAACAATAGACAGAGTTGCGTTCAATTTCAGGTTATGTTAGGCTAACTTTATAAGCGATGATATATTGTACAGATTTCTGATTTCCGATATCTCATCCAAAGATGAATTTCACCTGCTCCTCATGTATTTCATGAAAGAAATAATGATAAAAATTCAATGTGCAATTTCGCTTAACAAAAGATGTCGATGAAATGGAACAATTTTTACGTTTCCGGCTACAATCACAAAGTGATAGCGTGCTTTGAATTCGATGAGCATGATAGTAATAATTTAAAGGTTCTATTTGACAGGTAGTTTCCAAATAGTTATTGAAGGTATATTTAAAGTAGAGAAAGGAACGGCCAATAGAAACATTCATAAAGTTACTAGAGCAACTGCAGCTCTGAGACCTAAGTTAATTAAAGAAGGTGATGTAAGGAAATAACATTCGCAACTTTCCTGGAGTTTCAGGTGCTATAGACTGCACACACATACACATTATATCGCCTGGGGTTATAATGCAGAATTCTTCAGAATAGAATTATACTATATGGCAATTTTCCCGATATACGTTCTTTATCTTTATTTGAGATCGAATCTATTCCCCCCCCCCAAACATTTGTGATATTTTAGCATCAGATCAGTAACAATATCCTTCTCACGTTTGCTAAAAATTGTCGTTGGCATTTGCTTTGGCTTTTCTTTATCCGTGTTTGAAGACATGTTAAGGGGGGGGGGGGAGAATGAAAAAAAGAAAAGTATGTCAAGAATACGGGAAAACTGACTAATTGTTGCTTTTTCAGGTTGAACAGTTGAACATCAACTCGCTCCATTATTTCCCGATGTTGCCACAGGTTTGACGGTTATTGCGAACTACAGGTTGCGTAGTCTGAGGTTATTTTATGAAACATAAACGATGACTAACCTTAAGTTACTTTTTAAATTGCAGTTAAAAGTAATCTCCAATTAGCAAAATTTTATACAAATGGCCGCCAATATCATTAAATATAAATATTATTTAAACATTTTAAATGAAAATTGACTCTAGCTGTTTTATGTTTGAGGATTCTTCCAGTGCATGTAGTTTGTATTATCAGCATATCACTTCATGGATTAGGTTTCCACAGCGTGCAGAAATTGAGAATACCACTCATTGGTATTGTGTCTCCTCGCCTACAGCTGTATTTTACTATAATTCTAAAATGCCCTTAATACTTTATTTATTTTTGTATCTTCGTTCTCTGTGATCAAGCAGCGTAGAGGAACCGTGATGTCAGCTAATTCTGTCTGAGGTATTTGTCGGGAAAGGAGTTCCAATAACTGAACTGTAGGATGGAGGACATTATACCGATTAATTTAAGCACAGTAGCCATAATGATGGAGATAAATAAACTGTTCCTTCGAGACAAATGGACACATTGTCATGTTTACACGCTTAGGCAGTTTTCAGTCTTTAAGAAGAAAAATTGCTTGCCCTTTACAAGCGATTATTTCTCATACACCAACACATCCCGGAAGATGTTCAAACTTCTGTTGGAATTTAGAAATTGTGGTGGTAAATGCTGCTTTTTTAAAATCTCTGTTTCCCTGCATTCTGCCAGAATATGCCGCCAGATATCGCTTTCTCCAGAACAGAGAACATTAACTGTTTTGTTTCCTTTCCAAGCACCTAATCTGAACCACGCGAAACCACTTCTTTCTTCTCTCTCACAGACAGCTAGATAATTCCCCCCCCCCCCGCCCACTCCTGATCTATTTGAGCCTGCAGGTTAAACGATACTTTTTCTCCACATTGAGTCTCGGTATTTAGCCTATCTATATCTCGTAAAGGTCTGTTAACTGTTTTCCAACTATTTCGCGTAATGTCCTCTTCCCTTAACCAAATATGCCCTAGTCTAATTTTGTCTAAACCTTTCCTTATTTTTGATGCGCATCCTGTATCCCACCCTTCCCTTATTTGCTCCTCAGACAAACTGCTCGAAGAAGGGCTTAAGCTCCCGTATTATTCTTAACCAGTACTTAATTATTCTTATTTTAAATTACTCTTCCGTGAAAGATACCAAACTCTTTAAAAACCCCACAATTTTCTGTATCTCTCCCTAGTTGTAGCATCCATTTCAGAATCTGCGTTAGTACCTAATTCAGTTCCTCAGTGTTTTCCCAGCCCCAGGTTTTGGCCCCATACATTATAGTAGTCCTAACAACCTTCTTGTACACCGTCTTCATTGTTCTCAGCTATGTTTCCGGTATTTTTTACCAAAATCTTTAATGACTGTATTTTTAATTATGCACTTGCGTTTCGTGATGTCTATGTGTTTAAAAAAAAGTGAAAATGAAAAGATTATATAGTTAATAAGGACCATGGTTTGCACTTTTTTAAAAGTTGGAGAGAGGCTCTACGGGCAACATTTAATTTCCCCTCCCCTCGATAGTCTCTACAGTTTAGAAACAATAGCTCGGTTACTGTGTACCATCTTGCAGATGAACATTGGTTCGGGTTTTACGGACCTCCTGATGTTACCTAATGTTTAAGTGCGCTGTGTTTTCTTTACGAGTGAGTAAAACCACAACGTTGCAGTAATTTATTTTTTCTCCTCCTAGGGAGGGTATACATATACGCCTCTATTAGGAAAATTGCTTATAGCGGCATCCACTGCCAAGAAGTTCGATTTACTTTCACAATTTATGTGTGTGGTGGTAAAGCCCGACGAAAAAGAAAATAACGCGGAGAAACGGAGATAGAGAAAGACAGGGGCTCAAAGAATGAAGGAGAGGAAATTATGACACCGCCGAGACAGAGAAATGGCCCCCCTACATGCCCGATATTGGCGAGGAACTGTTCTTGCACGACGTCATAAATCGGAATCAAACCCGAAAAGAATAGACCGAGAGAAAGAGAAAATAAAATAGGGAAAGTGACAGATAAAGAAAAAGAATTGTGCCAAGGAGAAGACGGAGGTTCCCGTCATCGGAAGCCGACTGTTCCTTCCACCACGCTGACATGACTGCCAGCATGCAGATGTTTCAGGAGAGCTGTTGCGTTCCGTACATAGGCCGGAGTTCTGAGTAGCAAGGCTCATTTAGTTTCATGTGATAACTCTCAAAGCATCGGTGTATACTACTGGGGAACTTAAAATAGACATTTTTTGCAATAGAAAAAATTGTGCTTGACTGAAAGGGGGACATAATGTGATATAATAAGTTTTTTTTCAAAGAGATATGTGTAGAAAAAAATCATAATTTATTTAATGTTAAAGCTCATAGATTCAAGAATTATTTTCCAAAGTTTCATATTTTAATTCCAATTCTTTATGCCCCCACATTTAAAAACCATTACTCTGGCATTTGCCACTCCCACTTTCTCTCTAACATTTTTGGTTTTGAAGATCTGTTTTACTAATTCTCTTGCAGGAAATTAAATTGTATCATATTTGAATGTTTTGTAATTTCTAAACCGTATTTTGAAGCGAAAATCTTTTCTCACATTGAAAAATTCGTTAATTTTCTACGAAAAGAAATAAGAAGAAATTGTTAAGGGAAAAACTTTTGCTCACATTAAAAGTTAATTAAAAATCAATGAAGAGAGATAAGAAAAAAACTTGCAACAAAATGTTGCACCTCTCGATTAGTATTTGTCTGTTGTATATGAATACTGGGTAAAAGGTACAAATTTATCTTAAGGCACTAAAAAAGACAAACATTGGACGATGTAATTATGTAGCTAATTCTTTAAAATCTTTAGTAATTGTTATTCGAATTCTTGTTTGTTATTGTTGATTTGTTTTATTAACAGACGCTCTCTAACATTTCAGGTGATTAGCGTCCCATTCAATTCAGGGCGTAAAATGGCCGATAAATTTTGCTCAGAGGCCTCTTCTTTCAGGCTTGAGGTTTTTTTCGTGCCGTAAATGTATGATACGGAACCCACGGCTTTACTTCCCTTCCGAAGGAAGCCATACTTAGGATTTTTACGCCCGATAAAAATCCTCGACCCTGACAGGGATTGAACCCGGGTCTTGAGTTTAGGACGCAAGTTTGGTTACCACTAGACCATTAGGACCGACTGATTCTTATTTGGGCAGATATATTTCGCATTTATAGCATCATCGGGGTCTTCTAATTAAAACAATTGGGGCTTAACGCTGTTCCGGGTGTTTCACTGATTTTCTGATATTTCTTAATTCTGTGTAGAAGGAGAAAGTAATTTATTCTTGAAAGTCATACCCCGGTCATAAAATATTGATGTGTCAATTATAAGTACCTTAAACTGAACATTCTGCATTCTGAATATGGTTCTTGGAATATCATAATTAAATAAATTATCAATTTTAAGAATGCAAAAATCTAATCTTTTGAATATTTTATTTGTTTGCTTATTACATATTTTGCTTGTAATTTAAGAGGAGTATGAAAGGCCTATTTTTGTAATGTTAAATTTATCAAATTCAGTTCCTATTTCTCAAGGACTATTATAAACTTTTACAGCATACAGATGCACAAGATGAAATTGTCTTATCTATTTTTACCACTATATCATGACTCTGAGGCAAATAATTCTTTTCAATTGTTTGCTTTTTCTATTTCTTCCCAACATTTTACTTTTATACTTAGCCATATTTTGTCCTAACTTTAACATAATAGATTCATATTATCACGATAATATCATGAATAAGTAGTAAAAGTTTCACAGTGCTAGCTTATACAAAGCATAAACAATAAGAAACTTATGCAAAAAAATTGTAATTTTTTAATAATGCAGCCAAAAAAATGTTTTTACAAACAAATTAGAATTTTAAGGAAAACAACAGCTAAAACCTTCCAGCATTGTAAAACAACAAAGGAAACAAACGCTGCCACTTATTGAAGTATAACGTTTTCCATCATTCAGGACAAACCACAGCCTTCTAGAGCAAATAGTTCATGTTGTTGTGTACAATTTTAACATAACAAGTGCTCGCGGAAAAATAAAGGTGGTGGGGGGGGGGTGGTTGTGCAGTGACACAATTAAAATGTTATTAAAATACTTGTAACAAGGAACATTAATGGAAATCATATCAAACATTTCAAATATAAAAATGGTACGAATAACTGAAATATGATTTTGAACCCCCTCCCTAATACTTCTTTTGAAACAAATTACGCATTATGTGCAGTCCGTAGAGAGAAAACAATGGACTGAGTTGAAAAGTGGTAAATTCTTGTAATGAAACGTTTAAAAGAATACAAAGACAACGGACACACGAACTACAGCGACAGTCTCTCCCTTCTGGACAGTAGGCGATCCAACTTTCGATATCTTGTTTTCTTCAGAGCCACTAAACCTTTCAGCCTGACCCTTACTAGAAAAAGGCTGTTTTCTTCTTCTTTTTTTTTTTTAATACGTGACGTTGGCGAGGCGAGTGGGCACGAGACGCGTAAAGACAAAGATGGCGATATCTCTTTTATATTAAACCCTGTATATTACACTCTGCGTTCCTCCCTCCAATTTTTTATCCTTTTCTAGTCTTTTCTTGTTTTTGGGCACTGGTATCAGAGGAAGTGGAACAAGCTCTGGTGATGTAGAGACTGAAGGGCTGTGATGCCTTTCAGTGACGTGTACACTTTTTATCTTCCCACGTGTCAGACAGAGAATGCTACAATTGGGATCCAGCTCTTAGAGCTCAATTCATCGTCAAAGCCTTTTAATACGATGGTCATAAAGTAATTGTTTTCGAACTAACAGGGAGTTGAAAAGCTTTATCTTACCAATATTAAGTCTGTCCTGGTGGTGTAGCGCTAACATCTCGGGTTCAATCTCGGCCAGGGTCGATGGATTCTTTCGGGTGCAAAAATCCTAAGTATGGCTTCCTTCGGAAGGGAAGTAAAGCCGTGGGTCCCGTGTCGTACATTTACGGCACGATAAAGAACCTCAAGCCTGAAAAAAGAGGCCTCTGAGCAAAATTTGTCGGCCATTTCATCTCCTGAATTGAGTGGGACGCTGATGACCTGAGATGTTAAAGAGCGTCCGTAAATAAAACAAATCAACAACAAGAGCCTACTGCCTGTAGTGCCTTCGCAGTTATAATGGGCGTTTAACTCATTAAAAGAAATGTCATTTTAAATGAAACTGGTAAAAGCGCAATAGTAGAGATGTATTTATTTTAATAATGACTTACCAGACACATAAATTAATACTTATCCAGCGCAGGGGACTAGCCAGAAGCTTTCGTGCTCCTCACATAAGAAATGTTGAGAAATACGCAAAATTACATAATAAACTCTTGTCACACATGTAAATAGAGGTAATTTGAATTAGGTAACATGTAAGTAGGAAAACTTTGACTTTAGATTCCCTATCTCAAATTACTTGTCTAAAACATTTTTATATAGGTTATAGTTTTTTCATTTGAGGTACATGCATACATGTAGTAAAATGTAGTTTTTAGAAAATTGCGATCAGAGAAAAAAAATTGTTAAAACCGCGCTCATAGCTCCAACCCGGAACCTAAAGCGTGTCAGGATCTATTCAGACTATTTACTTCTTAATAGCCAGCAGTAAAACCAAAATTTCCTGTAGATAATGGTAAAATCCAAAACCTTCCAGCTCAGTTATTTCCAAAAGCTTTATAATTTTCAAAAAGTGTTTTTAATATATGCATTTTCAAGTATTGAAGTATTGCAGAAGACAACATATCGCAATAAAATTTGGGAATTTATTGTAATTAATTTATTTTAAGTACGAAAAAATAAAAATGTTTTCCTTCCAGCTTCCCCTAAGAGATACAAGAAAGATAAAAAGCATGTTTTATAAAAACAAGAGCAATAAAAAATTAAACTTAAAAATCTCTTGTAGCGATTAAAAACAAGAAGAATTTCTTGTGGGTATAAATATGAGCTACCATGCTGTTGTTTTTAGATTTAAATGTTCATTTTTGTGATGCAATTTAATTTTATTTTAGATGTAATAGAATTTTAAATATTTTCCATTTTAATTTCGTTGGTGGGATTCCAAATGCTGTTTATTTCTAATATTAGTTGAAGTAGGAAAAAGGCACTAATTTAGTTACGAACAAAAGAAATCATTTATCTAAAGATCCTCTAAATCATGTACGATTTTGGTTAGGATTTTGGCTAGTTTTCCTCCCTTTCAAGATAGCACTTTTAGTCGATAAACTATAACCCTTTAAAAATGGACGAAAGAAAATAATCTTCTTTCATGGGCAAAGCCATTCGGTTCTGCTTCCAGTAGTCACTGGTTTAACGGATATGTAGCATAGTCTCCTAGTCTTCTGTGTAGTAACTAGAGATATTGTGATCAATTGAGTACTTTGCTGAATCGTTCTCAGTCTTCAGTGCACTACCGAGGTAGTATTCATTTCCTTCATCGCTTTGAACGGAGATCATGGCGAGTCAAAACATTTTAAGAAATTTGTGTAAGTGGAAAGGTTGCCTCCAAGCAATACTCCATGCACAGGTATAATATTGCCGAATGCTTGGAGCATCTCGGTGTCCAAATGAAGGTTCTAGATATTAGACCTACTTTTGTAATTTGGAAAGTTGGCACTTATTGCCTAAGCAACCTCGCCTGTGGTGCCTCTGTAGCAAAAACGTGCGTTAAACACCATTCATTCATTTGCCTAAGCAAGAACAGTTCCTTGAAACATAAAAAAACATTAATGAATTATTTACATAAACTAATGGAAATAAACTTTTCGATCACGAGATTTATATTCTTTTAGTAGTGAGATAACAAAAATCTGAAGGCGACACCTCCGTAGTAGGCACAATCAAGCAGTCAGCAGGTGCTATCGTAGGTATGTTCTTGTTTACGCAAAAAGAATATTTGAACCTAGTTAATTACAGAAAAGAAGGCATGGGTGGAGTAGAGCAAATTCGGTCGTATTCTAGACCTACTGTGGAGACGGGAAGGCCCTTATTTCTGGTATAGAGGACAAAAACGCCACTGATTCATGTAGGCTCGCTTGTTCGTACGCCTTCTCGCCTTCCTTTTTCCTTCCGCTCCAGCTAAAGTTCAGAGGTGTTGAAGGGTGAAGCAAGAAGAGATCAGTCAGATGGGAAGAGGAACACAAGATTAAACAAGATTATTGCTTCTTTCTCAATTTAGCCTCCCTGGGCGAATGAAGGTGACTGGTGCACGTGTGTTCCTTGTTCTCGCTCAGCTTCTCAACCGGCAGTGTGTTTTGGTCAAAACTGAAAACCCTCAACAGCTTTCACCTGATCTCTACTCTTGATCTTCACTCACTCTAATCTCCTTTCGCGTCTATTTTACCTTTTTTCCTTTTATATTTTTTTCTCTATTGCCTATTCCTCTCTCTCTCTCTCTCTCTCTCTTTCATTTTTTTCCTGCTCCGTCTTTCCCCCCTCCATTTCTTCTATTTCAATCTGTACACCTCTATTTTTTTTTCGATATTCCTCCTCTCTCATTTTTCCTTTTCTTCATTTTGCTTTCTGTTCCTTATTTCCACCTTTAATTGTCTTCTCCTATCTGCTTCGTCCGCTCTTTCTCTTTTCTCTTCGTACTTTCTTCTTTTACTCTATTCCTCCACTCAATTTTGTTTCCTTTTGCCATTTCTCTTTCCTCAAACCTCATATTTCTCCTCGTCCTTTCTTGTTTTTCTCTTCTCAAAACATCCTCCTCACACCCCATTGCTTTTCTCCTTCAGTTCTTCTCGTATTTTTTTCTCATTTTCTTATTAGCTACTATTCCATCTATTTTGTATTCAGCACTTTTTTCTGTTTCCGCTCGTCTTCTTTTTTCCTGTTGCTCTTTCTTTTAACTATCTATTACTTTAATTTTCCAGTTTCTTTGCCCCAACCCCAATTTTATCTTTTCCCTCCCCTCGTTATAGGAAGTACTTTTCAAGAATTTCAAAAAATACGAATTCTTCTGCTTGTTTTTTAATTCCTTTTTGTTTTATTTGTATGTTTTGTGATTTTCTAACAAACTATAGATAACATGTTTTTCTTGAATTCGGATAAAGTGGTGAAGAGATTTCATATTATTATTACATGTAAGAAGCTATAAGGACGATTTTTTATACAAACCATACTTTTCTCTCGTATTATTTTCTCTTATTTATTTATTTTTTATTGTTTTTAGCCAAAACAAAATCTTAATTAGAAAAAATTAGAAGTTCAATTTTGTTTCTCATCTCTAACTGTTAGTGGAGCGGAATTAAGGTGAAATAAATTGGAACTAAATTTTTATCCTTGTTCACTTTCAATAACAGAAGTTCACAGTAAATATTTTCATGTCACTGTATTTTCTTTTCCAGTGTGAGAGATATATTTAATACCTTGTGAAGTTCTAAAAAGATTGGAATTGTTAATGCAACTTTTTTCTCGTAACTCTATCAAATTATACGAGGTGGTATCCAGAATATTCGGGACTGGTGCTGCCTGGTCAAAAACTTACTTTGAGACTAATGACCCCCGTTGTCCTCGAAGTAGTTCCCTTCCACACGTGTATACTGATACCAGCGATTCTGCCATTTTCCAAATTCATCTTGCAAGCCACGTTCTTTGAGGGTGTTTAGCACAGACAGCGTTTCTTCTTGAATCCTCTCAATTGTGTCGAAACGACGCCCTTTCAACTTGATTTTCAGTTTGAGGAATACAACGAAGTCGCAGGGTGTCAAATCAGGCGATTGCGGTAGGTGGGGGGCAACCTTCATGTTGCTTTTCGTCAAAAAGCTCCTGGTGAACAAGAAATTGTGACAGGGCGCATTAACATGATGCAACAGCCAGTTCCCCCGTCGTCAAAGTTTGGGCCTTCGCAAAACGTAAGAGTAGTACGTGGAATTCACTGTTTGATTTGTTTGGACGAATTCTTTGTGCACAATCCCCTTGGTATCAAAGAAAACGAGGAGCATGGTCTTGACTTTGCTCTTCACTAGTCTCGCTTTTTTTTCTGGTCTTGGTGAGTTCAGGCTCTTCCATTGGGAAGATTGTTGTTTTGTCTCAGGGTAATAAGCGTACACCCACATCTCGTCGCCGGTGATGGCCCTGGACAAGAAGCTTGGATCATCGGACACGGTCTGACGAAGCTCCGAGCAAACTTCAACACGCTGCGCCTTTTGATCAGCAGTCAGGATCCTTGGCACAAATTTTGCGGCGACACGATACATGCCCAATTCATCAGTTAAAATTATTTGGCATGTCCCATAACCAATTTCCACTTCATGAGCAAGATATTCTATGGCTCGACATCTATCCTAACGAACAAGGTGTTGAAATTTGGCAACAATGTCAGGCGTTGTGCAGCTGACGGACCTACCGGTGTGAGCATCGTCTTCAATAACTGTACGGCCTGCCCTGAACCGAGCATGCCCTCAAACACACGTGTACGGCTCATGCCTTGTCCCCCAAATACTTGATGAATCATTGCGAGGGTCGCAGTAGCATTTTTCTCGAGCTTTGCACAGAATTTGATGCACACTCTCTGTTCTATCATGGATCCATCGTAAAATCGCCACACACAGAAAAGTACTATAGAATCTCAACACATCTGCCCAGCTACATTCTTCTCATCAGATGTGCTAGTGTTACCACCTAGCGGTACAAAACTCTACTGAAACAACTGTCGAGATGGCAGCACCAGTCCCGAATATTATGGAAACCACCTCGCAATTATATGACCCTTTTTAAAAAATATATATATATTAATCTATTGCCTTATTATTTTTTTTTTTTTTCCATTGTGTTGTAATTACGTTTCGTTTCAGACTTTTAGAAAGCGTTTTATTGCACAGAAATTTTGTTTTTCAAGGTCATGTACACGATCTTCCCGAATAATTGTTTTAAAGTTATACCTTGATATATTTTCGTGGCATGCATGAGACTTTGGTTGTATCATTCAGAGGTTTTTAGGGATGGAAAAAAATTAGGCATTATGTCTAAAATATTTTCTTTTAGCTGTTAGTGATTCTGATCTGGTGCTGGTTCTCACTGTTTTTGCAATGATAGCCATGGGAACAAAGGGAACAATTTTCAAAGGAAATACATCTGTTTCAGAAATACTTTTACAAACTTTAGTGGTGGGTTCCTCTTACGAAAACAAGAAAAATATGTCCACATAAACATATGTTCAAATCCTTAGTTATTGAGCTATTAATTAAAGTTTACCAAAACAAGAAAAAAATGTTAATATAAATTGTATGTCTGGAAAGCCTTAGTTTTTGAGTTATTAATGAAATTTTACCAAAACAAAAAACAATACACAATGTCAACTAAGAACCTCATAATAAATATTTATATCTCTTGCTTTCACACACGCAGGCACTTATCGGAACATGGACTATCGCACCCTTTCATATACTCCCATACGGTGTCGAACGGTTTCGTGGGTTTCCTGACACGTTGATGAAGTGTCTGCATTAGGAATATCTGCTATATAAATCAATTGTTTTAGGTGGCTCCATAGATAAAAATACAAGGGATTGCATTAGAGGGAACATACAGTCCATGGAACTAGTTCTTCCCCACCTATCCATTTGTCATGGCAGATATCAAACAATGCGGCTATAAAGTGCTGGAGCCCCATCTTGCATAAATCACATGGTTATTCTTATTTACAAGGGCACGAAATGAATATCCTCTCATGTCATACAACCAATATGCAACAAAAGTGAAATGTGAGAAACAAATTAACCATGAATGTACCCAAATGACAAATGTAAACAAGTCTCCTTGGCAACACATGAGCATCTAGGATACAACGAGTGCATCAGCAGACTTGTATCGATAATATCATTACATAGCAAAATTATTTTTTTTATTTTCGATTACGAACTTATAAGGTACAGGTGTTAAATTGTACCTTGAAACACATTGAAGTAAACTTTCATTAATGACTCAAAAGCTAAGGATTTCTGGTCATATGTTTTTATGGACTATTTTTCTTATTTTGGTGTGAATAACTTGCCACCTAAATTTGTAAATGTATTTTTGAAACATTTTGTATGTGTACCAAGTATCTGTAGCCTGTTGTTACTAGTCCGCTATTGACGGTTGTTAAAGAACTGAAAGATGGAGAAAAAACTTCCTGGTTAATATATTTGATTTATTAATATTGATTTAAAGGTCACGTGAGAACCAGGAGCCTCAGTTTTTCAACTTTCCATTTACCCATATTATTTTTTACTAAACGCACATAAGGGAAAGAAGAAGAAGAAGAAGAAGAAGAAGAGGAAGAAGGAGAAGAAGAAGAAGGGCTGTAATACCCACAGATCAGATAAATAAAGGTACTTGAGTCCTTCCACCCATATTTCACATTTAAAGACATTTTCGGATTTATTATTATAGTTATAATTCTATCTATTATATCTTTATAGGAGCCCTTAATAAATTATATTGTATTTACAATATGTACAATATGTTTGATAGCAACCAATACTATAACTGTAATGCAAAATCGCTAGAAACAGCAGCTTTCTGAAAACCGCCATATTCCATTGAGCCACTTGTGATTTTTAAAAATTAAGTTTAGATTAATAAATTGCATTATGTTACTTGTTCTTTGAAAAAATATTTTTATTTAATTCTGTATGAGTGCCCTGCAAGAATGTTCTGAAAACCGTTATATTCCATTGGGTCACTCTCTACAGGTTCCTATCTGTATGCCCGCGAATATACGAATACCAGAAGGAAAGATTGACTGAGTAGTGTTTAACGCGTCTCTACTACTGAGGCACCACAGGCGGTAGAAGCAAGTAGAAAGCTCTCCTACTGTATACGGTGTAGCCCTCAGACACTGAATTAAGAACATTGCATGTACATATAAAGACCTCCTGTTCTTTGGCACTTTTGTGACACATTTTACAAGAATATTGTACCAGCTTTTCCCAGTTTATTAAATGATTTTGCTTGCGCAGTAAAATATTAGGAAACATTGGCAAGTCTTGGATACAGTGTAGACTGATATCAAAGTGTCAGTGAAATGCAGAAAAATCTTAGGTTACCGACAGGCGCTGGTGTCGAGAGTTTCGTACCCTACCATCAAATTTCCGCTGCAGCTGTATTTTTTTTTCTCTTTCTTTTTCTTTCTCTACCCTTTATCGAATACGAGCTTCGCCACAGCACTTGTTTACAAGGAGCCTTTCATCAAGAACCAAGGAAATAAACTTTATCTCCTGTCTGCTATAGGAAGCAGACTTATAAAAAAAAGGGGGAGGGGAAAAAGTGGTGGGATAGATTCCTGTGTGAGAAAAGGGAGGGTAAGACTTTCCAGGGGATTGTAGTCCCAGTAAGGAAAACTTTTCCCATTCTTAAACTGTAGGCAATTGCCAATTTCTTTCACATTCTTTTCTTTATTTTCCTTTTTACTCTGTATTCTTTACTCCGTTTCTTCTATGTATTCTAAATACTTTCTAAATGTTTTATTTTACTTTTTTCTTCCTCTCACTTCATTGGTTTGTTTTACGTTTCTTTTATGCTGCTTCTTCTTCTTCTTCTTCTTCTTCTTCTTCTTCTTCCTTACTTTTGTGAATTGATTAATATTATTTATCTTTTTTAAGTTTTGTGTTACATATCAGTTTTACTAGACACAATTCCGTCAAAGCAAAATTAAATAAATGCCTTAAAATTCAACATAATTATAAAATGTTTACGGGCTGAGTTGATTTTAGCAATTATATTGATTTAAATTAACAAAACACTCACCATTCTACTAAGGCTTTTTAAAAATCTATTTCATTTTAAATGTGTATATGCCCTTTGAAAGTATACTTGCAATTTTTAATAATCAGTGAGCGTTTGGGTAAAAAATAAAGTTCAAACTTTCTAAATGCAATTAAGTACTTTTTCGAATTTAAAGGACAACTTTATATACAAATTTAAAAATTATTTTTCTCATTTAACGTAAGAGTAGTTAAGAAAAAGTTAAGCTGTTTATTTCTCAGTTATTAGTAATAATAATAGCTGTATCAAAACGGTATATCATGTTCCTCTTTTCTAGATTTCTTAGATTGTTAATAAAATAATTTCAGCGCAATTACGTTATAAAGGTTCTTCAAAATACACATTAAAGCTGACACATTTATATAAAAATAGTTTTAATACTTCATTTCAGGAAGTAGATATTTTGTATCTTCAGTACTTTTAAAATTGGGTTTTAACAACGTTGCATTAAAATAATAAAGTATACGTTCAATTTATACAATCTCCTTTAATTTACATCTTAAACTTGAGTTTCATTCAACATTGGAGAGAGCTGCTTTTTCCTTTCTGTTAAATATTCTTTGAATTTGCAGAGACTGGTGACTTCTAAATGCATTTCCATGCCAATGATAATTTAGGAATATGTTTTCTCACTGGTTCCATGGAAGTTAATTGTATTTTCTATAATAATGGACATATTTAAAAGCCAGGTTTCAAGTAGATTTTTCAATTGGAGATCTTCTTTTTGTATTATACACTTTAATAATTCGGGAGCTCTTTGCAAATGAGGGGTTATATTTTCAAATTAGGTTCACAGATCAGAAGCATACAAAGAATATCCTGAAGAAGAAATATTATCTTTAATCGGGGGGAGTAAAAATTTATGTTTATACCTATCTTGACTTGAGACTTGAGATATGTTCGTTGGTACAGACAGAAATGAGTCCTATAGAATTACAATGTAAATGTTTTGTTTTTCTCTAGGCTTGTAGAGGTTTGTTTTACAGATTTTTTTTTCAAAATGCATTAGTTTGCAAGCTTCGTTTTAGTTATGCAAACTCCCCCGGGCTGTAAGGCCGTGGTACAATGGAATTCCCGAAAGACTCTGTTCACATAATGGACACCAGTTGTGAAAGCTTAAATTCGACACTTAATTTAGTAATTCCAAAACATTTTAGAAACAGTGTGGTTAAAGTCTCAAAGGCAAAACTTAACACCACTTGTAAAAAATGTTCATTCGGGTGCAAAGGGGGGATTTTGATAGGAATTAGGCTCTTCATATATGTATACACTTTTAAAAGAAATGTGAAAAACTCTTGTGGAGATTTGACAAATCTTTAAAAATGATGATATTTCGAGCCGCTGCGCCGGCTCTTGTTCGCGGAGCGAAACTATGAAAACTGCGGTAGGCGGTACACTGCTGCAACTCGCATACCGTGAAAGTTACTCAAAGGGGTCGCAGGGCATCCAACATAGGCGAAGCTGAAACAACTGGTTGTCAGTGAGGGAAACAGCTAGAGAGAAAGATTAAGGCCTGGAGGGGTGCGAGCATTATGTAGAGCAATGGTCGCCCTCCCTCTATCTCTGAGTGTACTAGTGGGAGAAGATTGAGGTACGGCATCTATGAGGACTAAGGAAAAAACATGTATCAAAGGCAGAAGGCAGGTGTAGGGGACTACAGGCAGAGAAGAACCGATTTTAGCTGAGCGGCTATGGCTAATCATTATAAGGGATGCTGCAGTATAGGTTAATCCAATATAAAATCCGGACAAAATTTACATTTGAACATATAAACAACATGCCTAGAGGCACACTTGACGAATGTACAGATTTTAAAGTCTCATTTAAGTGTCGGACTGAAGAATGATGTACTTGGCTTTATTAAGGCACAAATTTTGCACTTTATCCGGTTGCAGGGATAAGAACCCAGTGTAGGCAGAGGAGCCCATTTGGAATTAAGTGCCCTGCGGAAGATGCTTTTTAAATTTTGTGGAGAACTGAAACTTAAATATGGCGGTTTATGGAACAATGTAGAGGTTGTAGGATTATAGACTTCGTCTATATATTTGTTAGCTTCTCACTATATCGAAAATCGGGCCACGTTACTTGCTTCAATTTCAATATTTTTGAGAAATTAATTTATCTGATTGTTATTTCTGATTAATGAGCAAAACATGGCCATGGGTGGCGGAGGTGATTAAGGCGGGACTCGTGAGCGTGAGGTCTGGGATCTATTCCTGCCGGGACCGTTCTCTCTGACTCGGGTTTTTCCAAGTTTTCCTCAAATGGCAAATGCTGAGGAGGTACCCTAAACTTAGGCCCGGAACGCTTCCATCCTTTAAAAAGAAATACTTCTTTTCCAATTTGTTATTTCATATATCCTAGATCTTCTTGTCGTCTTCCATTTTTAAGAATGTTAAAGATTATCCAGGAAATACTGTCGTTATGCGACTAACAAATGGCAAGGATTTTCCTTTGAGTTTTTAATCCAAAAAGCTTGGGAAAGATTTGATTTTCTAGCATTTGTTAATTTATAAGTGATCTTTGAAATGTGTGTTTTCTATATTCGCAACAAAAAAGAATGTTATGATCTACTTAAATGCTTTATTTCGGCACAAATACCCTGCGTACTCCCTTTCTTTTCTCAGTAATAGCAATTTTGTCATATATTAAGTAAAATAATTTGCAAGTATAATTGATATTAAATAAATTGTAACTGGTTAATTCTGAATTTGTAAAAATTTAACATTTATTTTGTCAATCAGGGAGGACAATCTCGGCGGTAATCAAACCGCAGACATCAGTCCGTGCATTAACGACCTTGGTCACTTGTGTAGGGTGCTGTCGATGTGAAAGAGCCTATGAAATAAAAATGTCTATTAGAGAAACTCCAGAGTGAACAATCTAACTAGTCTCTGGAGATTTCAACATGATTGTTAGTAAGCTATACATTTGTAGTTTCTTATGTCAATGGGCGGGGGGCAGGTATAGAAATCCTCATTAAATTAAACAGAAGAACTCTAAATATGAATCTCTTAATTCTATCAAATACTTCGTCAGTTAATCCCGAGGAACGAATTAGTTCCAATAGTCATCAAACTAGATTTATTTAATTTTGACGGGGGGGGGGACAGTAGCTAGAGCTAAATTTATGCACTTGAAAACTAAATTTCTTAAGTTAATAATGCAACATTTAATTGAAAGATATTTATAGAACCACAAATACAAGAGCTGTTCAATAAAGAATGATCGTAATTTTTACAGGGACTATTTCACTCATGTTATGTCATCTTAAAATCGACAAATGAAATAAAGCAAAATTTTGAATTTTGACTAATCACAGCCGGATTACGGAGTGAAATTATTAAAAAAAAAAAAAAAGGTCAAATCTGTTTTATGACGCGGCATGCATTTGTCTTGTGGTCAGTGTAGCCAACTCTATTCCTCCACTATATAATTCCTGAACACGCATCACTGACCACTTTTGCTAGAGGTGGTGGTGAGCTATAGATAGCAACAAAAGCATGGACAATTGACAATCATAACGCAAAATTGAGGGTTCTTCAAAGTGTTTTGGTCATGCGTCAAATGTGCAATTTGATTTTATCATTAGGAATTCCAAACGTCAGAATACAAAGAAAAACACAGACACTGTATATTATCTTTTTTTTTCCAAAGTTGGTATGAGAAAATTGAACGGTAGCGATTGTAATAGTCGACCTTTTGTCTATTTCAGTCTAACGGCTTCTGAATATATATAATGTTTTAATTCTTATTCTCTTCTCTACATGAAATAGTCCTAAACCGTATTTTTCATTTCTCTATTGGCATTACTGACAATTGTCATTCTTCTGTGGCAAGATTGCTTGAAAAAGTTTAGTACAAATATACAATTATTACAATTTTTAAGTCAAGTTTAGAGGAATTATATTTAAATTCTTGTGTTCGTGAAATAGTCCTAATAAATATCACTCGAGAGTCTGAGCTTTCCTGATAGATTCACTGAATTTATCGTTAATCTCGGATGCTCTCGTGATATTACTTGTCATAAATTCTCACTCCATAACTTACTATTTCAATATTTTGTTAGCTTAATGTGTAATGTACACATTTTCACTGTTACTTCTGATTCCCGCTTGTGAGAGGTGTGCAAGTTCAGACACGGTCAGTTCCTCCTAAGCAAAATGGAAGTAGCACACGAAAAACAATGTGTTACTCTGAAACTATGCTTTCGTCTCAACAAATATTCACCTAAGCATGTTGTAGGAGGCTTATGGAGAGTTTGTTTTCTTCCCTATAGAACAACTCGAAAATGGTTTAGCATGTTAAAAAAGGGGCGGCAATCAGTTTCAAAGCAAGTTGGACCCGGAGCTCCAGTTTGTATTCTAACAGAAAAAAATATTAACACCGCTGCTTGCATTGTGAGAAAGGATGGTCGAATAAATTAAGAACACGTTCACAAATTCTGAAAATGTAATTGGGTTTTTATTTTTAGAAGTAAAAATGTATTAGTTATGCTGTGGAGTTTAGAGTTTATTGTACTGGTATTATTTATGGGAGCCACTCACAAATTGGTACCCGAAAAATTGCACATGAGACATGTGGATTCCGAAACTTCCAGTTCCCGAAAAAAGGACGTTGGCGTGCAGATTTGCATACAGTCGAACATGATGTTCCAGGAAGATAAGGAGTTTCTTTCATAGGTAGTCACTGCTGATGAAACTTAGATGTATCATTTGGATCCTGAGAGAAAATAACAAAGCTCTGCGTGAAAATCTCGTTGATTTAAAAAAAAAATAGTTACTAATACTGCATATCGTACTTGCACACTCAACTGTAACTGGAGAACTTCATATATCTCGTGAAAATGCTGGAAGGTCATATAACACACAAAAGACCACATTCCCCTGATGCTATATCAGAAAATGTTCGGCCGCAAATGTTACTGGGTATTTCACAAAACTAATGTAAAATGTGTCCTTCACCCGCCATATAGTCCAAATTTAGCCTCATGTGACTTTTTCTATTTCCCCAAATTGAAGAAATATCTTCTTGAGAGGCATTTTCTACCATCAAAGGCACTATTGAAGGTTGCTGAGGCAATTCTTAAGGTCCTGCCAAAGAATAGTTTCTCGCTTGACTTTGAAGACTGGCAGAAACTCTGGGACAGCTGAATTGCATCCAACGGGGGCTACTTTGAGAAATATTATCATAATTATGAGGTTGAATATAGGTATGCTGTCAGAAAAAGAAGTAGGTCATTTTCATATACTTTTTGGACTCCGAGATTCCCAGATTTTCTTTTGACTGTCAGGAAAGTGCACGAATATTTCCATTCACCAAATTCTACAATATGGAAGATGAAGTTTGTTCTTAATGCTACTGACTTATATAGAGGGTTATTTAAAAAAATACGCCAGAAAACCATTATCTACAACTATTTAAGTGTGGTAGAATTTGTTAAGTGTTTATAATTAAAAGTTACTGAAGTACCTACTTATTGTTTAAAACTTCATAAGTGTATTAAAACAAAGCTTCCGAATGATAAAATCTTATTAATACTACATAAATCATGTTAAAGCTGAACTAATATAGTTCTCGTGACAAAGGAAAAGTTTGTTTTTGTAGACAAGTGCTACTTAATGCAGCTGTTTCTTATCTCGCCCACAGACAGATCATTGCGCATGGAACGTTTGCACATAATTTGCAATCAGAGAAATGCTTGTTCAAGCTCGAAGAGCAAGATAAATAGGAAGCGCGTCTTCTCCCTGAAAGGAAAGCAAACATTAAACTTTACGGTCCCAGAGCAATACAAAGATGGTCTACATCTGTTCTTGAGTTTCGAGCATCGTGTTGATATATTAGCATATCTCGATCGGTTCCTCTATGGAGAATTTGCTACTTAAAGCTTATATTTGATGCCTTGGTATATAAAAATGGTATTCATATATAAAAATTATCTTAGAAAAATCGCTAATGTTTTGTAGTTTCAGTTAAGTATAATGTAAATACTTGCTATGCTTCTCCCGATAGCTTAAATGGCAAGAACTGCGGCCCCGAGTTCGATGCAGCATTTTGTGATATTCGGGGTTTTGCTCGGGGTAATTCTAACCAACATTCCTCACACCTTTAGATATCTCACTGCGAGCTCTGAATAACGCAAACCCCCTGTGGTCTTCTAACGTTACTAGAAGTAACCGGGCCGGACATTCAAGCCCTACTCCCTTCGGAGAGTGGTCTGGCATAGCATGTCATTCACGGTAGTTTGAGCACTTATCGACAGGGGTCGAGCTTCTATGTTCATGCTACGATCTGATTTGTGGGTCAATAGGCAGATTTACAGATGGTACTGTAGCTGCGCAGGGTTTTTTTTTTTTTTTGAGTAGTGTTTAACGCCCGTTTTTACTACTGAGGCACCACAGGCGATGGACACTGATGATACATGAGATGAAATGATACATTGGGAAAGGATTTTTTTTTTTTTTTTTAAAGGAAGGAAGCGTTCCAGGCCTAAGTTTAGGTACCTCCCCGGCATTTGCCAGTTATGAAGACTGAGGAAAACCTGGAAAAAACCCCAGTCAGGCAGGACGGTCCTGGCGGGATTCGAACCGCAGACCTCCCGCTCACGAGTCCGTGCCTTAACGACCTCGGCCACCCGTGGCGGTCCTGCGCAGGGTGGTTTGTGTAAACTTGTGCCACCGTTAGGTATTATCATGGTACTCTAAAGATTAACATGAGACACTCTTTTGTTTCTTGGGCTACAGGCATAATGCATCGTTGATTCATGGAATAATAAATGTATGCCGCGCCAATCAGTGTTTAGCCTTAGCCAATGAAACAACGAAATGAGCAAATCAAGAGGTGTGGAGTAAAATAAAATTAACGTTGCAACATCTCATTTTTCTTCCTTTTTCATCGTACTATTTGCTAGAGTAATTAGAGTAAGTTGGTTTTAACCTTCAAATTTGCGGCCACAGGAGAATGAAGTGCTCATGTTTATTTTCCACTTCCTCCTCTGACCTGGAGAAGATAAATATTGTCCTGGGTTTACTAGAAGGAACCCATTAGGGGAGGGGGTTTGCACTGGACCTTTGCGTTACTTGCGTTATGTAGGCTGGAGAGATAGGGTGGTAAGGGACCGATTGTGTGCTGGATAGAATAGACTTATGGGATTAATTGAAAAACATAACAGGCAAAAAACTGCAGAACTTAAGATATAGTTTTACTGTTATAGTCCTTTTACTTCATATTATTATTATTACTCTTCACGTTTTCCTAAAAAAAATGACAGCAATGCACCGATGTCCATCTGGACAAACGCCTTAGAAACCACTAAAATTTCATTCCCGAGTGACCAATTACAGCGCATTATCAAATATAGTCACCCGCAGTTGGAATTACAAAAAGGTCATTGCTAATTACATAAACGGCCAGATCATTGAAAAGTCCATCGGTTAATGTCTCTTATACACTGTTGCTATTGATGAACATAACCCGAACGTTCAGGCAATTATTTTAGTTAAAATAGGTAGGCGAAAAGGCATTTAACATACTGGAAATAGGCAGTAATATAATGAAAATATCCATTTTTTAAAAGTAAAGACAGTAATATCATTCATTATTAATTCAAATGGGTGTCTAAGATACTTAATACTTTCTTTAACACATAATTAAAGTACTTAAGCTTGCTTTTCTTGGTTACAAGCAAAAACAAAATGTTTTTCAATGTATCAACCATTATAGTCATCCGCTTGTAAGAGATAACATTTTTCATCGTGGAAAAAAAGAACGTTCTATTTTCACTTAAGTGAATGGAGCATATTTAAAACAAGCTATTTCCGAAGTACTCATACCAGTTGCAATATAACATTCACCTTACAGTGAATCATGGAAATGTTGATCAAGACAAAGTAAGGTAGTTTTGAATAGTCCTGGCGAATGAGCAAAGAAATGCGCAGTTGTTTTTGGCCGAGTTCATTTTTTATTTATGCGTTTGTAGGAAAATAAGATTAGTATCCCTCTTACTTCCATACTGAATATTTGTAGGGAAGATTTATTGCACAGCTGTACCGCTCTCATCTTTCTCGCAGGCAATTGTTTGTTAATTTATGCAGCTGAGAAATTATCTGCGCACAAATTTCCTAAATTTGTCTCGCGTATATCGATACTAGGTCATTTGCCAGGTCTGTTCAAAACTGCAGTACTTCCCTCATTCTATTTTCGGGTATTCGCATACCAGGGGTACCGTGAGTTACTTTCACTAATGAAGATTCTGCTGTTTAAAGAGCTTAAGTGAATGGGTTGACTGCTTGAAAAGAAATGCATATATAACATATTCTTAATAGATATTTTTGTGAGGTGAACATGCCATTTAATTTTTAGAACTTTTTCGTTTGGATATATTGAAATTTATGTGCTTTATAAAATGCATAAATAAACGCAGAAAAATCAATAACGACCTAAAACAGGCAATTAAAAAAAAGGTCAAAGTAATAACTGGCCCTGTTTACAGCAGCTGTGCGGAAACATGTTCATATTTATCCAAAGGAAGCTCTTTTGGGCTCTAGGCGAGTTTCAACCCGCGACTTTGGAACTACGATGGTTATCATTAGACCACCAGGACCGATTGTGATATGAGTCCGTTAGTCCACGGTTCGACATGGAGCGGTACAAGTTTTTGTAAAACGTAACATTAAATACAAAAATAAGTTTCGGCATTTTAAAAAATTAATAGAGTAAGCACACACTTAGTATTTTCTTTGCGTTTATGTTTTAATTGTTTAATCCAAAATAATGCATCTCGATCGCAACGTTCATCTTATCACAGCATTTTTGAGCTCCCTGTGCATATAGTCGACCAGCATAAAACTCTCATTCTATAGTAGATTTTTGTCAAGCTATAAGCATAGGCACCGAAGGCACATACTCCATTGTAGGTGAAGCTACCTCTGGCATATCACACGAAAGACTGCGGCAGGGTACAGATCGATCTACTTTTCTTTTTCTCCCTGAGCCTGAATAGATCCTTGCTCCGCCACTGACCTGTGCTGAAGGTAAAACGAATAAAACTCCTGATATCAATGCTGAGTTAAGCTCAGTTCTTAGAACTTAGATTTCTTTTCATTGCAGTCTCCAATTACCTAAACGCTGCTCGCACAGTGGCACCTCCTGGAAAGCCAAGTGGGTGGAGTAAGGCGCACTTCATGTTCCCCTTTAATTCTCTTAATTGGAGAGTCTTTAGATCTTCAACACACTTCGAGTTCCCTTTTATACGCGTATGTATGCCGATAGAAAAAATTTCTGTAGCTGAAATCAGGGACGGTGTTCACCGCAAGGGCCGTAGTGAATGAACATGCCTCCTGCAGTTGAATCTCCACATTTGTGTTCCTTATGCATAATATTTTTTCTCACAGTAGTTGGAGTTCTTTTTAGAAAATATTAAACTGTGGGTGACAACCAGAGTCAGCAAAATTAGAAAACACTTTGCGCTTCTAAACGGTATGGATTTTGTTTCAAAATTCAGAAAATATAAAATATAATTTTGTAAATGCTTTGCTGACTGTTTACCTATTGTTACCATAAACGCTGTTTTAAGGAACTATACAGGTGTTTTGGCAATCAGATAACAGTTTTGCTGCCAAGGATTGTCAATGTTGAGTTAAAGTACTGCAGAAAAATTACCTTACTTGAGGCTTAAACACGGAATGAGGAGATAAAGAAAACCGCAGGGCCTTGTGTGTCGCACCTACAACACTTCATTAAGATCGGTACTGTTGATAATCGTTCCAGATATGCACGCCTGCGGCCTGAGGACTGAAGCTGTTTTCAAAGCAGTGGCCGCTTGTGGTGAGTGGAATGCAGTTCAGAAGCATGCATGTTCAGAGTGCTTAGACATGACCTTGGACTGAGAGCTTTTCGCCACAGTTCCGGATATTTTAATGAAGAAGCAGCAGAGGGTGGTGAGATGCTACAGCGTCGCACTAACCGTCACCGGAAATGTCTTTTTGCTGCCGAGAAAGTATTCATTATTGAAGAGAGCTGCAACCGTCAAAATGCCTTGCATTTGTGAAAACCTTGCAAGAGGATTCCGAAGAACCAGAGAATCAATAATGATCTGGTGGAGTAATGTCATCAAGCTACATATCTGTCAAAAGTAACAACCGTACAAAACCACTGTGGAACCTGTGATGAAAAAAAAATTGAACATAACTTTGTTCAAAAACAGGAAGATTCTGCATCATTCCAGAAGGGAATGCTCAATTTAACTTTCTAGCAGTCCTCCAATCTGAATTCCTCACAAACTGTGATCAGCGCTTGAGGGTGTGGTTTACAAGAAAATGCACCTAATGCTGAGAGTCTCAAGTGTAGTCAGTACAGGTACGCTGCTGCAGTGAATTGCCGGAGAGATTTCGATCATGCTTGGGGATAAAAGGGAGAAGTTATTTGTGCTATGTGTTTTGAGTATATAGGAAAACAACATTTCAAAAGCAGATTAAAATAATATTCATACATTTAATAGTTTCTTAACTTAAGCCCTGTAATAGTTTATGGTAATATGTTCAGGGAGCATAAATAATGACGTGTTAACCTTGTGCATAAAAAAAGACAGGATGATCTTGATTACTGATAGCTGAACATTTAGTCGGCCCAGGTGATGTAGTGGTTACCATACTTGCCTCCTAAACCCAAGATCGAGGGTTCGAACCAGGCCAGGACCGATGGATTTTTTCGGGCGTAAAAATCCTAAGTATGGCTTACTTCGGAAGGGAAGTAAAGCCGTGGGTTCCGTGTCATACATTTACGGCACGAAAAAGAACCTCAAGCCTGAAAGAGAGGCTTCTGAGCAAAATTTGTCGGCCGTTTCACGCCCTGAATTGAATGGGACGCTGATGTCCTGAAATGTTAAAGAGCGTCCGTAAATTAATCAATCAATCTGAACATTTAAAGGGATGGAGACCTCTTATGTTTCCATTCCTTTACATATTGGTTTCAGACTCATATGAGGTCTTTCGTAGCTTTTTCGCTGTTTCACAGCAGCCAGCCGCTCGGCAATCAGCAGCAGCTCCCGATGGCCTGCAATTGATACAATTTCTCGCAATTCCAACTGCAATTAACAATGAAAATAAGCACATGCAGTATGGCAGAATAAGTTAGAAATGTTTTCCTGCTACATCCACATATTTGTAGCACCTTTATAAAAATTGTCCTTCAAACACATCAGTTCATTTTCCGAAATTGAGTCAGTTAAACTTTAAAGTATACCATATCAGTACTGTCAGCGAATTACAGGCAATTTGTTTTGATATTCGAGTAAATGTCTGTAACTGAACATTAACAACAGTAATTGATGCATGTTTAATGTTCTTTACTAATGAAGATCGTTCCTTTTATAAGGTCACGTAGGACTCAAAATACAGAAAACCCAATTTGTATACACAAAACTATTAAGTAAATGCATACAGACTTATAGGACCTATCATTTTTTGAAAATACCGTACATTCCGAAAGATTCACGATATTAACAGTAGGTAATTTTTATTTATGGGGAAAGTTGAATATTGAAATAAATGTAACAAAGGCCCACACATTAGAGCAGCTGTAAGAAAGGGAGAAATTATTCTTTTTTGGAGACGCACTTGTAGTGGATACATGTTTGATCCATAGTTACAAATCTGTAAAGAAGTATCTGTTTGCCCAAAAATGACGTAAGTATTGCTTACAACCGTTTTTAAGCAGGTGCAAAAGCTTGCAGTAACTTTTGTAATCTATAATTCTTTAATTCATATTTATATCCACAACGGTATGAGATGCCTACTTCTCTTCTGGTAGCCACTAAAGCACGCGTTTTCTTTTTTGTGAGAATTTTCCATGTTCATCTTAACACATCCTTATTCACCTTTTTGTTGTAACATGTCCTGATTAATTTCAGAATACATTCTCTTCATTTGCATTTATTTAATGACCACCCCTTACTCAAAGTAGTTCATTTTCCAAGTTCATTCGCAATTTGTATCATTTCAGCATCTTCTATGATGTATTGGAGGACTAGGATTCAGGTATATGTAAATACTTATTTGTTTTTTCATTAAATGTTTGTAATATGGGGTGATTTGGAACACATTTGCCCATATTTCCGAATATAATAAACCTTTTTACACATTTGAGGAAAACTACCAAATGTTTACATAATTTGACTTATATTTTAAATGTTTTCAATTTCTTATGGTTTCAAAGTTATATTTGTCAAATAATAATTTAAAATCTATTTTACTATCATTAGTATTTCAAAGTTGGTTTTTCCATAAAATGGAAGGCAGGAAAGCAGTAAAAAGTATTTGTGAAACGTGGTTAGAGTCAGTAGAATAGTTAACATTGAAGCCATCAAGAAAGCGTTGGGGTTTTATACTCTCACAGCGCTGTTTCTCAAATGAATCTGCAAAGTCTATTTTTGGCGATAAAGTAAATGATGTAGCATTCAGCAAGCTTCTTGTGCATCATAAACGTATTAAACGCTCTGCAAAAGTAACACACCATAGACAATCGGTTGTCGATTTGCTTTATTTACGGACGCACTTTAACATCTCAGGTTATCAGCGTCCCGTTCTATTCAGGGCATGAAACTGCCGATAAATTTTGCTCAGAGGTCTCTTCTTTCAGGCTTGAGGTTCTTTTTCGTGCCGTAAATCTACGATACGGGAGCCACGGCTTTACTTCCCTTCCGAAGGAAGCCATACTTGTGATCTTTATATCCGAAAAAATCCATCGATTCTGGCTGGGATTGAACCCGCGATCTTGGGTTTAGAAGGCAAATATGGTTACCTCTAGGTCACCTGGACGGACCAACCCATTCGGACAGCTTAAACATCCTTAAGAAAGAATGACTCATCTGTTGCAGAGAAATTGAACGAGTACAGTGACATATACAGTGTCAGTGCTGTTTTAAATGTGGAACTGGATTTGGATTTAGCTCTACAAGATGTTTCTGGACCTGGAGTGGTCCCTGTTATTTCCTGTAATATTTAGTTGAATTTAAATGAATACAAAGTGTAATTTAAGGGTGTTCCATATTTGAGAATTTAAAACAATATTTTGTAACGTTTATCGTAAATACGCAATTGTCGTAAATATTAAGCTGAATCAACTTGTAACAGTACAAAAGTCCCAATTATTTTAATGTCAGTATCAAGATGGTAAAATCATTGTTCCATTGTTAAGCAATAATACATTATAATGAAATTTTGATAAAATATGGATATTCTTTGTATCATTTTACACCATTTTTACAAAAGTTTTAGTTCACTTATTGTTCATATTTTTATATTGTTGTACTTATTTAATAATTTTCATTACATATAAAAATTCTATCCCATTGTTGAAAAAAAATAGAAATTAGTCATTGTGAGAGAAACTTTTAAGAATTAAGATGATTACATGTGAGTGTTTCGTGCTTTATTTTTTGCAGATTTAAATGTAACCGGAATCAAGGGGAATGCCCTAAAAGATTAAACAGAATTTTACAGTAGTTATAGGATAAAAGAAGCGCTCATGCGGAAACCATGGTTAAATGTAATCTACGAGTGAAGTAGAGATAAGGGAATCTCCAAGCATTTATCTGAAATCCACAAGAAAAGAAAACACGATCGGGATACTGCTAGCAAATGGTCCCCCGTTTCGACAGTGGGAAAACCCTACAATATAATCACAGCTGATGAAAGTTGTTTATATTAATAAGATCTCGAAATCAAAGAGTAAGCGGCGATGTGGATCATATCGAGTGGCGACTTTCCTTTGAAGGTTAAGCAATCTCAAAATGCAGGCAGGAATATAGCCATGTTGCAAGATTTACAATTGAAATTATAATAGCTAGCTGATACAAAAAGTATGGCTTCAGGGTTGCGAGGATATTTTTGCTGCTCATGCTGAATACATGCAATGTTCGCGGAAATTTTGGATGTATCTCATTAACCACCAACAGGACTAAACATTTATGCAATGACAATTTTTTCTTTCCAGCAGCCAAACAAGATACGTCGTTTTGGGAGTAAATAAGAGTTTGGTGCCAAGTATGACGAAACTCATTTCACGATTGGTTCCAAGGGATACAACTTTAAATCGAGTTGAAGGAGAATGCTTTGAAAAGATTAAGCAAGTTAAGACATCCACTTAGCAGAATTAAATAGTCAAACTCGTATTCACAGCATTCAGCTCTTTTTCTATTCCCTAGAGTTTCTCGTCAGTCAAACTATCGTTTCGAAAGTCAAAGCACACCTTGCACTACGGCAGGTCACGCTTAAAGTGTTGAATATCGGGGAACTGTTACGTAAACATCTTATGAGAATGTTGCACCAGCAATACTCCAAGCAGGTTGTTGACATCACTTTCTCAGTAGGCACAATTGCATGAATCTCGACCTGTGACCTTTAATGCTTATCCAGGATTAGTTGCGCAGTTGTGCCATTCAAAGAAAAGGCGCTGTCTGTGCTATTATAAGAATGTACCAGCTGTAGTTTCGTCAAATTTTCACTTATGCAGCAATGGGCAACTCCGGACCAAGTTTAGAGATTAGTTATTCCCATCGTTTCATTTCTAAGTGGCGAAGAGCAAAAAAGAGCCGTCATAATATAACACCATTGATGGATAATGCGCTGGAATCCTTCGCTGCTGTGCTCTGCGGGCATAATAGAACTCCGAACCCACCCCTAACTTATGGCATTTGGAACTTAATCTTTTGCAGTATTCGCTCAACTCATCTTTATAAGCAGTTCTTGGTGCTGTTCATATAACAAGACCATAGTCACGAGGCATTCAACAAAAAAACTTCTAATAGTGTGTGCCAGTTTAAAATAGCAAACAATTAATTAAACGAACAGACAAGGCAAGATAGGTGTTATATTTTTATTTATTTCTATATTTAAATCTATTTTTATTTGTTTCTCCTATGCGTTATTACCTTTATATCCTTATTATTGATTCATTTTTTTTATATATTTCTTCCTTTCATGGAACTTTCTTTCTTTCTAAAAAAATCCAATATAAACATTTCCTCATCATCATTCTGATTTTTATGTAAGCCGCTTGTGCTAGACAATAAAATCTTCAGTACCTGCAAGCTCCAAAATTCGAATCCAGAACCCTAAATCCAGATTGGAATAATTATCATTTTAATTCGTCCCTCTCCTAATTAACTGATAAATTTTTTGATAAAGCAAATAGAACATGGAAGTAAAAGGACAAGTAAATGAAAATTAAGACCAAGATTGTTAAAAGAAGTAAGAGAAATAACTTCATACTGCTGATTAAACATGAAAAGTCATAGCTTTCAATGTGTCATATAGCTCTCTCGTACCGTACACTCATGTACAGTAAAGAGCACCTTGGCTAAAAATATGTTATAGCTACTACTTCAATTAAAAGCAGATGTCATTCTGGGTGAATATATTCAAATACAAATCATTTCAAAACTTGTTAATCAGAGTAACTACTCAGGTGTTTAAACATTAATTTAAACAAAATAAAGCGTTTCCATTTAAACATTGATGGAAAATTTAAACTACTGTTGATTACATGGGTTTTATCCCCTCAACTCAGACGCCTCCCATTTTAATTCAAATGGGCACTTCTATCTCATGACAATTAAATATTAAAGAGGATACAATTGCTATATATCTTTTGTTTTCTATCATTGCCTAGCAACCTGGATTGTTGTTTGAATTTGGACAGAATAATACTATAAAAACTACTGTCCATTTGAATTTAATAGTTGTGTTTTGGTAATAAATTGTTTCAAAATAATGTATGCTCTAAGGAAAGTACAGAACATAAGGGTATTTGACAGTGATTCCGAAATATTAAATAATACAATTCAATAAATGTATTCTTCATGCTATAACTAATTGGCATATTCTTCATTCTATCCAAGTTAAAATAACAATCAAATATCGATTTTAAATTTAAAACTAATATTGATTAAATGTTACTTCACCGCCGCACACCCAACCACTCCCACTACGAAGTTCCAAACGGCAACCCCATCTTATAATAGTTAATTTTAATGAGGATTCAATTGATCATATATTTTATCGTGTCAACCTAGATTTTCATTATTATATTCTGTTCTTTCTGGGGGTTATACGCTCTTTTGGAATAATTTATTACAAGAACAGCAGACCGCCATATGGTCTTGTGGTTGCAAATAGTAATTTGGTGGTCCTGGGTTATTATTCCAGTTGGTCAAATTGTCTGGATAAGGTTTTTTTTTCGGAATTTTTCCATACTCTAAGAAGGCGAATGCCAGATAGCTTTAAGGCGCAAGGACTCAGAGCTCATTTCCTTTCATTCTTTACAGAATTACGCCTAATGCATTCGGTCACAATCTACAGACGTCTCAAGAAGATCAATGCAGTTCAAGCGTCAATAAATAAAAAATATAAAAAAAAATCAAAGTTACCAAGCAACATAAAAAAATGGATATGTGCTAACTTGGTAACAGTTGCAACTCTTTTCAAGTTTAAGCATCAAAATATAACTGAGTCGTTTGGAATGTTAAAAAAGGGGTTGCTGGTGTGATAAAATTTACGTTTTATTAATTTTAATATCTTTTCGTTTTAATTAAGTTTATGTCAGGTAGGAAGTGTATAAACCTTTTTCTACGGAAAAGTACTAGCACACTACCGTAATTTGAGTCCCCATTACATTAAATTATTTGTTTAAAACGCGAACAGTAGTGATGACATCACGATCGCAGTTTAGCCACAAGAGTTCACTGAAGCAACACTTTTGACATTAAAGCACGTATGGAAATCACAGGCATCCATGGAAAAATATCTGTCAAGGATCTTTCACTAAAAATATTTGTGTTGGATATAATTCACAGAAGGCAAATGATTTAGTAGACTATTAGTAACGTTCAAGTTTTTGTTTTCATCATACCAATAAATGACGTTAAGAAATAGCTGTCCTCATAAACTTCGTTTTTTCTTTTGTTATTTAGCTGTTATTGCATGCACACTAAACAGTCTATCAAATTATTATTCATAGTTTAAACAAAAGTGCTGACTTAAATGTCATTAATTTGATTACTGAAATATTTATTTTAGTTCACATGTTCTACTTAGATACTCTACACTCCCAGAAATGCACTGAATATTTTCTGTTTTAATTTCTTTCGCTTAATGCGTCGTTGAACTTCTTGAGGACTAATACTTCTTAGGATTTTACGGCCGGCGTTATAATTAAAACAATTAAATTCTTCCGGACTGTTTTGCTGTGATCCATGGTTTAATATGCTACCATAGCTTTCACCAACTACTGCGGTTGGCATCATCTGTGAACGTGGAACAACATCTGATAACTAAAAGACGACAGTATTGATGCGCCTCTGTCTGGTTTTAGAAGATCGATCGTTATCACCTATGTGGCGGAAGTAGGGAGGGGGCATATTTGTTTTTAAGAACTGGTTTCCAAGTTGCTACTTAGGTGAATATCCGCCGTCTCTGTAAAGTTGTTTGGATGCTGTATTTCCAATGTCTCCTTCCTGGCTAGATTAAAAAAAGGTTTGTGTTTTTGCAATCACCTCTGTTTTATTGAAGTGTACGCCATAGTATTCTCATATGGCATGTTCTGCTACTGAAGATTGTTCAGGTTGATCTTCCGGTCATGCTGTGTAAACTTTGCCACATTCACGTGGTATTTTATAAATGTCCGTTGTGACAATAGGATGCCTAGGGTCTTTTGCATATCAAGTATTTTTCCTAATTTAACAGATGTTATGAAGATAGATGGTATGCATTTTTTCTTTAATATTGTGCGATACGCTCAGTAACAAACATGTATGTTACAAAAGCCTTGGGTTTTGAGTAGGTGTTAGATATTATTTATTTAGGACAGATGGCTCTGTCAGTATCTTTGTTGCTCTTCATTGGCCTTGAAAACATCGCGAAGATAGTTTAGTTCATGTTTAAGATGTCCTGGTTCTGTAATGGTTTTAACTCTGTGTATTGAGGTCTTAATTACGGTTATTTTTTGTGTAGGATAGTTATCCGATCTGGCATTGAGATATTTTTCCGTATTGGTGAGTATTCTATAAACTTGATGACCAAAGACTCCTGATGATTTCCTCTGAACTAAGACATGTAGAAGACATCTCTTTAATAGTAAATTTGACATTTTCATGTAGACTATTTAGGTGTTCTAAAAAGAACTGTAGTTTATATCCATGTGGCCATATAACAAAAGTATCGTGTACACATCTCAACCAGAGTGAAGGTTGAGATATGTAGAAATGTATGTATTTATATTTCTTGAGGACTGAACCTTTGCAAAAGTTAAAGAATGGCTCATCTAGCGCTTTTCTAACATTGTGTTTACTGAACATTGCGATTTGTCGTGGTCCATGGAAGAGGGCAGCATATTTATTCCTGATTTAAACTTGTGTAACTTAAGTAGAAGTTGGTGGGTATTTGGTGACATTTTAGGACAAACATATGAATGGATTCATTTTTTTTAAAAACGGCGGGATATCGAATGACATGATTATTTAGAATAAATATCAGTAGTTACTTTACCAGAAAATGTCATTAAAATTAAGAGATAATCCTGAGAGATCATAGGCGGATCATTCAAGGCATATATGACAGCGAATTGATCCAAAGAGCATAAAAAGGGTCGTTATAAAATTTGTGCTGAATCGATGTTCTTAACGAACGTTTCTTTCATATTCAAGACCCTGTACCTGTGCCAGTTATTTGGGTGATCTGCGTTCAAGAAAGGTCATCATTCCATGATGGGCTTTATCAATAATGCGCTCGTCTCAGTGGATGCGGAAATCTATCGCAGTTGAGGCATGGCATAAGGAGAAAACATCCAGAGGTGGCTCATCAACAATTGAAACCATGACCTCAAACACCACAAGTATACTTTTTGCCACTATACGAGTTAATTCGGAGGGAGGCTGCAGCAAATATGGGGGAGAAATAGAATTCCCAACGAGGAACGTTTATATTAAACAACCAACGAACTCTTGACATGTTGGTTAGAAATTGTGTACGTTTGCGCGTACTGGTTCCAACATTAAAGGACGTGACACTGCCTTGTTCTCTCCGTATACTTTTGTGATAATCGGTACCTGTGCAGTTAAATGCAAGTATCAATTGAGAAAGTTATGGGGAGACTAGAGACTTAATGTCCTTCCATTTTTTTTTCTTTGGGGGCATGTGAAGAGTGTCCTGTACATGACCACAGTTGTCCACCGAAAGTGATTTCAAGGAAGTATGTTCTGTTCTAGATAGAAGTACATGAAGTGAGGTAATTTGATATTGATGAGTTGGTGGAATTTTTATGTCACACCTGGTTTGTCAAACAGCCTCTCAAACTGTATTCATCGAGTCAACTATTAGAAAAAAACCTCCCATTTTGAAAAGAGCCCTTAGAATATTTTATGTCTATCCCAAACCTTCTCAGACTCTCTTTTCTTATGGTTTGGTTATTCGTCTGCGGAAGGTAATGTAAAACAAGGAATCTGATTACAGAAGCTAATAGTTCACATAAAGACTATTATTGTAAGTTAGCCCTGCATCACTTAGAATCCGGAGCATGAGGAATTATCCAGAGTTGGAAACTTTAATTACCCACTGGCAGGGAGAATTTGATTACCGTAGTCATGTTCCAGAGCAGCTCTACTCAAGATATACGAGTAGTCAGGACCTCTTTGCCCTCCTCTTCATTTTGTTCTCTTCTTTCTCTATGTTTCTTCCTTTCTTATCCATTTCTATTGCTTGCTTGCTTTCTTTCTTTCTTTCTTTCTTTCCTTCTTTCTTTCTTTCTTTCTTTCTTCTCTTTTCCCTTCCTTTCTCTTTATGCTTCTATTATGCTATTTGTTCAATTTTTCTCATCGCCCCAAGTTCTGTTTCCCATTGCACTTAGTCATTATTTTACCTTTACTCCTCCCTTCGTTTTCCAGCTTGCATTTTCTTTAAATTTTCCTCTCCAGTTACTGTTACTATTTTTACTACTCTTTAGTTTAGTGTTTTTTTTTCTTCCTATCTTTCTTATTTATTATTTGATTTCCATATAATTTATTACTGTACATATTTCAATTCGAACACCAAAGCTACAAATATATTCATATAAGTTTTATATTTAACCGAATGCAAAAAATAGTCCGTTGAAATATTTTTTCATTAAACTTTCTTTAAACCGAAGCGTGCTTCCGGAAATCTTAGAAAAATGCTTTAAAAGTCAAAATAATACTTTAGCCCAGAGGTCACTGGCATTCAAAGCTACATCGCACTAAGAATGGTTATTATTATTATTATTATTATTATTATTATTATTATTATTATTATTATTTCTACCTTCCTATTTGCTTTTTACTGCAAGATATTCACGAATATAGCGTAAAATTATTCGCCACGTGATAACTGCATAATATGCTGACTAAATAAATGAGCTATATTTCTTTTGAGTTCTGAATGAGGTTCTAGTTGAAAGGAAGACTGTCCCAGAGGACGGAGCAAGTGTACACCCGGTACAGGTGATTAATTTCAAGACATTTTAAGGAGAATCGACCTTTTAAAAATATTAAAAGTGACCAATAATTCGATTTTTTGCTTTTCGGGGATTAATTAAGCGCATTTTTACAATTCATTTAGAGAAGTTATTTTACCCTAATTTCACTTTTAAGGGCCTGTCACATGACTATTTATATGGCCCCGTGCACAGGTATAGACATTCTCTAACACATTGAAAGTAGTTTTTTTTCAAAACTGTTTTTTCTTGCATACATGGAAATTCAACTTTCTTCTTGCGGTGCTAAATTTCACCATTCGACTGGAAATTTTCACCAGACGCTCTAAGAGACATGGCCAATCAAAAGTAACTACAAGAAAATTTAAATGGATAAAGAAAATACACATTTGCTAATGTAATAAAACATTTCGTTTATATTTAAAATTACGTCAAAATACAGTAAAGTAAGACCGATAACTTTTTTCTAAAATAACACCTTATTCAAATAAGATGTACACAGTATTTTATATTATGTGTTCTAAACACATGTATTTCTTCCTAAAATGCTGAAAAACGCTAAATAATTTATTTTCGCAGGAAATATTTGATGCAATTGCCTGAAACTGTATGGCTTATTTTTTATTATATGCCATTAATGTGTGGTAAAAAATGGAGTGAATTGGTATAAATGTAGAATGTTTGGTTTTCTCAGGTTGGTCCCCGTAAAAAGGAGCGGTAAATCAGTAACCTGCGAACAATATGTGAATAGGAAATTAAATGAGACTAGAGGTGCACGAAGTAGAGCAGATAATTACATAAAACAACTAAACAGAAGATATTTAAGACTATCAATAGCATTATATTGTAGTATGCAGATGTAAAAGTTGGTCATCGAAACAGCAGACTTGCGCAGTACAGCCTGATGGACTTAGAAGTTGTCATGGCGTGAGAGGGTGAGACATTATAAAATAGACAATGTATGCACCTACCGGTTGCTGTAATTGAGAGGTAAGAGATTATTTATATTACAATGATGTGAGAAGAGTGCCAACATAAGATGAACACCACTCCACGAACTGTACGAAAGAATTACATACTGCAAGATATAAGGGAAAGTAACACACATAACAGTTTATAAACAATTTATAAAGAGGCAACGCTGACCAATGGGAATATCTAAGAAGGAAACGTATGTTTATGGCAACTGCTGCGAAGTTCATACTGTCATGCGGTGGTGCCACACGCTTTTCAAAATTGGTTCTCTGGAATTGGCTTGTGCCCCATTCCACAAAGAAGGACAGTTTCTATCTTTAGATTGCTTGTATTTAATTTTGCTATCAAGATTCATGTTCCTCATCAGTTTACATTTGTAAAACGTGTAAGGTTAGAACCCGACTGTTCTGGGTTCAGTTCCTGGCTATTTTCACATAGTTCTTAAGACGAATGGCTTAGGAAATAGCCATAAAGTTCTATGAACTCCTTTGATCGAATCATCGTGTATTTCGTGAGATAATATAGTCATGCCTTCTTGGCGTCCCTGCCCAACAAGTCGGCTACGCTTTCATCAGTTCGGAGGGAATCCTATAGGACCGCGTGGAGCAATAGTTTTCACTCACAGGTCAGGCTTTTTTTCAAATATTTATAGTCACCCTTATGTTTTTTAATTTAAGAGACACTGGGAGTGAGTTTTGGCCAAAATCGATCATTTTTTTTATTTTTCTTGTTATTTTTTATATAATGCGAATGGTTCCTTGAACCTTTGGGCGTCCATAGAGAGCCAACCTTTCTATGTCCCGCTTTCAACTATTTAAAGAGCTGCCTGTGTCCTTTTAAATCACACTGTTTCTCAGCATACTTTTTATAAAACGCCTTTATTCTCAAAACTTCGTTTTTATATATTCAATATATCCCGCGTAACAATTTCTGTTTAAATTTAATTACAATTTTCCGGAATATGCAGAAATATTCACAGTAATATTTCAAAATAAGACATAATACAAATAATAGTTTTAAATAACATATTTTATATGAAGAATTTATTAATTTTTTAAATTAAAATGTCTTATAGATTTAAAAATTATCACAATTCACTGCCAAATTTACTTAAAATATATTTCTATACAATTTTTGTATGTGGTTCAAATCTTCAATTGCAAAATTTCCAATCAATTTTCTCAACTCATGAGCCTCGTGGAACATTTTGAGTATGTGACATATGTACGTAATAAGAGTTATGGAATAATTTATAGCTCCCAAAGCATCTAATTTGAATGATTTTCGGTGCACACATTAACTTAACAGCAATGCAATAGCACCAAAGTTTTCAGAAAAATCCATACAACATTTTGGAATTTGATAATTTGCTTCCAGTATCCCTTAAATTATTATTATTTTTACTATGCGGAAAACTCGTTCTACGTTTTCAAAATACAATCACTGAGTTATAATATATTTATATAATATTATACTGTATATAATTACTCGTGATGAAATAAATCAGACAACCCAATTGTTACATTTATGTTCACACCTCAAGTGACACGTGCTAAAGAACACAAGAAAAACTTTGGAATTAGCCTTCCCGATATGAATTGTCCATCTTTCTACTCAAGCGACCTGTAGGCTAGAGTTACTTCGGTGTCATAGAATGCAAAGCTCCACAGTTTTCTTGGAATCGGAAACAGTGCAGTCAAAGGAGATGAAGGGAGGGATTTGAGAGCCCAGTCTTTCTATTTCTCGCTCACTCGTTCCTTCTTATGTAGGTTTAATTACGAACTTATTTCAAGTTTTTGAAGAACGTGTGAAGGGCCAAAGAGCCCCGGGGGTCTTATCTGGCCTGGGGGTCGCTTGTTGGAGCACAAGGTCATAGAATCCATATAGACATGAGGTGTGGCGCTAAATAATACAATATTTAATCTGTAGAAATGCATATTGGCATAACAACCGAACGCTCCACACGGGAAAATTTGATCGGAGAATAATGTTTTATGTGTTCATATCTCGCACATAATATCTGCCTTTAAATGTGATCGCTGATCGTAAACCAAGGCAGTATTAAACTGTTGTCCTTATTAAGCCATAAACTTTATATAGAACTCCAAGTATCAGCTGTGAACGGTCGCTCCTAAGGTCATAAAATATTTCGGTACAGAGGAGCTAAACTTCAATCTTGTTTTATAAGCTGTAGAGAAAAGTGACGAAACATTTTAAAGCTACTGGTATATTCTAAGCCCTTTTCCGCAATATGATCGCAGAGAAAATACACAGAAAATAAATAAAAGCATTTTATTACGTTTTTATTGTGTTATTGATGAGAGGAGAAACGAGACCATTTTTAGTATACTCTCAGATATTCACCTGGTCAGAAATAAATGCTTGTATGTCACTCTATTGATCCAGGACCCCATTCTTTCAGTCATAAAAATCTAAATGGTATCCTTTTACAGGCCATTGTAGCTTACGGGGATATACAGAATGGACAAAAATAAATAAATAAAAGAAACCGACAAACTTATGAGAGGTTGGAAGGGACTCAAAAACAATCCTTTTTTTTTTTAATGCTATATTTTCGTATAAAGCATAGCATTACTTACAAGGACACTACAACGTAAGTAACGCAAACCAGTTATCCCTTTACAGACTGCAAAATACAGAGCGTTCTTTATATTGCCGGGCAGCGGATCGCATGCTCCGCGCACTCTATTACACTGGGGGTTTTCCGTTCTTAAACCCCCACGTTATTTATTCGTAGTGATAGTAACATGCACTGTAATGACTATTAACCTTGTTATGCATAAGTGGTGTTGAAAATGGTGTCCATCTGCATTCACACATTCCTGATATCTTCGGATGAAATTTCCATTCACAGGCATAAGTTCCTATTATGTAATGTTCATAATTTCTGTTCGTATATTGTGCTTAATTTCGTCTATGATGGGGGGATTGTTCCTATTTAAATGGAACCATGCCTCATCTGAGAAAATTATTAAATGTGGGTCAACAGTACCGTCAACGATATTTTGTAAAATTCAGTTACAGTAATTGACTCGTTTTTTTGTCGTCACGAGGTTGTAATTCAATGAACTATAGTCACTTTGTAGGGTTTCATTTTAAAAATTTAGCAGTCTATACACAGGTTTGTGAAACACCCACTTGCTGTACAGCACATCTTATAGACTTCTTTGGAGAACGTTCGAATGATGCACCAATTTCGTAATTTTTTTCCTCCGTTAAAACATTTATTTTTTGATTCTTAGTTTCAGCGTTTAGGACCCCTTTGTCCCAAACTTATTAACCAGTTTCTAACAGTTTCTTCACATGGAACTGGAATACCAGGAAATTTCTCCTGAAATTGTCTACACACCTGTCTACATGATTCGGTTTTTACTTATACACCGTACATAATAATTCTTTGTTCAAACATGAATTTTTCTGTAGGCATTTCAGTGGACTAATAAGAACAATCTAATGTAATCCACACGCAACACAGATATCCTGAGTAAATTTTCACTTTTGAGATGCATAATGAACAAACTGCGGTCTTTACAGCTCGAACAGAAGGCAGCAACTGACACAGTATAACATAGCTGATAAACGTAGCGTTGAGCGGGTCATTCACGCTAGTGCGCTACTGGAATAATACCGAGGTCACTATAGTGCAGGCGAACTGCGCATATACACGATCTATGGGCCGGCTAATGGAACGCACGGTATTTCGTTACATTGTACAACAAATTACAAATCATGTCGGTTACCTCACCCCAGACATCGCTCTATTTCAGTAAACAAGTCAAGATGTACAACAAAACACGAAATTTGTGCACTCATTCAATGTATACACTATCTAGTGGTTTATTGAAAAATACGTTTGTTTGGTTCCCCTGCGGACTCCCGAAGTTTGCCGGTTTAGCTTTTTCCGCCCTGTACGAGGTACAAGGTGAAGCTATTCTCTAAGGCTATGGAAAGGATAAGAAGAAATGACAGAAATTATATCTCTTCCTTTTGTACTTTTTTCCGGATATTTTATAGAAAGTAAAGAAGGCCTATATTGTTTTATTTATTTTTAAATAGTTTTTCTCTTCCGTCTCTTCTTTGTTTCTTTTTCTTTCGTTGAAAGATAGAAAAATGTTACCTTGCTCCTTCAGTTTCTTTGTCTGTTTCTACCTTAGGTTCCTAGGGAAAAAAAATACTTTTTTCTCTTTTGCTTTTAACATTTTTCTCTTTACCTTTTTTCTCAAGAAATAAAAACCATTTGCTGCTCTATCTTTGTTTCTTTTGTTCTCTAAAAACACATACCTATATTTTGTTTTTGTTCTTTATTAAGCTTTTAACATCTTAAGTCAAACGCCACAGGTGTTGAGGACGACGTGATGGCTCGCATGCGTTCGGAGTAAATTGGGGCTTACCGAGGAAGTGCTCAGGCGGGTCTCGGATTCAAATTCCTCGGGCAGGTCATCCTGAACTTGAGTTTTTTTCGTGTTATCCCTGGAACTTTTCTTTTACAAATTTTCCTCAGTTCCATTTCATATTTTCCGTTCCGTTGGTTACAGGTGGAAAGTATCGAGGCGAGGCAGGTTCATGTGTTGAAACGGTGTCTTGCGCTTTGGAAAGTTTTCTGCCCAGGCTTCTGAGCTCCTTCAAATTAAAACAGGACTGTTATTAGCTCTACACTGTTAGCATATATTGATCTACCATTTTATAGAATTGTTCACATTTGTCGAGACGTAAACTACGAATGATTTCGGGCCTGCTATATTAGGGTCACCATTTATGTCCGTATCTCACCGCACACGGATGTTGACCTCCAGGTGTCACCCTCACCTCTTCCCGTCTTTCCGAAAGTGGCTCCCTTGTTGCTGTTTTTTACACAAATGGCCAGCCGTTGAGCAAGGCTGAAGTACCGAAATAATTTCCTCTGCCCATTACAATCCAATCCAATCTAGTTGGGGCTTAAAGTTATACTGAGAGTTGAACAATTTCTGCTATACCTGTACAGTAGGTTCCTAACAAACAATATGTTTTTGATATGCGTTCATATATTTAGATATCCACTTAGCAGCTGCTTTTCTCATACCTGAACAAATCAAGCTCTAGGGTATAATAACTACCATAAATAATGTATGAGATAGGGCTAAATCTGTTTCACCGATCCTTCAAATCATGTGACGTTTGATATCTCTGAACAAGTCAAACAGAACATGGTGTTCCAGCACGGCTTTCAACTTTGATTCTTTTAATTGTAAACCAGTTTCTTTGGAATAATATCCCCAAGAATGCCATTCTTCTTCAACAACAAGATCATCTGATCTGGGACACTTCACTTGTTTACCGCCTTTGAAGAAATATTTTAAATGTTCAGCTATTTGTGTACACAGAAGACCAAGGATACGGAGAATGTATATTTTGTCTTCCTACGTCCCTTTGTTTACATGTTTTTCATATTTCGTAGAGTTTAAGAAAAGTTTATTTCGAATTTAGCATTTTGGCACAGTTAATGCTTTGTAAACTCTTTTAGTAGATTTTAAGAAACTTTCATGCTATTCTGCAGTTTGGTTACAACTAGCTGAAGTCATCTTGATTTCTGCAATCAGAACTTGGACATCTGCAAATAGAAGTGTTTAAATCAGTGCGCAGGACCGCATCAATATTACTATACACGGTGTCCCAGAATCGCCGTTAAATTTTTCGGAATAGACAACCTACATTACTTACACCTAAGGTCTAGGTAAAGCAGTAGCCGTTTTAACAACCATCAGTATATTGCTAATGGGAACGTGGTATAGATACTTCGTATACATACATTTTCTTTGATAATTGTTCTCTTTGTTTCACTATCATTGCGTAAATACCGTGCGGTCAGTTTGGTTTTTCCCCGAAGTGTTTTGCCAGCGGGGAATGCGCCACTCGTTAGCGAGATCTCGGTGATTAGTGGAAGCGTTAAACAAAACAAATCAACCGTACAACAATGCACAAACCAATTTGAGAGGTTTATTACTTAACATATTGTCAAATGAGGTGTTAAAACTGCCCGCCTTCATTCTCCAAGCATTTTGATATTTCTTTAGGAAATTATTCGTCACTCGCTGTGACGAGTAATTTTAAGAAATCCGAACAATTGCCTGACGAATATTATCTTTGAGTTCGTGTATTGTGTGCGGGTTCGTCTTGTACATGGTTTTTTTTTTTTTAAATTACCCAAGATATAATGATCGCATGATGTTAATTCGGGGACCGAGGGTGCCACAAATCCCTACTATTAGCCCTGTCTTATGAAAACACGTGAATTGCTCTCATGGAATTATTCACAGGGTGAACAGTGACATCGTCCTATTGGAAAAAAAAAATTTATGAGTCTTTAATTCTCTAAAAAGGGGCTATAGTGTGGTATTCGTACAAGTAACAGAAACAACTGTATGCTCAAAATATGCCGTGCCTATGATTCTTTCACCACTGAGTTAACATATTTGAATCGACATTAAGACATGCTGTGCCGTTGTAAGCACACGAGGCATAAATACATTTTATGTATATTGTCGAATTAAGAAACGAACAACACAATGTACGCTCTGAAACAGCTGCGCTACAACTGCGACAGTCAGCAAGATCGACGAGTCAGGAAGCAGGCTTGCTAGCCGCTCCACGGTGCGACAAACAAGTTGGGGCTCAATCATAGGAAAAACCGCTGGGGAAATGATCACTGATCGCACGGTATTAATAAATGTGTATCAATTGAACATTGTTTCCAGCATTTCTACTTTACTCTGATGGTATAATAGGCAGTGGACCGGCACCTAAATGCCACATTCTTTTCATTACAGACGGAAGCAGAATCGCGCAGTAGTTGTACAGGTGGAACTGTGCGCGATGTGGAATCTCTGAAAGGAGGAAAACTCCTGCTGAGACGCAAACCCCGGCCGTGGCGGCGACCAGCAGTAAACCGGAGTTCCGCCGCTTCTTCCCCTGCGTCGAACCCCGTCCCAGATCCGAGTTGCAGCAGTAGCAGTGCGCGCCTCATGGGTAATGCGGACCGCAGTTTTGGCACCGCCACATTTAACCAGGCAAGCTTTTATTGGCACTTATGTTCTCATCTCAGCAAACAATTATTTAAAATAAACGTAATTTGGCAACACACAGCCACGTTAGCCCAGCCCATAAATATATAAGAAATGTCAACTGTCTCTATAAAAAGAACAACAAACAATATTCAAAATTGGCATATTTTCTAAAGCTGCCACTAATTTTTAAATAAGAATTTAAATCGGTCAAAACCAAAATTTAGTTCCGATGAAATCAGCTAACTTCTTTGATTTGGGCCATATGTGCAGATACACAATCCACATTTGATCGCTGAACGAATATGACTCCGTGGTTTCACGGGTCTTGCCACCGTTTCTGGTCTCTGGCCCCGTCTTATCATAACAATGCAGAATGGTGACATCGTGGAACTCTTTGCATAGAGATGGCCGAGTAAACATCCTTTCATTCTGTTTGTGGAATAATTCCTCCACTGTCAACATTGTTAATTAGAGAGGAGTATTTCTACTAAAGTGCCTTGATAAAAGCCGTTATTATCTTAGTTTTTGTTTTTTTTTTTTTTTTTCTTCAGCTTAGAAATGCTTTGTACAAGCACTGAAACAAAACTCTTATTTGATGACATGAGACATGAACTCCACACGATATTGTAGTGTATGAAGACGATTTTGTGTTTTCGGAACTTGATTGCTTTGATCTTGCGCTGCTTGGACTATCACTAACTTCACTAGGTTTGTGGACCAGTTTAATGATCCTAAAAGTCAACATAACAAATGATTGAAACATATTGAAAAAAAAACAAGTGTGTGTTATACGAGAAAGTGCTCAACCTGACCAAGAAAGCACAAATGTAAGATTTTTTTTTTTTAAATTGTTGTACATAGTCACCTTGTAAATCAAGATATTTATCCAACGACTTTCCAACTTTTTAATACCCTCAGTAAAATAAGATTGCCTAACTATGAAAAATAAGCCTCTGTCTCAGCTTCAACCTCATCAATGAATATGAATCTTCGTCCACCCAGCCATTTCTTCAGCTTTGGGAACAAAAATAATAACTGGGAGCCCAATCCGGCGATTATGGCAGATGTGGAAGCAGTTGAAAGCGACGGTCATGTAGTTTTGCAGCAACAATCCAGACGTGTATGAAGGCACGTTATCGTGATGAAAGAGCGTTCTTTTTTCACACGGTGTAGACGTTTATCCTGAATAGCATCCTTCGGTTGGTCTAGTAGTGAAGAAAGGTTCTGCCCTTCTGAAGGTAGTCTAAGAGCACCACACCATGAGACTGCTAGAAAACTGTAGGCATGACTTTTCTTGCAAATAGAATAGTTTTTCCTTTTTTTTATACACTTTCAGCTGTTGCCACCCACTGTTTGACTGCTTCTTCGTCTCTGGCATGTAACGACGAATCCATGTTTCATCTTCTGTTATGAAAAGTTGCAGAATCTTGAATACGCGGAACCTCTCGAGCGCAAAGCTTTCTCATACGCAAAACTCCGTGTAAAATGTAGTGAACACGACCTATCGAGATCTTTGCAATGTCAGCCAACTCGCGCACCTTCATTTTGCGATTTTTGTCACATTCTCGTCGGTCATACCAGTGTTGAGACGCTCATCATCTTGAATGGATGGATATACGGCCACCCTTAACTGTCGAAAATAAAGGGAAAGAGGCCTTTAATGTAGAATCCTACTTTTTGAATTTCTGTTGGGGTTAAACCCTTCAAAACTAAGTACTTTATTACAGCTAATATTACAATTTTATCCTTTTTGTAGAAAACGTGAACACTAGTTTGTTTACACGATCGTCAAAAACAAGTGTCTATGCTTACACGTCTGAAACTTGCCTTCTAAGGAATAATTTGGCCAGCTTCAGGACATCTCAGTCAGGCTGAGGACTTTTAAAACACTATGAATCGTGCGGAAAATGTAGATTAAATAGTGGCTTGTTGCTTCATTATTAAAGGTTAAAACGTATGAGCGGCGCATTGTTTCGCCACGCTCTGACAATGATGCAATATCTCCTGGAGGGAAGTATGATTGTCATGTGTTTTTTATGCAACATGGTACAATGTGCAGATTGAATTATAGCGTTGTCAATCAATGTAATACAACCTATTCCTAAACAAGAGGCAATGGAATAACTTCATTGTCGCTTTTTATTTCAGCCTCTCACAATCAGTTAGCTGATTGGTTTGTTTCGTTTTAGAGGGAACTTGTTTGTGTTGTACAGTGCAAACCAGAAATATGAGAAATAAGCTTCAATTTTGTTATACATACATTAGTGTCAAAATAAATACATTTTTGTTCATATGACATGCATTTGACGCTTAGATGTGTACAGGCAGTTGCATTAGCAACTAAGTTGGGGCACTTAAAAATGGATTTTTTGCGTTTCAGCGAAAGTGTTTTACATCAAAGCTATAAAGTGACCAACATTTTTCCGTTATTTTCCAACCAGACATTTCAAAGTATCATAACCGGAACAAAATATTATCTGCAGTATTAAATTTTTCTATCCCTTATCGCCATGGAAGACTGTGAAAACCTTTATGATAGAACTATTTAAGACGAAAAACTTAAAAACCATGCAGTGCAGTGTCCAGATCGGCAATTGCTGTCCTTGGAATCTCCAAAGAGAGGAGAAAATGATAATTTATGTTGCAACGTGTGGAACATTCGTTGAATGCACTACAATCTCCAAACAAGTATTATTGATATATATATATATATATATATATATATATATATATATATATAACCATATCATATAGGCATTATGTGCATCAATTGGCAGCACTAGTTCAGTGCCTTTACAAAATTACGACAAAGCAAGAATTTGGCATCACAATGCAGGAAGAACTGAAGGAGGATAAAGATTTCGCCGCCAAGTTTATATTACGCGATGAGGTAACATTCCGTTTATCCTGAAGGATAATCATCACAATTTGATATTGTAGGGTACTGAAAATCCTCGTGCAATAGCACTTGAAAGAGATTCACCAAAGGGGAGTGTTTTCTGTGCAATGTCACAAAGTATAGGTCGTTTTTCTTCTGAAAAAAGACTGTGGCTGATACATCTTACCTGAATGTGTTGCAATTGTGGTTGTTTCCGCAACTGGCTGCTGATTCCAAGAATTTTATTTTTCAACAAGAAGGGGCAACAATGTTCGTCACTACCTAAACAAATACGCATCGCTGGATTGGGCGTGTTGTTGAGTATGACCGTAGCTCTGTTCCCTTGGCCCTCCACATCATCTGAGCTAACGCCTTGTGACTTCTTGCTTTGGGGGTACATTAAGGACCTTGTTTAGGTACTCCGCCCTGCCAAGAATAGTAGCAGAGTTCAGGGAACGCATCGATACTGCAGTGATGACCATTACCAGAATGGCTCTACGAAATGTGTGGAACGAGGTAACTACCGCCTGGACGTGTGTCGTGTGACTCAAGGGGGACGCATAGAGCATATGCAGAGTGTGAATTCATATATCAATCATATTTGGAAAATATAGCTGTATTTGGTTTTGTATTACCATGCCTAGAATAACATTTTTGCATTTAACTAGTAAAGAAGCCCTAGATTTCAGCTTTTCATGTGCACATCCATGACGTGGACTGATTGGCCGGCTCATCAGCTGATGCGACAAAAATTAAAAAAAAAAAAAAAAAAAAAAAAGGCATCAGACTTGCCGCCCTCTGAGTCATTGTCAACTCTTGTGTAACACATAGACCAAGTTTATATGTATTTTCACTGATTATAGTTTCTTCACTGACGTTGAATTACTCTCCCACGTCCTCACAGGTCTAGCTGTTGCTCGCCTCAATAGTCGCTACATTAACCTCGTCTTCCTTGATGGTTTGTTACTTCATAGAATTTCACGAACCATCTTTGCACATTCCGTTCTTTCACAGTATAAGCACCGAAAGCATGACTGAAGTGAATTTAAATTCATAGAGCATTGCTCCAAACTGGTATTGCTCATGTTTGACTGCGCTTCTCAAAATACTGGCTAACAAAAGGAGAACATTAACCAATTTAACTGTCTAACTCTCGATAATAATTTGTTTCCGTCTTAACTGTATTTAACTGTTACCAACGCTTGAAATTTGAGTATCGCGTAAAAAAACAGAACTTTTAGGCAACCATACAATTAAAATCAGCATATACTGATATCATCTCATGTCAGGGTAACACCAAGTTCTGACCTACCACGAACAACAAGTGGACCTGCAATCTACATTTGGACAGTTTATTCTACGAAGTACCTCCAACTATGTGCTTTATGAAACGTTAGTAGAATTTCAAGCAGAGTCGTACGTGAAAATTGCAGGTCAAATCCTTTGCTAAGAAAAGAAGTATTAAAACATCGAGCCCTTCTTGGCATTGCTGGAAAAGTTATGCAGATCACGCAATCACTCGAGAGAAATTTAAAACATGTTCCTTTCGCCGGCAGATTTGTGAAGGCTACTACATTTTACATCCGTCAACTTGTTCTTCAACTCCCGTTTTTTTTTTTTTTTTTTTTGGGACATGTGAGGAACAAAGCCAGGATTTGTTCAAAAATAAATTATAACATTCTCATCACGATTCTTGGGCTTTCATATATGATCATACAAAAATACGCCTCAAGAACGTTGCACTAGAACAACCTGCTTAAGGCTCAAGATGTGTCTATAGCTAGAAACTTAATGCTTTAGCTACAATTTACAGTCTTTGGCTTTCTCTAAAAGACACCCCAGAGGAGAAACTACCTTGTGATTGATGTTTCTGCTGCCACGCCAACACGTTCTTACCACTCCCCTCCCCCCTTTTTCCCAGAGTGGTAAGCGATTCTGTAGAGCCAATTCTTCTTGAATTGTTGTTAATTGGAACCCTACAGAATTTCTGCTGTTTGATGCAAAGTGCTACACTTAATAAAATACTTTGTATTCGAAAAATTAGACCAGTGCAGTCACTGCTTTCCTAAACCCAAGATCGCGGGTTCGAACCCGGCCAGACCGATGGATTTTTTCGTGCGTAAAAATCCTAAGTATGGCTTCCTTCGGAAGGGAAGTAAAGCCGTGGGTCCCGTGTCGTACATTTACGGCACGAAAAAGAACCTCAAGCCTGAAAGAGAGGCCTCTGAGCAAAATTTGTCGGCCATTTCACGCCCTGAGTTGAATGGGACGCTGATTACCTGAGATGTTAAAGAGCGTCCATAAATAAATCAATCAAAAAAAAAAAAAAAAAAAAAAAAAAGCTACTGCGTAATTTCCCTTATCCCGCAACGCCGATGATGTGATGACTCTGGTGATTTATTTTTAACCTGATTGGTCAGCAATAAGACGAGCCTCTCGATAGCTGAGTTGCAAGCATAAACATGATGTTCCAAATGTCAATCACAAAGTAATTTCTCGCAAGTTTAGTATCTGTAACATCAGCATTTGTAATAAAGTATAGACAAATTTTCTTCCTTATTATAGACATTTCAGTATAATTTTGGGCACTTTGATGGTTTTTTTTTTTTTTTTTTTTATTTTGTTTCGCTACTTTAATGAGTACATATACAGTTTGTGGGACAAATATGTGTATTTGGCATTTGTTAACTACCAGGTTATTATTGGCGAGCATCTTTAGAAGACAAAAGTTAATAAGTGTTAATTGTTTCTTGATAGGGCTACCACTATAGCTACTGGAAACCTCAGCCGACACCACTCCTTCCCGGCGATGCCTCTCTGCCTCTGGAGTCTGCAGTTCCTCTGACGGACCGAGAGGTGTTCTGTCTAGGCAGTATCTCCGAAACAACGGAAGAAGACTTCGCACCTGAACTGATGACTGGATGACGGACCCGACGTCGAACCTCGCACCAGAGTGAATAAACAGGCCAGATTATCGCGTGGGTTGCTTTCTATGAGTTTCGTGTATCCTCTTTAGGTAATAATTAGACACTAACAGGATAGTGGTGGAGGAGACGTCTTTATTTCGCCGGTATTTTATTTGTTAGATCTTATATTTAGTCTGTGCCGGAATTTAATCTGACGTTTAAATTATTTTTTATATTATTAAAGCACCAAAAACACAAGTAAATCAACTTCAAGGTAACCGTGACGTAAATAATATCACTAGCGGTGAGAACATTTGCGATTCACATTGGTGAACGTAACTACTCTGCGAGCAGCATTCTGTAGGAATATTGTACAAGCAACGGCCATTGTTATGTAATACATTTTCTCTTGAGCATCCTTGATATATTCATTACTTCATATCCCTAAAATTTTCGTTTCCATAAATGTACAGATCATATTCCATTTGAAGACTTGTAAATCGTGTTCATACTTGAAGAATCGACTCTTCAATACATATGAGTCACAGGCTAATATTCGCTGAGCAATGGAAAGCTATGTGGGGTCACAATAGAGCACGATTTTATGCAATTACAGGACACTGAGAAGCTCTAAGCAACCCCGTAATAGAGACGTTGTGCTTGATGGTAGTGTACAAATAGAAAAGCAGCGTCTAAACTCGAACTCTTCGATCATATCGACTGTTCTATAACTGACGAATAATTAACGTGTATGCAAAGTGACCAGAAGCACGGTAATCACACATTTGAATCTAATGTTTATTTACGAAGAAAAGCAAACGTTGACAATATACACAATAGGAATGTTTTTATATTTATAATCATATTTTAAACAAAACAAAATTACAAGAGTTCGCTGTCGCCAGCAGTAACTGCTTTAAAATATTTTCTTTTCTTATTCTCAACATTTATTAAAATGTGTAATACCATGGCACTAGCTTCTTCATTATCGTCATAGATTTGTACTTATAAATGTTCTAAATTTAATTGAAATATATTTTTTGTGATTTTGTGATTATCTAAATTTTATGAGCGAATTTCTCAGTTTTAACAGCGTCTACTACCAAAGTAATTTTAATTACCATTATATTGACACCCTTCCATTGAGGGCCGCACAAGATTTAAATTAGCAAGTGTGTAGGAAGGAAAAAACATGGCCGAAGAAAGATAACTTTCCAGTAGGGGAGAAAAATAAATTCGAAATATAACGTAATTTATTCAACAATAAGCAGAAAATATCAAAATTGGCACGTACCTTAGAAAATGGCACTTGCGTAAACAGCAATATAAAATGCAAAAGCATAAACCCTTAAATAATGCCACATTTAAAATAAAATAAAAAATTAAAACTTTGTAGAACAATTAACAGGGCATAAATATTCAAATTACAATAAATTAATGAACGTGGCTTCACCTTTTAAGTTCCCGCTACATTAGCAAAATACAAAAGGAACTTAATGCCAGTACTAATAACGCATAACAAAATAATAAAATCTCATAATACCTGGGTCACTGAGTCGGGCGAGCGCAGAAGCCTTCGAATCTATTAATTTAGAATATAAAGCCGAGACATGTCTATTTACTCTCGAACTCCAAAAGTGGTGTTCTCGGTTAGAAACAGAAAGTTAAGTAAGCAAACCAGAAAGGTTATGTCATACGCTCCTGGATTTTTCTATACCTCTTCCATCCTTTGGGAACCAAAGTAAATTGGCAAACATTTCTGATGTGAACAAGAATGGAGAGGAGGAGAAGGGGGAAGAAGGCATCGGGAACAAAGTGCGATAACAACACAAGCTGTAATTAAAAAAAAAACTTAAAAGGGAAAAACCAGATTTGTTTTTCTAATACATTTTTTTACTACTAAAGAAATTAAATATTTATATTTAAATTGCTTCATTTCACATTAATTCACATGTTAAACTATTTTATGAACATATTTCTCAATTTGATATTGCATAAAATGTGGACTCTAGTAATAACACATTTTGCAGTACGCACCTCGCAATCAGTGAATCATACCAGCCATCACCGACTGACTATTGCTAAACATTCTGTAAGCACGCCTCTGTGGACCCTTCAAACATATGCCGTACGAGTGGTTAATACTTGTATTGCTCATCTCCTTCAATTGCGAATAAAGTAAGTTTAAAAATTAGTGCCGAATTCAATGGTTTTTGCTATTCTCAAATAACTAAAGACATTAACAAAAAAAAATAATAATAAAATAACTCGAAGCCTGATTGTCTCTGCAGCATGGAAGTAGATAATGTTGTATGGGACACCAATGTCAGTGTGCTTACCGCCAGCTTTATTTTCGTCTCACGGTTACCATGCAACGAATCTCGCAGTATTTCCACTCTTTTGGAAGAAGCTTTAAAAAGCTTAAATGAGACTTATTTGCTGGAAAGACTACATTTTTACAGACAAAAAATGTTTTAGTGTTTTCAGTGTTGAAATCTGAATTAGCTTTTGCACACGTTTGTGATCTAGAGGTTGTGGTTTTCATGATGGACAAAAGATTTTTGTTCCTAAAACAAAGTTTGTCAGGAGCTCGAGGGAGAGGTTTTATACTCTATTTCAATATGAGGAAGGAACACTGCTTTCCTGCATTACGGCCAACAGTTACAAAGTGATTTATATATGGGAAATGCTCCAATGACTTGCAAAGTGTGAATTGTTTGTACTGCGAAGACCAATTTGTTACGCAAAGCAGGCAGGAGAAAGGGCAGACTGTATGTGTGTGCGAGTGCGTGCGTAAGCGTGTGTATGTGTTTGCTAATATTCCATTAATAACATTTTTCAACCTTTATCTAAACATTTATTGTCAGATGCAAAATAATACACTTGTTTATCGATTTAAGACTTAAAGATATCTTTGAGCTTAAACGAGAGGGAAAGAATTTACAGCTTAATACTCTAGATAAAAATAACTTAAAAGTAAACCAGTGCTAAAGATATATTAACCAATGACTATAAACGAGGTGTCGATAAATATCGGCATTTGCAGAATGTGCGATTTATGTTACAGATTTAAAACAAATAACTTCTAATATAGCAATTAATTATTCTTTACTTAAGACATACAACTACAATTATAGAATGGTAAAGCCAACTCAAGTAACCTATGTTCATGGATTGGTAAAATGCATCTGTTTAAATTTTTTTAACAAAAATGTAAGAAATAACTATTTTGTCTGGACGAGTATTTTGAGCGTGGCGTTAGTTAAAGACTTTTTACAGTGTAACAAAAAATGGCGTAATGTTTAAGGATGCAGTTTGAGTATTCAGAAGCTTGAATAAGAGAAAAAATTTATAAAGTATGCAAGTTTGACGGCTTTTTTCATATGACTGCACCTTCCACTGACCAAAGATGAAAGCTTATGAAGCGGTAAAAATAATTAAATGCACCCTTTGTACTTGATACTTTGCATTGTTTTCACTGATGAAAGATGACAATAAAGCAATGATATAAATACATGGATAATCATTCATTATTTACCCTACCTAGGAATTTGTCATCTATCGAATTTTCCCTTTCCATTTCTAAATCCTGAATAACTATATCCCAATATGGAGGTGGACTGTATCAAGAAATGCCATTATAATGAATAGGAACAGTGCAGCGGCACAGTTCGGAGTAAACGTTCAGTTCCAGGAATGCGGCAGGGAAAAGAAGAAGAAGAAGAAGAAGAAGAAGAAGAAGAAGAAGAAGAAAAGGGGAAAGAAAAAGAAAAGGAAAAATAAATGTTATTGAATAGATATTTTATTTAATATAATAATATTGTTATGATATTTATGTAGCGAATGCAAAAAAAAATGAGTAATGTCATTTAATATACAGAGTGGCTCAAAGGTAACTACGCACTTAGTGAATTTCGGTTAACACATGATTTCACTTCTCTGTGTGTTATGTTATAAATGTTTTCCTTCTTAATTTTTTTTTTTTTTTTTTTTTTTTTTTTAGTTGTACTGTAAGTATACTTATAGAATGTAGTAATACTTTCAGATGGAAGAGCAGGAAACAAGAAATGAATCGTCAGTAACAGTAAAAAATGTTAACAAAAGAGGAAAGAATGTTTACTCGGATACCAATGAGATTGAAGTGCTGTACTGAGGAAATGAGAGAATTTTTCCTATAAGATCCACCATCACCTAAGGCTGTTTACAATATAATTTACACCTTTGAAATTGAAGGATCTCCTACTGGGCAACTTAGAACGCACGGACTGAGGAAAATAAACTCAATATCTGTCTGGCTGTCACAATTAGTTCAAGAGGTACACAAGACGATTAGCGGTAGAATTTCCAGCAATGTCACGTCGGTCAATCCAAAAGATAATGCATTAGCAGAAGCTCTACGTCTGACACAGGGTTTGTTGGAAGATGATCCGGACATTTTATGAGATTATGCTCGATCAGTATCGACATGACTCCACTTTCTTTCAAAATATTTTGTGGTCGGATGAGGCCACCTAAAGGGACATGTAAACCGACATACCTGTACTTATTGCTACACGGAAAATCATCATGTTGTTTTGGAGCAATTGCTATATCAACCCGGCGTAAATATGTGGGTGTAATATCGGTACGAGGTGTAAATGGGCCGCACTTTATTGACGGAAATCTCGATGGTAACCCGCTCCGATGTGTACCTCAAGATTCCCGTAAGGGGGGGGGGGGCTACGGCCGTTGCTCTTCAGATGCGGGCTTTGTGGACCCTGAGTACCCGTGGTACTTCTGACGTTACTAGAAGCAATCGGGCCGGACTTTGATTCGAGCCCCTCCCGAAAGGAAGTTGTCCGGATTGGGTTGAACTCGGCGTGGCAGTGAACCCGGAACTCACAGGCAATTGAGTACCCACGATGGCAGCATGTCCCAGGGGAGTGTCTATGGCGTGTACCCTGGGGGCCGGTGCGCCGGAATCGCCGATGTTGGTGGGGAGGGTGGTGGCTACTTTAATGCTGGGGTGACTCACCTCTTAAAATCGAATAGGTCTAAGCTAGTGTGACCTGTTCACCAGTTAAATTCTGGCAGCTAAGAAGGATTAGCGCGTCTGGGCAATGTAATCGTCTGCAGCCGAATGGCGGGTACCGTCCTAATGCAAAAAACCACTGGGTGGCACAGACCTCTGTGCTTCATCCTCTGGTCAGGGGTTGGTACCCCGCTCCGATGTATATACCTCAAGATGTTACACCGGGAATCATTGTGCATTTGGACAACTTTGATAAAATCTATGCTACAGTTGTTCACAAACTTTCACCTATTTTTTCATTGTTTTAAGAAAACTGTACTTTACCCTTCTTTTACTAAAAATACAACTGCAGCTGTGATTCTGTTGATCGCAGTCTATTTTTATTTAGAAAATATTCGTATAATAATTTTAAATTATTATGTGAACTCTAGAAAGTATTTCTTAAGAATAATGTTCCAGGCGCTAATGCACATTTTTCTTCGTTTAATGTTTAAAAACTGATCAAAGCTTTGAGATAGAGAGAATTCATTATAACAACTAGAAGGGAACATCTAACTTCCCTTGTATAGAACTATTCTTTCGTATGATAGAATAATAATGTTTAGCGACATTCTGACTTCTGTGAAGCGCTTTTTTTGAGAAAAAGTTGCTAATTAATGATTGTTTTAAATACATTATTTACTTAATTCATTGGATGTTGGACGTAATGGAAATGGCAAGATAATATCTTTCTCTATTTGGCAGTAATAACCTTCACTGTCCTCTGATTATAAGCCTTGTTAAGGTATGCTACTTTTTGCATCAATTGCAGCGCCACAGCGTCATAACGCTACACATCCGGAAGAATCACTTTAACTGTTTGTACATTTTAATAGTCACGTTCAACTGTTTTTTTTTTTTTTTTTATCTTTAAAAAAATTTTAACCAAGCGAGAAAATGAAATGTAAGTACCGTTTTACACGTCGACTACATCAGCATTTACTTTCCACAAATCGTAAAAGCAGATAATACAGTCGAGAAACTGAAAGTTCAAACCATAAAAAGTCTAAACGAATTGAAACGGTAATTTTGAGCACCTTCACATGGTATTATATTTTCGTTGGTTACTTAACATTAGACCCCTTAAGATCCCTTAAGAAAAGGACTCCTTTTATAGCAAGGTGGCTTGAAAACCAATTCCCGTGCAGCATACCAGGAAGGTCCTTCCATATAGTTGATAATAATATTTACAACTTTGAACTTCTATCTATTCTTGTTTCCCACGCTGTGCGCCTTTAAGTCCATCGATTCTGCTCCGTATGCATCACGTGGCCGGTCCATCTTCTCTTCAAGTTTCCGGCTCTGTCGAGAGCTCTGTTGTTACATTCTCGTATCCCCTCAGCTGATATTCAATAAAGTGTGTGTGTGTGTATTTTATTTGTTTATTTTCTGGCGTCTTCTCAGCATTATTTTGCTGTAACATTGTATGACTGCATATGTGACACAAGAATGTGTGTTTTGAAGCATGAGGATAGGTAGATCATTAAGTAAGTTAAAAAAGATGGAGGTATAACGTACATGTTTGTATGAGACCCATGGGGCTATTTCACTAGATGACAGCATTAGTTCTTGGCATTTGGTTATATACGACACTAGACACTCGATATTTATAATAGCTATTAATTAGTAATTATAATAGGTGGCTAATGATACGTGAGATGAAATGATATATTGGGAAAGGATTTATTTAAGGAAGGAAACATTCAAGGCCTAAGTTTAGGGTACCTCCCGGCATTGGCATATATTAGGACTGAGGAAAACCTGGAAAAAACCTGTCAAGGAGGACGGTCCTGGTGCGAGTCCAACCCCAGACCTCCCGCTCACGAGTCCGCGCCTTAACGTCCTCGGCCACTCATGGTGGTGCACCTTTGAGTGAGTGTACAACCCTCGAGCAGCGCTCCGTTGTGCGATTTCTGTGGGCAAAAGGCCCACATTCAAAGAATAATATTCATAAAGAAATAATTCCAATCTACGGTGAGAAGGGCCAGTCGCGTTAAGCTGTTTACAATTGAATGCAAAAGTCCTCTGAAGGGAGGAAACGGAAACGCCAACGGATTAGGTTAGGTTAGGTTAGGATTGCCACAGAGACGAATTTGCAACGAGTTGAAGATTTAATCCGCTGCTATTGGTTGTTCACACCTAACAGGTTAGGTTTTCACAAAGGGCGCTGCACATGCTCAAAATGCAAAGAATGGGTCTGGCAATACAGCATCTCAATCACTATCACGATATGTTAGTTTGGCACAAATCCAGCGGCAACACCCTGCGTTGCTTGCTGTTAAAAGTGATGCCCACAATCTTCTGGGACCACTGCTTACTGCATTCTAGCCTAAGGAACAAACATCGCGGGCTTTCCTACCACTAAAGAAGGAAACTGCACAATAATATGCCACTTGCCCGGTCACCTGATGGATTGACATCTCCAAGATTCGTTGCATTGTTGCAACTCACTCTCAAGAGTCAGACCTTTGTACAGGTGACAGACATTTCTATGTGGAGTGAGAAGCGCAAAGTGGTTCATCTTCTGGAGGAATATTTATGTGTGACTATCTAATATTTTATAGCACGAAAATACCCGTAAGCTGCTTTTTTTCCTTTATAGACTAATAAGTTGCCTAAATGCCGTGTACAGGTACTGTTTATATATTTTATGATGCGTTCAATTTATGAGAAACAGGATGGTGGCACGTTGCAATCGATTAATCACGCCAAGCTTATTTAGCCATGCTAGTAATGGAATGTTTGCAGACTTGTCATGCTGCAAACAGTATCGCTTCCGTTCTACTCCTAATAAAAAGCAAATAATTCCTAAAGTCGTTGGTCGTTGTATGTATTTATTTTTATGGCGTTTGACTCTTCAGTTAAAATGCCGCTTTCGACTGAACAGTGGAACTGTTACAAACAGCTATTACCTCCTTAAAAGCAGCTGGCAATTCTAGTCAGGGGTAATTCACTGTTATGGGTGCGTTTCAATCAGTCATGTTTTTACCGAATTTGAAACAAAAACACTAGAAAATAAATTTAAAAAAATATTAAGCACCACTTTCTGAAGTTTTCATCAAGGATTTTTTTTAATAGTGTTTAATGTCCGTTTTTACTGCTGAGGCATCACAGTCAGTGAACACTGATGATACATGAGATGAAATTTTAAATTTGGAAAGGATGTTTATTTTTAAGGAAAGAAACATTCAGCCCTAAATTTAGGGTACCTCCGCGGCGTTTGCTATTTATGAGGACTGAGGAAAACTTGCAAAAAAACCCTCATTCAGGGAGGACGGTCTGGCGGGATTGGAATCCAGACCTCCCGCTCACGAGTCGGCGCCTTAACGACTTCGGTCACCCGTGGCAGTACACAAGAGACTGGTTCGAATTGCCTGCAACCCCAAGGCCTGACTCAACGAGAGACTCAATCTGAAAACCTAAAAGCCGATTGTCTACGAAGAACTGCCCAACTAAGTAACTAAGTGCTGGGTGCCGAAGGAGAACTGAACTACCTCTCCTTGGACGATGTTCTTCATGTTATGTTAAACTGAAGCATGGTGACTTGGCTTCCTTAACTCACACGGGGGACCATCGGGCATCACTCGTGGACGCTGACCTCTCAAATTCGACTTTTCTAATAGGTGAGCTCCCGCTCATCATTCGGCGCTGCTCTTAAATTTTTAAAAATGAGCTCTTGTTATTGACTGTCAGGAATTGTATGTCTGAAAGGTCGGTGAGTTCATTGCCTTGCTACGATACCTTGCGGTATGTATAACGGACCTCGCGACTAGGGAACAAAATAGCCCTTTTTTCCCCTTGCAGTCCGCACCAGCGTTCATTATTTCCTTTGTAATGGTCAGCTTGGGCGTCGCAGGCAAGACAGGTGTACCGAGCAGCGTACAAAACTATCTTACCCAGCATACTTGAGTTATTAATCATTAGATATTTTACATATCTAGGTCCTGGGTGCAAAAGCTGCTGCAGAACTTATTAGCCCTTAATTTAAATGAGAGATGTCTTCCAGAGCTAACTTAGAAGTAACCTTCTCAACATTTGATGACACTACTTCCTCCAAGGTATATGGGACAATTTCTAAGCTTACATCTCAATCTAAATCCCTTACTATAGTTCTAGACCTTTCTATAAATATTTTTATTTTGAACTGGGAAACAAGCATCCCTTCTGGTCTAGAATTTTGCACAAATAGTAGTTTCTCTATAATCTATTTATTCTCCACATGCTACGTGCTATAAACGAGAAGGAATATTTATAATTTTATTAACGGCCCATCATCTATTTTGCTAATGCTCGGTTTCTCTTAAATTTGACCATCTGGAGAACAAACGGCTTACAATATGCACGATTTCCTTTGAAGGGCCCCTAAAGCTGGGAACTGCGTCTATTCCCCGTGGCGTATGTGCTGAAAGGTAAACGTTTGACTTCATTCATTACATCACCGTAAAGCATAAAGCAAGGACGGAAATTGATTATTTAAGTACATAACACTTATCTTCTTGATACCACCTCACATTAATTAACAGAGATAATAAACGCCATATCAGAGCGACGTTTTCGGATATTATCATATCACAAAGATAACCAAACATTTCCCCCTTCCCAGCCTCTGTACCTCGCGTATAAAATACACAAAACGTGTAATAATTCCGAATGAAAGGAAACATTTAACTTAATGTTATTCAAACAAAGTGGCATACTTGCTGTAACATATAAAGTATTATACGGCTAAGTTTAGAGTGGATGAACAGAAATATTTGAAATTAACCTAACAGATGTATTAATGTATGTAGCAAAAAGTATACATTCTACAACAGGTGGGGGGGAAGTGAATAAACAAAATCACAAGATGGGCATAACTTAAGGAATATGACACATTTAAGAAAGAGCACATAGAGTTAGAAGAATATTCATTATAATAAGTTTTAGTTAAAAATCTTGTCACCTCCCAGTCACTAAGTACGCCGCAGTTAGCGGTGATTATAGCTAACTCCGCTTCTTAAAATGTTGTATATTATCCGGGCTCAATTCCATAAAACTAATACACTACAAGCATATGCATATGCACACACTCATAGTAACGTTTTATTCCACAAAGATTTCTTCTACACTTTTACTGTTGGCCTGGAAGTGTAGTGGTAACCTACTTGCTCGTAAACCCAAGATCGCGGATTCAATCCCGACGAGGGTCTATGGATTTATCGGGCGTAAAACTCTTCAGAAGGGAAGTAAAGCCGTGGGTCCGGCGCGAGATTTACGGCACGGAGGAAAAAAAATCACGCCTGAAAGAAGAGACCTCTGAGCAAAATTTATCGGCCGTTTCACGTCCTGAATTGAATGGAACGCTGATGACCTGACATTCGTATTTAAAATAACGCTTGTATGAACTGCATCTTACTCTAGAGGCAACTGTCTAACCAGCTTTGCGAATAAATGCATATTGCTGTGAGACCAGCAAACAATAGGCTCATAAAGCAACGTTAAAGCAGATAAAAAACAATGAGGATTTGAAGTATTAGAGCCGCTTGCTGCAATACGCCTAGTAATCGAGAGATAAAACATTACCTTAGCGAACAAGGTTTATAACTAAAATCTTACACATAAAGATTGTTCTAAACACGAAAGTAAGTCGTTAAGTAAGTTACAAATACATACAGAAATTAAACAAATTAGAGTACTGATTTGAAAAATTGGTTTATTACACTGCGTAATCTCCCTGTACATTGACTTACTTGTTCCATCGTTTCACAGGCCCCTGAACCACCGCAGCATAAAATTCTTTGGGCTGCTGTCGGCACCAGGCGGTGACTTCACTTTCTACGGCTTCATTGTCAAGAAAATATTCACCGGAAAGATGCTGTTTAAGAGGACCGAACAAATAGAAGTCGCTTGGAGCATCGAAGCTATAAGGAGGATGTTCGAGGACTTCCCATTTGAAAATTCTCAGCATCTCATTTGCCTTGTTGGCAGAAGTCGGCACTTGCGGTTTGTCCTTGAGGTTGGAATACGGAGAGCACTCTGCCTTTTTGATCCCAGAAGACTGTGAGCAGCACTTTCCCGGTGAATGATGTCACTTTACACTTTTTTTTCGCAGGCGACGAAGGGTGTTTCCACTGCACTGATGCACTTTTTGTCGGGTGAACTCAGACTCTCACCTGTGACAATTTGGACTAGCATATTGTGTTCTTCATCGTAATAGCAATTGAGATGCTGTAATAGCAGACCCGTTCTTTGTATTTTATGTTGTGGGTGTCAGCATGCCCGGACCCATCTTGCTGAAACCAGACCTATCATGCAAATGAGGTCACCATGAGATATGAACAACCAGTTGCAACGGCTATAGTTACCTTTCTGTCTGTTCGGATTAAGTCTTCAACTAGATCGCTCCACGCGTGTTCGTTTTCGAGTCCGCCCGTTCTTCAGAGAACTTCTGGAACTATTGTAAACAGCTTGACGTGACAGGTACTTCTCACCGTAGAAGGGAAGCATTTATTTATGAATATTCTTTGACTATTTTTTTGCCTACAAAAATAGCACAAGTGCTGCTCAAGATTTGTACGCTCATTAAGAGGAGGGGCGCACTTGTATTATTATAATGTATCTATCGGCTGTAAGACTTCCATTTTATATTAAAATTAACCTAGGGAGAGCATCCATAGACACTCCTGTTCAAACCTCATTCCACCTCCTCCAAATGGTGACATTTCGGAAATGTAGTAATGTGCAAATCGATTGAATGAAAAGGACTGGTGATCAGTTGCAGGTATGCTTGATATCAGTTCACTTGCCTTCAACCTTCGTATCTGTTTTGGCCGAAATCGGGTGTTCATGCATGTTAACAAATTGCTGGGCTACAGTCATGGCTAGCAGGTTGCGCTTTCTAAGAACCTTCAACACCATGTACCTGTCTTCATTTTGATTTGTAGCTCTCGGACGACCCGAACCTGGTCTTCTGGTATATTCTAGGGTCTCTCTAAATCGTTTTATGGCATCGTGGAATATACTTCTAGCCATATTCATTACATTTGCAATGTAACGTACACTGCGTCCATCGTCGTTTAGGGCTACGGCTCTAGCCACATCTGCAGGTCGAATTTTTTAAGCAGAATTGTGACAACCCTACTTACACTTATAACGTGTAAAAATGAAGAAACAATGAAAATGAATCGCAAAATTGCTAAACAAATTTTCTGTATCTAAGACTTTATAAGCATAAATGGAGCATTCGGCTACAATGGCTTATTTATAAAGTAAGAAACACTCAACATAGCTTACATATCTCCATAAAACGAAAGACTACCATAATATTTATGACAAGCAAATATATTCCAATATACAAGCAAATATAAGTGTCCGATGTTTTGTTTGTCCCTGAGTGTATTGTTATAATTATACTAGTTATTGCGTCCTAACAGCAAATAAATTATTTCTAGCTTCGCGCACTTTGGCGAAAAAAATACGCATATTCAGCCAATTAGTTTGGTTCGCAAATACCGTGCCAATCGTCCTCTAATTGCCTTAAAACGTTTCAGGAAACAGCGTTTTTCTCAGGTTTTCCAGTGGGTACATTCTGCCAGAATATGAACCCATACCTCCACCCCTCCAAAAAAATGGGCCGATTCTCCTACCAGCACTAGCCGCTTTTTTGAGCCTTCCAACTTTCCAGTCTAAATCTGGTCATTCCTGATCTTGCCTTTCACCCTAGAACAAATATATACACTTTTTTTTTTTACCCCAGGTTAATTTAATTTCATTTGATGGGCTCAAGGAGACTTCCGCGTTACATTCGGCCTCGATTTCCTGCCTGTTGATATTCTCCAGTAAATTTTTAACCTTCTTCCATACAGTTTTATTATTTTCATTGCCTCTTAATCGTATTGGACTCAGTAAGAGACTATGGAAAAGGGTTTTTATTTCGTTCAATTTTTAGAAATCTATTAACTACATACTTTAAATATATTGCATATAAAAATAGCAATTCCGATTTTCAATAATCGTATTAAAAATACGTTTTAATCTATGCTCTACAGTTCAGCATTTGCATATTCTTCATTGCCAGTATATCTCTTTATTGTACTTCTGTAGCATTTCCAATTTTTGTACGGAGTACATTAGGTAATGTAATATATTAAACCTCACAGCATTAAAATGGAAACCACCATGCTCTGACATGCTCTGACATGCTCTGACAGGTATGACAAAACTCTTAATCGACTTATTTGCACATGCTAATGCATCACCTGGCAGCAACCAATTGCTTAGCTGGGGTCAATAATCTTAAGAATGTCGCACTGGTGCTTTCAGTTGTGATTCTATTATAACGTGCCAGTTCATGCTTTTTATAACTTTTGTGTGAAAGGAAGTGTTTATTGTAGCAATAATCACAAATCGCCGTTTCAATTTTTAAAATAATTTAACAAAAAAACTTTTATTCTAAAGTTTGTAGCTATCGTAGATCATATTCTCAAAAATAGATTTCTGCCAATCTAGTACAAAGAAGGCTAGAAAAATGTATTCTGAATGAAAGTTGGAGACAATAAAAATAAGCGGTAAAAAACTGGCTTAATGATACTAATAAATTATAATAAGCAAAACTAAACACAGTAGATATTTACAATAAAACTGTATTTCAATATCAAAACATACACACGCCTAATGCCTTACATATGGCATTCACAAACTTGAGATCATGTACAAGTTATATTAGAAACAGTACTCAAAATAATAATAAATAATATAAATTTTCCAGAATAAATAAAATTATAAAATTACATCTGATAAAAATAGTTTCTCCGTGTTGAATAAAATAGTAAAATTTAGAAACAACGTTATAAGACATTATTATAAAACTTTTCGTAATAAATATTTTATTTTTAAAGAATATGTATAATATTAGTTTCTTTAATACTTAAATGAACTTGTACTAAAATATATTTGTAAAGTATTAATTATATATAATTGTCATGTATATATTGTATTGGCAGCGAATCAGGCCCATAAAGATTTAAAATACTTTTATTATTGACAAATAATACATTTGGAGTCTCTTGCGCGTTGATAGTTTATTTACTTACTAAATAGCCTGTGGAACAATCAAATGCAACACCGGAATATCCCATGGAATGCGATGAACATTTAACAGGTATTAATCACTTCCATTTAGCAGGCCCTGTTGATTTTATTCCCTGAAGTCGCTTGCATTGAGTTTGCTTTAGGTCAATGGATTAGCCAGCAACGGTAAGACTGGAATGTAACGCGCTAAATTCTTGCAGAGTTTGCTAACATATTATACGCCTTTAATTTACTCTAGAATCATTGGAAGTATTTCATATTTGATTATATTTTAGAATGGCGTCTTTAATTAGCTTTCTCCTAAACGCTGATGAACAAAATCAGCGATTTCTTTTAAATGTTTAAGTTGTTACTTTCCTCTCTGCATAAGTGCAAGTAAGAACAACCTTTAACCTGTTCACTGCTACAGATCTTCCGTCTTATGTAGTTTATATTTTAATGCATAACATTACAGATTTTTCTAAACGGCATTTAAAATATTAAAGACAATTTTAAATTTACAACAGCCTTAGCGCATTAAAGTATATTAATTTTGCATTCATAAAATATAACATTTTTGTCAACAAGCTAGAACAGACCCGTTGATATCGCGGAATATTTAGAATTCTTATCTTAAATATCATACATGTTAGATATAAGTGCATAATATTAGCTGCTATAAAAAGCAGGTGAATTAAAATTCGAACAAAGATGTGCAAAGTTAGCAGCCCGTTTCCCTGTATTCATAAGTGCCACGTGGCTTTTAAGCTGCTGTCACCATGTTCTCTAATTCTAAATGGAACAATCCGAGTAAGTTTTTACATCCTTTTTATTCGTATGAGCAGCTAATATTTTGCACTTACATATATCTTATCAGTGTCTTAGATTTTAATCTTATACCTCTTGGCAGTTTTCAAGTAAGAATATATTAAATGGTATAAAATATGAAATATAATGTGTTTTTTGTTTATGTATGTTTTAAGATATTCTCTGTTTTATGTTTTCGTAATTTGAGATGTCATGGAACATTTATTATTTATTTAAGTTTTAGTTTCAAAAGAGAGGCAGCGCCCACATTTTTCTTTCACTTTAAAACAAGCTGTTGAACTTTCCAGTCCATGCTAACATTTATTATTCTCTTAGTTTGCCTAAGTATCATTGGGTACAGAAAGATGCGGGTGACCGAGATCGTAGCCGCAAGGACTCTGAACGGAAGGTCTAAGTTTCGGTTCCTGTCTGGTACTGAAGTTTATTCCAGTTTCCCTCAGTTCCTACCAACAGCAAATGCCGAGGAGGTAACCTCAATATTCGTTTCATTTCATGTAGCATCAATGTCTATCTTCTGTAATGTCTCAGTAGTGAAAACGAGCATTTTACACCACTTTAAAAAAAAAATTGGCACAAAACATGAATGTAGTTACTTGTCCGTGGATTCAGGCTAACAACTAAGAATGTTTAAGGAAGCATCAGAGAAGCTAGATATAGATATAGAAGCTAAATATAGATTTCAACATAACCTTTCCCTTTCTTAGCTCATCTATGCCAATTCTAATATTAATTCATTAATTCTAATTTATGAACACTTTCACAGAGAATATACTTCATAACGTACGATTTAATGGATAACAATTTTCTATTATAATTTCTACATTCATTATTGCAATAAGTTGATATAAACGTTGACATCTTAGACTTATCCAAGGCTAAACAACCCATTTTTCTACATAGAATTAGTCATTAATTTTTCGGTGTTAAGAACTTTTTCGCGTTTATATATATAACGAGACCAAAGTAAACTATTTTAAATTATTTTAACAATAAAATGTAGTATAAAGAATAGAAACTTTGTACTCTAAATTTAAAATTAATCACACAACTAGGAAATATTATTCTAATATTTAACATAAAATTAATTGTATGAAAATCGACGTTTTCAATAGCAAATCAGCTTAATACAAAATGTTACTGGCTGATCGTGACGCGGTTCAAGTTTGGTATTGGTATCTTTTATTCTTGTTGATTTGATTTATTTATGGACGCTCTTTAACAGCTCAGCTCATCAGCGTCCTATTCAATTCAGGGCGTGAAACGGCCGATAAATTTTGCTCAGAGGCCTCTTTTTTCAGGCTTGAGGTTCTTTATCGTACCATTAATGTACGACATGGGAACCACGGTATTACTTCACTTCCGAAGGAAGCCATACTCAAGATTTTTACGCCTGAAAAAAATCCTTCGATCATGGCCGGGTTTGAACCCGTGATCTTGGGTTCAGAAGGCAAGTATGGTTACCACTACTCCACCAGGACCGACGTATATTCTATTCGCTGTTAAGATACGCAGTATGAATGCACACACCGAGAAGCCAGAGGATTATGTTACGCTAGATGAGAGCGAAGATGGAGGTGGAGAGTAGGTGAATATAAATGAATGGATAGAAAAAAAGGGACTCAAGAGGAAACCTGCCCAGATGTCGCTTTGTGCTCCACAAAATTCACTTAAGGCCTTTGAAATTAATCCTCGTCGCCTAGCAAGCAAAGTCGGCCCAAAATTCGGAAATTAACTAATTCACAAATTTTCGTAAGGGAAAAATTTATTCACTGACAGTCAAAATATTTGGATATCTGCTTTTAGGACCACATATCCAAACCCCATTAAATTTAAAAATGAAAAACGAAAAACAAGTAATAACTTATTACTGGCAGTGACTTTCTGTGACACGGAGTCTTATGGTTTTCTTTGATCACATTGGTTGGATGAAGGTTTTCTCTTTCCTCCGTCAAAGAATTCAAGTTCTCAGCCACACTAAGACTAGAGTGTATTTAGTTTTCATCTTAACCGAAATATTGAAAGTTTTATTATAAATATGAGCATTGGCGGTATGCAGACAAATAATTAAATAAATTAGATAAATAAATAAATGTAATACTGAATTGATACTCTATGATTGCCTCAAGAAATTTGTACTCGAAACTACAGACTTCTAGAAGTCACATCGACCTCGACGGAAGACTTGGAGGCACAAACGCAGCCCACAGGAAATTTCTCGTGTTTATGTAGCTGTTCCCCATTTTCCTGTGGGTAAGTCACCATTACAGTGGTAGTCACTTCCTGGCACCGGAAATGTCCTTGGAGGGAACATAGTCTCCTTGCACAACCGGGGGCACAGGAAGCTGTTAGAATGGAAGCTGGCTGTCTTCCTATCTTGTGGTTCACTTGAAGCTTGACCGGACATGGGCCCAGGTGATGATGACTCCTCACGATGTCATACCTGGGGTTGTGAGCCAGAGGCATCAGCAGATTCTCGCTGCAGTTCCCATGCCATGTCATCACATGTGGGAGATACGCCGGCATGACGACTTCCATGAGAGTATCCTCAAGACCGGCCGAACGTCTCTGAAACATCAAACCATATTTACTTACAGCAAGTGTGAAAAAGAAGTATAAGGATTATCAACCAAATGGGACAATAGAGTAAAGGGCATTGTTTAAATAGTAGCAATGCTCTCTCTATCGTTGCTTTCGCTCTTCTTTACTAAAAGGCGACAGCATATTACATTTTAATTATTTCCGTTAAAAGAAGACGTGTTCAGATTCACTCCGTCTAATGGTAAGTAATGTCTTTTCACATACACTCTAATATAACTTTACTTCTTTAACTTCAACAAACATTTGCTGAATTTTGAAAGACACCATGTGTTCTATTTTACCTTTGTCCTCTACAAATATATTATTTCCAGTCATTATGGGATTAAATTTATACAAAGTTGTGAAAACTAATGGTAAAGTAAACGAAAAACCTAACCCCGTAATTGGGGACAAATAATATGTAAATTTTGTTGGTATATTTTGTAAAATGGTGTTTTATATCAAAGGCTGCAAGTAAAGCGTTTTAAACTATTTAAATAATGTATTTTTTTCGAGTTAAAGTCTAAACTGGTATGGGAGTGCCTAAATGCCCTGTCTGCCTTGACATTTCGCAACAGACTTGAACTGCGGTGGGTGCCGGGGCACCAGGGCATTTATGGAAATGGAAAAGCAGATCAATTGGCAAAAAAGCGTGCTGATACACTCTTTTTGGTCCTGAATCCGCGGTTTGAATCAGTACATGTATTGCCAAGACCGGTTAAAGCATGGATTGGGGATAAACACCAACTAACATCTTGAGAATACTACATAATATAGCAGCGACATGAACATTTTTGTACTGATTTTAGCAAGATGAAATTTACTTACACCATTTGATTGTTAGTTTGGACCCTTCTGAATAGCAATTGTTTTTTCTTTCAAGAAAAGTTTATGGAAATGATCCACCTCTTTGCGATGTTATGACTAAGCATATCAACTCCAACATCAGTATTTTAAAACAGTTTTACTATTTACTAAGTAAATATAAAAATGTATTCAAAATGATATACACCGGCCCTCTCATGACAGATATTTTAGATGAAATAACGATGAACGAAATTTAGGTTACCATAATGTGTTGTTAGATGCTTTTGCATGTCAGGCTTTCAAAATAGATATTATAAGCTTCGTCTGCTTTCTTACCTCCCTTAGAGTGTAGCCCTGAGCTAGTAAGGCTGCAATTAGGAGAAATAAGGTTTTGGCTACTAATGCCATACTGCTCCTCTTGTATTGGTGACAGTTCTAGAGGTGAGCGAGAAATTAATAACGATCATTGAATCTTAGTGGACATTTATATACTCAAGAACCGTTTGCGACTAGAAAAGGGGATTTTGTCTGATCTGTAAAGTTAGCACACGATACCTCGCGAATTCACTCTCCTTACGTGGAATGCGAAAGATTTTATCTGATTCATTGATGATGTCACACAACTCAAGGAGATAACTTGAGAGATTGTGAATTGATAACCGGTAGAGTTCCTTTCAGTGAACACGACTCCTCATTCTGAGGAGTTCCTCTAGACAAATCAGATTTTCTGAACGGTTTCAGCAAAATGAAAAATTTACTGATTTATACGAGAGTCGTTCAAAACGTTGCACATCTTTCTTCTTTTATTATATTGCAAGCAAACAAAGTTGAGGAGAGAACAGGCTTGGCAGCCAAAATGGAAGAATTTAGATGGGGAAATACTTAGAAAGATTTTAACCGTAAAAAGAGAAAAGAATATAAAATTGATAAGGAACTATTTGGGAAACATGGATAAGAAGGACTAAGAGGAAGATAGAGAGAGGGAATTGAAGTACAATAGGTCATATAAGCATAAACAAGGATAGAATATGATGGTCACTAATACACTAATAACCTGGAGTTGTGTGAGTTGAGATCAACCTGTAAACAAGCAACTCTAAAAAGAAAATATCTAATAAGTAAGATTAGTATTATTTTATTTTATTTTAAATCACTTTTGTAATGGATTGATAAAGTATGTACATTCAATGTAATATATTATGCAGTCTGTGGGTTATATTTTCAATAAATTTCAATTGAAATTTCTCAGCAATTAACAGAAGTAGAATAGTGTACTTTTACACGCATAAAATGTTATATTGTGTAACGGATTTCATTCCGACAGAAGGCGGTATAAAAGTGTCAGGAAACCAATTTCCATGATCTGCTTCCTGTTGGACAATCAATCCAAACATGCTGAACCGTTCTGACATTATTAGTGCTGAACGGTGAACCTCCACTTCTTTGGGTCTCTTGAAGATGCTCTGCATGAAAATTGAAACTGTAAAGGCATGCTAGTTAATGGAGTATGTAGAAAAGTGACATGTGTAAAAAAAACATTCATTTTCATGGTCAATTTTGATAATTTGGGGTATCATTTTTTGTACGACGCTCATATAAAATGCGATTTTTTCACACAAGGCTAAGGCTTGGAATCAGATACAGAGGGAAAAAAGAAGGACATGGTCAGGATTATAACTACGGATCTTTGACTTACCATGCCGATATCTTACCATATGGCATACCGTGCCATGTGAAATCTCCCACAATTGAATCTATATGCTCTGGAAACTTCTAAGATTATATCAATTGAGAAATTTTGTCCCTGCGAGAAGAATCTAAGTCTTCGAGCTTCATGTGGATTAATTTAAACTAACTGTGTTCTTTTCACACTGGCCGTGTGTCAGGCTAAATTTCAGTTCCAACCTCAGTTTTTGCTGTCTGACTCTGGTTTACGATGAGGAATCGTTTTATTTATTGTCTCATTCTATTCTTCATTTCATTTTTTTGAACTTTTTTCATAGAAGTCTTACCTCTACATTAAATTAGGTCTAATGTGACCTCATAAGGGAATTAAAGCTTTTAATGCTCTATTAATCCGACTACAAGAGTATAGCAAGTGTTCTTTGCTGTCATGTTTCTTTATACTCATCGCGAAAAAATGAATTGATTGTTGCCAGAAAATGCCATTATCAGGCATTCTTACTATGTAGAAAGTCGTCAAGAAGCAACTTTGCATGAGCTACATGAACTTTAGCGTTATCATACAACAAAGTACGACGAAACAAGTTTGCCATCTTCAGCGGTTGATAGTTTTGCCGAAAAGGCAGTACGTGTGCGGAACTACAGTAGAAAAAATGGAATACTTAATAAGAAACGGTTTCGGTAAGAATATGTCAACGTAAACTCTGAGAATCAATTGGTTCATTGAAGTGAAACAGACGACTGCATCGAAACTAGGTAATTGGAAAATGTTAAGTATGAACTTTGAAGTGGAACAACTGAATCCGACCTGTGCTTTATCAGGATATTGCAACCATCCATATAATTAAAACCGTCGTATGAAATACTTTTTTCATATTTCATTTCCTTAATCGTTTATTCCCCATTTTCCCTAAATAACTTCCTCTTTCTTCACGTTTTTCTCTGTACTTAAATTCATTATCTTATTTCCAAGTACTTCTGCCGGAAGATTACTTCATTTCTGCAGATGCGATTTCTCTCTCAATTATCTAGTTTCTTTACGTTCTACTAATAAAGTGTGTCAGATATTGTCCTTCTCTCCACACATTGGACATATCTCCATACAGACACTTCTGTCTACTCCATTCAACTTGACAACTTCTGTTCTGACCCAAGCAGATGCCTCTCTTTCATTTTTATTACAACATTCAACATATTTTCATCAATGGAGTTGAGGTTCAGGAGCTTGGGTACCCACAAAATATAAAATAACAATAATAACATAAATTAAATTTCAACATATAACAAAAGGTTGTAAAGGAGTAGAAATAAGAAAAGATACACAAATCAGACATTGGAAATGTTCGAGAACAGCTATTCTGAAAGAATGGAGAATTTAAATAAAATTAATTACGAAAGACTTTGAAGAAAACGTTATAAAAATAAATAAATAATAAATGAGCTGAAGTAGAAACATCAAATGAGCTAGATGATGGAAGTAAAAGAATAAAAGAAACCTATTAAATGAGTGCAATATTATTGCTAAATATTGGTTATACCATGTTTGTAATTAATTGGAAGTATTTGAAGTTCTAAGTCTAAACCATATTAATTAATATTTTCATCTGAGAATATTGCGAAAGTACAGTAAATAGTCCACAGTTCTTGTTACTTTAGGTTAGCCCTTTATTTGAAAATTACAGACGCTGAACGACTCTAATAGTATCAAGGTCGCAGACCGTCTTATAGATGTCAGTATTGCACCAACTTTGGTGCGTGACGGTTCTTGGCATTGTGCGTGTAGAATTGCAAAACAAGTCAGTACATTCCTTGCGGGGTGAACACGGGTTTCTGCGATAGTAAGCTTATATTACATAGATTTGTTTATATGTTCTTTACTGCTATAAGTGATGTGCTCTAACTGCCTTTGAATGTGTTGCTATAAGTTCATCAAACGCCGACGTTATGTGGAAAGGATAATGGTGCCACTACAGGTATGATTACGCCAAACAAAAATAGTACATAGACATATGGTTTAAAACAAAAGAGAACATGGCTAGACAAAGATATCTTGGATACTTATATGAGAGTAAACAAGAAAACGTTATTTTATATAACATTTTTAAGCTTGACTATTAATTCATCATTAATTTTGAGGTTTTAATTTTTGAGGTTTTAATTTTGAGGTTTTAAGAAAACGTTATGATTAATTATAGCTATTTAAGGTATACATTTATCGTTTATTTTAGTCTGATGCTCTAACAGAATTTGTACTAACATATTGCATGGAACATTTAACACACAATGATATATGGGAACGTTAGGCAAGACACGCAAACAAAACTAAGAACAGGCCCCTATCTTATTAGTTGGGTGTATCAGATTCTATTCACTCTTGTGTTATCCTACAGTAAATTTAACATTCTGCCTTAAACCGCCATATTAAAAAAATTGCATTTCGATGTTTATAGCCTCCGAATCAAAACATAACCTTACTGCAATTTAATTTGTAATTAAGATCCCTATTGAAGTTACTGTAAATATTTCGAAGCTTTCATCTTTCTTATTTTGTGTACGTTTTGAAAAGAAGTTTAAGGCTTGTGTTAACATAAATATCTAAGCTTATCCGTCTAAATTTTAAATACAAAGTGTTAAAAACCATTCAATAATACAGAGTATGTTATTAATGTATGTGTTTATGTTTGAGCAAATGGACAGGAATATATTTTATTTTAGGGCCATAAATCCCATATCTCCAGAAGATACACACAAAGAAAGAAAGATAACCCATTAACCTGCAATTAATTTAACTAAGGAAAAGTGCTGGAATTTAATGTACATTTCCTCAAATTAAAACGCTAATATACATGCATTACAGCAATTGTAATCAATAGTAAATTTCCAGCTATTAAAATAAAGTGTAAATGTTTATTAACAATTATATTCGTTTGAATATGTATAATTCGAATAAACATAGACATGGTTTTACTCAGAGAATCTGAGCTTTAGGGTTACTAAATCTGTTAGTGTTCTGCAAATATTTCCAGGAATTAGTGTGTTCTCTTACTTGAACTTGTCATTTTACCTAGAGATGGTTTTCTTGGTTCAGAACCGACTCAGATTCAACACAAGACAGAAAATAACACACTTCTTATGCCAGCAGCAAATATAACTTCTTGTTAAAAAGGAGATTTTTGTCATTGTATTGAAATGTTTAATACACTACCAAACACGCTTAAAGATTTGCTGGACAACAGAAAGGATATTCGTAATTGCAGTTAAAATAGCTGTTTAAAATGCCTGTTATTCTCTAAATAAATTCTTTTATTATGATTCTGCATGTACAAAATTATTGCACAGCTTAATTCAGTTTATTTAGTACAGGTATATTAATGTAACTGACATGTTCCATGTTTATTATCCATTGTGGCTGCATATGAATCTCCTGAACGTCAACGTAAACAAATAATATTTGTAGTTAGTGGTATATCGGTAGTGTTTTGAGTTATGTGTCTAAATAATTAAAATATGTTCAACAGAGAAGATTGTTTGGTGCATTAAGTTAGTCATTTGTTTTAATGTTACAGACGACAAACAAAAGAGTGTCAAGGCCACAACTCACCGATGAGAGGACAGTATCGCGGGAAAGTTGGTGTCTGGTGCACTCTGAAAGTGCATATTAAGTTACAATCGTGCAATAAGGACTTCTGCGATAGTAAATGCGTTACATATACCGAAATGTTTATTAGTGCTATAGTGATATAAGTGACGTGTTTTTAAGTGTATGAAGATGATGTTTAAAGAAATAGCTACAGATTTCAACCCCAACTTTCAAGAAGGGATAATGGCGCAGCTACAAGGTGTGATTAAACAAAACAAGAAACAGTAGAATTTAGGACAGAGCACAATTATACATGTAAACACACACATCTAAACATATTCATAAGTGTAAAAGATAGAATGTTACTAGATAAAATTTAAACTTGGTCAAAAATTTGTCCTGCAAAATTTGAGGCTTAAAAACAAGGCTCTGAAGTAATTATTTATTCCACCATTACAACCACTTAAGACACTGGAAACTATTTATTTATTGTTTAGTTTTAATACAGCGATTTAGCAGAAACTTAGCAATATAATGTACTGCACACTGAATACTGGTTTAGTTCCTCAGTGGGTTCGCTAGGCAGTCACGAGACTTAAAAACCTAAAATTTGTTATTTACATTTACCACAGTAGTACGCATTCTGCATTTACAAAAAATATATAGTATGCATTTGCTTAATAGTTACAATAAAAATTAAAAAGCAACATCTAGAACAACTCAGCCAAAAGAACGAAAATCAGAGAAACAGAAATCGACAAATACACAAGTTATTACTGTATAAACATCCCTTGGTATAAAATTATTGCTGTGTTTTTATTTCAGTATAATATGTTGTCCATATATTCCTTTACAGAATAATGATCCTTTTTATATAGATATTTTCTAAGAGCAGATTTAAAGAATTTGTTAAGGATTTTAGACTAATAGGAAGAGCATTTTGTACTGAAATGCATTCTAATAAACTCCTTTTTGATGACAGGAAAGTGAAACAGCCAATGTAACTTTGCTTTTTCTCTAGTATTCTAGTCTCATATATATATATATATATATATATATATATATATAAATTAACACTAATAATAAAAGTAGATAAAGATAAAACACAGAGAAAGAGTCACACTTGAAATTGCTATATTTCGAACTACTGCGAGTTCTTCAATGGCAAGAAGCTAGACAAGTGATCACCTTCAAGTGACTCTTTCTCTGTTATCTTTATCTACTTTTATTATTAGTGTTAATTTGTTACATTGTTAATAGTGTTTCTTTATTTTTATGTTTCATTAATATTGTTTGCACCTCTGGTGCTGCTTTTAACTTTGCTTATTAGGCTTTATTTGCTTTTGCGTGTTTTGCTTTTGACTTCTTTACTATTTATCTATTTTTCTTTTAATTTTATTTCTGTGTTTTCTAAAATACTTTATTATATATTACATCATCACCTTCACTTGTCTCAGCTTCTTGCCATTGAAGAACTCGCATTAGTTCGAAATATAGCAATTTCAAGTGTGACTCTTTCTCTGTGTTTTATCTTTATCTACTTTTATTATTAGTGTTAATTTGTTACATTGTTAATAGTGTTTCTTTATTTTTATGTTTCATTAATATTATATATATATATATGTATATATATATTGAAACATTTTTTTCTTTATTTCTCATATAAAGGCTCACGAGGGTAATAATATATATTCACATGGAAGAGTTAAAATTTCAAATTGCCTAAAGAATGTCTGCTATGTGTACCAGTGATTATTCTTATGGCTTTTTCTGTAAAGATATGTTCACTTTTAACTGAATTTCCCTAAAACATAAGACCATGTTTCATCATTGATTTGAAATAAGCGTAATAACTAGTTTTAAAGCCCTAATAGACTCCAGCGTTACTAATGCATGTATTGATAGCATTCACTGCAAATTTAGATATGTATTCGCTGTGATCTTTCCAATTCAGATGTTATCAATTATTAAATTAAAAACTTAATATATATGGCTTGTAGAAGTACGCTGTTAGAAGTTCCTGTCTGTAATAGGAGATTTGGATGTGAGTGATGAATTGCATAACATTTGTTTTATCTAGATTTTGAAACCGTTTGCTTTGAACCAGACACACAAAGAACTCAGAACTAGATTTAGTTTAATGGCACAATCATTTAGGGTCTTTCCATTTATCAATATGCTTGTGTCAGCTGCAAATAGAACATCTTGAAGAGAGAGCATTTATATACACCGAAAAGAAGAGGGCCCAGAACAGATCCTTAAGGCACTCAATGGTATAACTGAGCAAAGCAAGAAACAGTAGAATGTAGGGCAAAATAGAGCATAATTATTATATAGGCTAACACACATCCATAAGAGTAAAATAGGGAAATTTGCTAGATAAAATTTAAACTTGGCTAAAAATCTGTCCTGCAAAATTTGAGGTTTAAAAACAATGTTTTGTAATTTTTATTCTGCAATTATAGTCATTTAAAACACAAAAAAACTACTTGTGTATTGTTTAGTTTTAATCCAAAGTCTAAGCGAAAATTTAGCAGTATCATGTAACACACACTGTGTGCTAGATGAGATGTATCACTAAACTGGGAGCAGTTATGTATTAGCACGACCTATTTGACTTTTGTGTTACTGAAGAGCAACTTTTAACATTCAACTGATGAACATTTTAATGCTTCAAACCACAAATTAAAATGATACATGTCAATATTTATAAATTCGAATCACAAAGTAACCTTATCACAATATCTTTCTCTGTTTAAGGCAGGAAGCACTGATAAGCGTTTTGAACGCCACTACTGTGTTATTTTATGTTTGTTTTCAAAAAGAAGGTTAAAGTGTAGATAACTTAATTAGCTAAGTTTATTCGTCTAACTTTTAAACGATATCCTTGTCAAAACGCATTTCAAGTTATTTAGTCTTGTTTTAATGTGTGTTCTATAATCACTTGAAAGTTCTATTGGGTTTTCAGGATGTCTCTCCACTTGCACGGGGGTTTTGCGTCTTGGCCAAGGTCGTCTCCCCTCCCCACTCGTGGCCGCTTGCCTGCCTGCCTGCCCGCCCGTCCTTGAACTTCCGGGTGGTCACCAGCCTACATTCGCTTGTGAAGACTTTAGAGAAACGTTAATATAAATATAAATCAACTCGTCACGTTCGCGAGGAAGTTCGCTGAGCAATTGCCTCCTTCCAGAACTGCGATCTTGTGGACAAATTTGATAACTACGTGCAGTTTTAACAGAAGACAAATTAGATGAAACTGATGCAAATCTTAAAGGTTCGCTAACAAATTCGGGTTTCAGTGTCTTCTGCACATACAACAACATTGCTATAATTCAAATCTTAACCGATGCCCTTGCCAGGCCAAGGTGATCCCATAGCACGTGAGTAGTTTCCTTCAACAGTGACTGAAGAATTGCTAGACAGCTTGTATTCTTTTTAGACGAGGATGAACAGTCACAACATTCGCTGTTGGTGTTCTGAAAATCCAAATTGAATACAAGAAACTTCTATTTATGACAGAAAAGTTGGAGTTTTGTGTGAGAATAGTATAAGACGAATGAGGGACGGCCGTTAGTGCCGAGACGCAAAACCTTGTAGGAGCCGTTTTGTTTTTGCTTTTATTTGGTTAATTATGGACGCTCTTTAACATCTCAGGTCATCAGCGTCCCATTCTATTCAGGGCTTGCTTGAAACGGCCGACAAATTTTGTTCACAGGCCTCTTCTTTCAGGCTTGAGATTCTTTTTCGTGCCGTAAATGTACGACATGGGATACACGGCTTTACTTCTCTTCCGAAGGAAGCCATACTTAGGATTTTTACGCCCGAAAAAAAATCATCGACCCTGGCGGGTATTGAACTCGATATCATGGATTTGGGAGGTAATTATGGACCGACTATATTTTTACCAGTCGGAGGCACTAGGGTGACTAGGTGTATTCTTCGCATATCACATGGATACCTTCAGCCGTACATACTTATTAAAAAATGTAAGTTAATAACTAACCAATAATAAAATGGTAAATGTTTACATCTGCAGTTCTCAGACTTTCCTAGACTGTGGCCCTGTTTAAAGATGTTTGGCCCTCGCGAATGCCTAATTTAAATTGAAAATCGTAAATGTGCTTCCTATAATTTTTTAAAGTTCATTACTGGGTTACAAAATACAAATTATATATTTTTTTCAAAAAAAAACAAAAAAAAAACCACACAATCAAGGAGGACGTCCCTCGTGGGAATCGAAACCCACTCCTCCCGCTCACTGCTCCGTGCCTTAACGTCCTCGGTCACCCTTTGCGATCGTTTTGTTCCTCATTTACACTATTACAAGTGGCCGCGCACACGCAGGACCGAAATTAATACTGTAAATATTGCTGCTATGCACCCAGCATCAGGAGTTGCACTAGTTTTTTTTAATAGTGTTTAAATCCCACTTTTACCACTGAGGCACCACAGGCGGTAACACTGATGATATATGAGATGAAATGATATATTGGGAAAAGATAGTTTTATTTTAGGAAGGAAACATTTCAGGCCTAAGTTTAGGGTATCTCCCCTGCATTTGCCATATATGAGGACTGAAGAAAACCCGGGAAAAGCCTCAGTCAGGGAGGGCGGTCCTGAGGGATTTGAACCCCAGACCTCTCGCTCACGAGTCCGCGCCTTAACGACCTCGGCCACCCGTGGCGGTGAGTTGCGCTAGTGATTTTGTTCCAGCGTGTATGGGCAAATCGGCCAATTAACCGCTTTTGATTTTCAAACGCTCATATTTTAGAGTATTTTTCTATGGTTATGCGATTTTTAATCCCTTTCAATGACGTTTAACACACAATTTTTTTTCCAGCCCTAACTTTTTAAAATAATAGCAAATTTACCATCGATTCCTGGAGCGGTCATTGACCGCTTCTTTACTCACGTTTCTTCCGTGGTTTATTGCGTAGATGTAACCGACAATAACTATCACTGAACAACAAACATGTTTCAAACTCATTGTAGCGTAGTGCTTGAATCATTGTTTATCAGCTTTTGTATCGGTGTCTAAAATTTAGCTTAGCTTTTCATTTGTACTTAGATTTCATCGACTACTGTCACCAGCACTCATGGCTGATTATAGGGAAAAAGCAACATCTAAGGCCGCTAAACGCAAGACGTGTCAAACAAGGTTATGTAAGAAAAACAAACCCAAATAAACTTGTTCGACGTGTAAAAAAATTGTATGTGGTTCTTGTAATAAAAAACTCTGCCAAAAGTGGCATAGCAATATCTTTAAGAATGTTTTAATGTAACAGCTTTCTGTATAGATATATCTTTATTTGTATAACTTATGTCTTTTTTGTTTGAATAGTTTGTTATTACATAGCATAGAGCAAACCCAATTCATATAATAAAACATTTCTTAATTTCCAGAAAACTTGCGCTTATACTTGAAATATAAAATAAACACCCCCCTTTTTTTTGTTACTAACAACCATTTAGTTAGACATTACCTATTAAAGATGAACAAAGAATTAACGAACAAATTATGAATTTAATTATCAACACACAAATGAAAAGGCAAATGGGCCTGGAGACATAAAGCGATAAACATAACGTGATATGTGAGCAAAAACAATGAACATAAATATATCTAAATTCAAAATCTGGTTCGCATATTGTTCCCTCTACAACACTACAGTCGTCTGGTAAGTAAGAAATCTCAGCGGACACTTATGTGATACTGAGTAGACACCAAGTATATAGAAACTCACTCCGGAAGCTAAATGCAAACTGGATTAGAACCTGGCCTGCAATTTAGAAGCAATATAGTTCTCTGTATGACATCATAGTAGGTTAGAAGGCGACAAGGAAGAAATTCCACAGTTTTCAGTGAGAAACTGACTAAAATGCATAAGAAATAAGGGGTGTTTTAGGGGGTACTTTAAGCACGGGCGTTCTAGTGGTAATCACCACAAGACCGGTCATTACTTTCAGGTCATCGTTTGCCAGAAGCGTATGCATGTAGGTAATTGTGGGGGAAAGCTGGCACAGGACTTAAAATAATAATCCATAACCATGGCGGAAGAAGAATCGTTAATGAAAACTGACATTTATTTCCAGTTTTATGTTTATTCATATTTAATATTTTTAATAATTGTTTTTTAAAGCATGTTTTAATTTATTTTTTCAGAACTCTAGGGATTTGATTTTTGTAATCTGCGCTGGGAATTACACAAATACGAGTCAATTTCATCACTGCTACCGGCAGGATTTTCAATTTTGTTTTCTCTCCCCAATACGTACACACACAAATGAAAAATAAAAACTCTGGATGGAATAATACACCTAGTTAGAAATAAGTTGTTCACGTAGAATAAAAATGAGATCTTGGCACATGCATCACGAGATATTTCGGATAGCTCCTCGCCTTTTTCAGACTAGAAAACTAACAAAGACTGCATTTTCATTCTGATAACGGAAAAAGAAAAACACTCGTTTAGAATAACAAGGATACGAAAGTACACGAAATGCTTCAAATAATAAAAAACTAAAATATAGCGTAAATGTCACTACTTTCAAGCCTTCAGCCTTTAAGCTCTTTGCTGTTGCGGACAGTCACTTGAGAAGTTGGGTAAATATACATGAAATTAGGTGAACATTTGCTAAGTACCCATTGCATTACTGGAAAGCATGAACACGAATGTAAAAACTGCGCGATAGGACTCAAAAGGCACACGGATGCTTCCGTTTTGTTCGAACTTTGCTTTGTCTACATAGATCCCCTTTTCAATATTCTGCAGTCATCAACAGCTGAATATTTCAGCTTGCCACAAGGAAATAAATGCACGTTGTCTTGGGAAAAGTAATGTTACCGATGAGGTGTATTGAAAAAGTCTGTCACGCAGGAACTGCGTGAAATAAGGGAATTGAATAACTTTTAATAAAACTGAATATAAAATCCAAATTAGGCCTTATTAACTAATGAAATGAAGTTATGGTATTACTGTATGGTGTTAGGGGAAAGTCTTGCAATATGTGTCACAGAAGGGAAACCACATTTTTAGAATTATTATTTTCATTATTGATATTAAACCATAAAAAGTAATGGTATACTAATAATTGAATGAAATATACGACCTCTGATAAACAAGCTATACTGTGTGTGTGTTTTCAAATATTTTTAAATGTAACCATGTTTATGAACTGAGCCCTTTGCATCATTTTTACATGCACTGAAGTAGAGAAATATAACACATTTTCGAGTTACATTGCGTATTTAAGAAGATTTTTTAGTAGTGTTTCACGCTACTGAGGCACGACAGGCAGTGGACACTGATGATACATGAAATGAAATGATAAATTGGCAAAGGATATTTTTTAAGAAAGGAAGCGCTCCAGGCCTAAGTTTAGGGTACCTCCCCGGCATTTGCCATTGATGAGAACTGAGGAAAACCTGGAGAAAACCTCAATTAGGAAGGACCCTCCGCGTCTTAACGACCTCGATATTTATTTACAATGATGATTTTCATATGTTTCAATGAAACAAAAACATCTTAAATATTTAGAACAATTTCAATGTACAAAGCTAATAAAAAAACAATCGAAAATTACGTCGATTTTCATTGGCTTTGCAATTAATGTTATTGTTGTAAAATTATTAACGTATATGTTTTCTGAAGGTTATTACAGAGCGCTCTTACATACGAATACTCGTGTAATTCTCGCACACATATCACATTAATATTTCACATTTGCTATCTTCACTAAGGTGAGTTTGTTAAATATAAAACATATGCATCGATTTGAATACAGGTTATATGCTGAATTAATTTGTCTTTTTATTTTAAAAAATAAAGAGATAATAAAATGGAAGAGAATTTTTAAATTTTGATTTTCAAGTATACCCCTACTTCTAATGATTAATTTCCCTCACTTTCAGAAACTATATTTTTTATTTTATTTAAATGGTATATATGGTTTTTTCAATGCAAAAAAAACAAATAAAACACCGCTAAAGCGATTTTTAAATGTTAGGTTTTAGCACAAAATTCCCCTCCTAGTTGTTCAATTTAATTGATTTTCATAAAATATTTGTATTATTTTGTTTCAATGGTATATACCGAATTTATTTTAAAACAAATTTAAAATTGCGGCCGATAGAGCTATTTTTTTAATTTCGTTTTAACCCCCCAATTCTAATGGCCCGATTGCCCTGAGTTTCGGAAACAACTTTATTCATTTTGATTACTAAATATTACCGAGTTTCTTTGAGAAAAAATAAAAGTTGCGGCAGCTAGAGCGATTTTTCACTTTTCTTTTTAATTCCAGTTTTAAGTTAAATTCCACGCCCAAAGGTCCACACGCACACAGATAAATTTATTTATTATTTTTTTCTTCTTTTATTATAGGTGTCTAGTAGATACGGTCCGTGGAAATTTGTAAAAAATATTAAAAAATTCTTCCATGGGTACAGCATTATAGCTTAAATTCCTTTGGAATTCACTTAAAAAAAAATAAAAAAAAATACATGTGTCATGAGACCAGGCCCAAGAACTTTTCTTTCAGAATTCGCTAAAAGTATACAATTTAATGAAAACTTAACTTAGAATTCTACTGTGAACAACAGCCTGAGACTGTCATTTAAAGTGATGGATAATCACACCGTTCAAATGAAGCATACCTTTTAAAACTTTGCTCATCTGAATTTTATGAAATTAGTAGAATCTAGTTTAATGAACTACAAGAGAACATTTCCTCGAAATAAATTGCATAACTCAGCAAAGGAGTATCGGCTCTTTAATCCTGACCAAATACAAAGTGAGTTGCATAATGTATGAATTAAATCATTTAATCCCCAAGAACTATGTGACATCCTAATGGTCTTATTTATATGGATGTGACGAAACTACTCGGGCTAGTGTTGATATTACCTACAACCAGCCAGTAATGAATGAAATGAAGTACAAGCACTTTCAAATAATATGATCACTGATCACTTGTTGTATTTAAATACTTTGGCAATTGAAGAGAGACCCCTCAGATCCAGCGTTTCTTGAGAAAGCTGTGTGTGCTTTGGCAGAGAAGAAGAAAAGGCGACTGGAAAGGTCCAGTCAGGTTTTTCATATTTTTAAATATATATTTCTTTTTCTAAAATATTTCTGAGAGAGTAAATGACATAAAAGTCACAGTCACTAATATAATGAACCATTGTTTACATTTTTCAAAATTATAGTTTAGATTCTCTACCACACTGGAAAGTATTGTCTTTTCTATTTCAAAAGCTTACGTTTGCCAATGTTACTTTCGTACATCAAAGATTGAGCACAAACTATGAACATTTCCAATTTATCATATTAAAAATATCTGAGGCTGTCTTAAAGGAATAAATAAATAAATTTACTCTCATTTCCAAAACCGAACCTTTTGAGCGCTAAACAGTGCTGAGAGAGATTCCAGAGAATTACTTTGCTTTCCTGATCGATCTCTGATAAACTCGTTCCTCATGCGCGTCATGTCAATGTAACATCAATAACTGGATGACTATAACCACAGTTTCAGGAAAAAAGACCGTCAAAGCTTGTCTGTATTGTATCACCCTATCGCCACTTAATATGCGCTTGAATGCTTTATTTCAAATCATTTTCGATCTTCGCGGTAGAATTTAACTAGTCGAATGAAACCTGAGGTTTGCTATAGGCATTCCTTAATTTCTAAGTGAGCTGTTAGCATCGAGAGTCGTAATAACGCAATGCAATTGATTGATAACGCACTAGACCCTCCGCGGTTGTGCTTCGCGGACATAGTATAACTCTTATTCCACTCGGCGTGCCCACCCTTATTTTACTGCGTAACACCCATTGCTGAATGCTGCAACAGTGTCAGTTTCTAAGAATTCATAGAAATATACCATCGGCACATAGCATGTCTTACATCTAAACCTGCACCTAGACTGAAAACCTATGCGATGCATATGCGCTCGGGTAATGGAGAGTGGGGGGGAAAGTAGGTATTGAAAATCGAGCATAATTCCTACTCGTATGATGGTAATTTATTGTTGAAATCAAGGTTATGTGCACGCCATTACTTGGGAATACGGATTGATTGTCTCAAACTTCAATATGGACACTTGCGGCGTCTACTTATTTCCTCAAACGAAGATATGACTGGATGAAATTTGTGGCACTTTTGGACGATTCTGCATCTTTTCCACCGTCATACCGGCATCGTGTTTGACCCAGTAATGATAATTGTGACGAATGAAGACATGGAACACGACCTCGTCACTCCAGATGATGTTTTGAAATAGTTGAGGCTAATCTTCGTGGCAACTCAACATCAGCTGTTCATAATCCATTCAGCTGTCGCAGTCTCGTGGTGTCTGATACTGCACGAAATGGGCAGCAATACCTTCCGTGCCGTGCGCGTCCGCTTTCGTGAGCCACCTGACGTTTTCATTTATCCGGACTGCAATCAAACATTTTTTCCTCACTATGGGACATGGGGGACGGCCACTTCTTCCTGCATCCTTAACCAAACCTGTGGTCATTAGCTCCTTATTGTCTCTGGGCGGATGGTGGCCTTCCTTCCCTTCACCGAACGCCACCATCCCTGAATAAGAACAATGTAATTCCACTCTTCATAGCGTTAGGTAATCTGCTATCGCTGTCTAACAGACAAGCATTCAGCCATCTTCGTTATTGTACCTTGTACCCCCCCCCCCTCACGGCCACCGTCTGCACTTCCGAAAGCTCAAATCCTATTTAATCCATTATGATTCCATTGATAATAACAAGTCTACAGTCTTTAATTAATACGTAGTTACTTTCCGCCCATCCTGTATATTGAATGGCGATACCGCACTTGTAAAGGAGCCAAATTTACCATTTTACGGCGGGGGTATTTTCTAATATCCTATTTAAAGTGTATTTTTAAGTGTATGACTTTGTTTTTCCAAATGAAAAACAGTTTAGTAGCAAATTTTTACTAAGTCATAACACAACGATTCATGTTTAAGTGAGTGCGTTTCTATATACCTATATATATATACACACACACACACACATATATATATATATATATATATATATATATATATAATTTGTAGTTCCTACATTTACCATATTTATGTAAAATGTTGCCACATACTGTGCATGACATTTTAGCTGAAAATCACTAGTGGGCGGGGGGAATTGAAGGGAAGGTGGGGGAAGAACGTGTAATTCTGTGTAAAGTCAAAGGTTCAATGTTTTCCCACTTAAATACAAGGCTAGAGAATCCCTAATGAAGCCTCGTCCCTGCCTCCCTGTCTAAATATTGACACGTGATCAGCATATGATGAGAGCAAAACGCTGACCAACTCGGCTTGGTAGATAAAAGCGGAGCTTTGGTGTGTCATACGCCATAATATGCTTGCTCGTAAAACGACCTTTTTAACTGTTCAGTGTTCGTAGGCGATTGTTAACATTTGCTTAACTTTGGATGAACTGTAGCTGTTAGCATATGTTTAAGTAAAACCTAACCTTTCTTGCATTTCATATTTGAGAGTCAATGATATTTTCAGCAAAACCAAATTAATGTTTTTAACGATAAATAAATCCATCATCTTGTAACGCCAAAACAAAATGTAAAATATCAATTTATTCTAAAGAACTTTACGGTTTTAAATGTCCATTAATTTGGCAAATTTTTAAAATCTGCAAAAATAAACCTCTAATTTAGTTATAAAGTACTGGGCTTGTATTATAACAAGAATAAACAACGGATGTTATAAAAATACACAAATATGACCATTGAGTTTTTCAATAAGAAATAGTCCTATGCTATAAACGGCATTAGTAAGTGCATTTCTAGAAATGTATTCAATAATGAATGCTTTAATTCCTCGCGGGCAGTAAGGTCTAGTAGGTTTATTAAGAAATACTCTTTCTTGAGGTAACTTCAATACCAGTAATTTATGACATAGGCTTTCATGGCTGAGGTCCTCAAAATGTTTAATGGTTTACAATCATTAAGTTCCACGCACATAAGCCGAAACACTTTTACCATCATTACCGGTAGTCAGTCAGTCAGATTTATATCTAGACGGCCAACTCTTTGGAAAATGCCTATCAATTACTCGATCGCCTAATGTGCTGCTTAATAGTGTTTTTAAGGTATTACATGTGTAAAGTGGAACGCCCTCTTGCATAAAAACAATGCTTTTGATATCATGATTCCGTAATGGAATAACGTTTGAAAATATCCTTACCTGTTTACCATTAACGGTTCGTTTGCCTCAGAGGTCCCATTCTTCGCAACTCATATGTTACTCTCGAATTCCGTTGATATCGAAACACAATTTAGGTAGGTACATAATATTTCGTTAATGTTGATTCGTTCGGGATTGAAAGCTTTGTGTATCATCCCAAAATTTCACTGAATGCTGCAATTGTTATACTAGCCAAAATAAACCCATTTACTTACGTCTGTCACATACCTCCCATACAGTACAGAATAATGTAGTTCCGTTAGTTTTAAACACATTCCGAACTTGCTCATTAAAACTAACGGACTTTACAATTTTCAGGACATTTAACATTGATATTAGCTGCAAAATAAGTGGAAGCTTGCAAATGAAAATAACGATTACAAAGGTTGTAAGGAATAGAATCAACGATACATGGCAGCTTTTTAGTACATCTCTGTATCAATATTTTTACAAAAGTCATTAAAATAAGAGTAATCTGTGTTGTTTATTATGGAAAACTCGTTGTGTACAGCAATAAATAATTAATACCGACTGGCAAATCTGACAATATTTCTCCGATTCATGATGGTGGTGAATAAGAAAAAGGCTCAGCACACCCTTAATATGTCAGAGTACCATAAGTATGGACTGGATTGCTATAGTAGCAGTAATGGTGTTTTATTGTAGCAGTTAAAGTACACACAAGTAAGTATAACTGTGGTATGGGCCTTACAGCTGTACATGCTAATACCATCCTTGTAACAATCAAAATATATTTACAAACCTACATGCAAATATACAGATGCACAAACACACATCTCACGTTTTCTATGAGTAATTTTTTGTTTATACAAACATGAATAACTCCTGAGCCACCCTCCTTTTACCCTTTACTTGTTCCACCTCCCTAACTCCCCTCTCTTTTCCATACCTTCTTTGTCCGGTCTTCACTAGAAATATTCCCGATTTGTGTATTTCTCATGCACTTTCCGGCAGATGGTAAAACTTCTGTTGGAACTCAGAAATTGTGGTAGCAAATGCTCATTTCTTAAAATCTATTTCCCTGCATTCCGCCTGAATATGCAACTATGGTATTGCTTTCTCCCCACAGTAGATAAATTCGTTCCCCAAGAGCATTAACTGTTCTATTTCCTTTCCAATCCCCTAATATGAACCATGCAATATCATTTTTTTTTCTTCTCTCCTACAGGCATTTATATAATGCCCCCTCCCCCACACCTGATCTATTTGAACTTGCAGGTTTAGCAATATTTTTCCTGTGCATTGAGTCTCAGTATTTGCCTATCTATCTCTCAAACGTTTGTTAACTATTGCCCAACTATTCTCAAAACGGAAGAAAAGATAATCAAGGTTTGCCTCGTACCCACTCTCTTCCCTCCTACCTTACATTCGTCAACGCCGCTTTCCCATCACTTTCCTACCAAGTGTCACCGAACAAAGGTCCGGATCTTATTACCATACGTATTTCACCCCGAATTTTGTATCAGTTCCTTAAGAAATGCCTGCCACACTATTTGTTTCACAAATTTATCCTCAAACTATAATGATAGTTGAAATAAACAAACGTCTCCTCTCGTTAACTGTTGTAATTATCCAAAAAGTTACTGTGTACACTATCTAAAAAGCTTATTTAATATTCGCGGATATTTGTTTTCTTAATTTTAGCTTAAATGTGGCTCTTTTCTTTACCTGCCTTTGTAACATGCGCATTTCTTTCCACATAACAGTTGATTTGTAAAGTCCTCCATATTTAATAGTTAATTGACCTTTCGCACAATATCAAACGAAGTAAAAATATCTGTGTTAAAATTTGTGGCCTAAATATTGTGATTTACTTGTAATAAAAACCCGAGCTGTGTTTTATAGCATAATCCAGTCTCCAGCAAGCCAGAAAGGGACCATTTATTTATGCCAGTTTACAGAAATCCATACTCTGCTGATAAGCATTATTAGTGAGAATAATTTTATGACTTCAGAAATAGAAATGCGTGATTTTGATGCAGTGTTTCGAAAATTATACTTTTTTTTATATGTGGCCATGTTTCGCTTTCCAGGCTATAGAACAGGAACAACAGAAAAGTGCGTACATATAGATTCCCGAATTCAGCAGATTTAATAAAAGCGGACCCATCTCCCTCGCGTTGAAACAAAGACAGACAAGCGAACGAGCAGGGTTTGGACCATAAAAAAGGGAACTGTTGACACTGGGTCAGCAGCAATGGCCTCAGCAGTTCTGGGATTTGCTGGCCCGTGTTGGTTATGAAAGCAAACTTATGTTTAACATTTTAGCCGGGATAGAGCAGCGTGCCTTATCCGCCTGGGGCTTTTAATCGAAACAAAATACGACACGAGTGTAAACTTTTCTTTATTGTGACGCTGTTTATTGGCCAACTCTGGCAGCCCCATTGCGCCTGCGCTGTAATGCGCTCGTCCCTACCTGCGTATAATTTATCGTGTTTAACCTTTTACTGTTATGAGGATACGACTCTTCTCTCTCTCTCTCTCTCTCTCTCTCTCTCTCTCTCTACTTTTCTTTTATTTGTTTAAAACAGTTCTTGCGGCCCACCCCCACTGGAATATAAATATGATGTAATATGTATGTTGTAAACCTAATCATTAAATTTTGTGCATTGTAATTAGTAATGTAGATATGATATATATATATATATATATATATATATGCATCATAAGATATTACTTCAGTATGTGAATTGTATATTGTCAAAAGAGAAAGTTCTCTGGTTTAACTATTCATCGAAGGTCAGCTAGGAAAGGGGAGCGCCGAGGAGACAATAGACCACTGTACAAAGGATGAGCGAACCTAAGGGACAAGTGTTGTGCCACTTTTTATAAGACGAGGGTTAATAAAGTCAAGGCTTTTATATACGTTATGGGAATGAACACTCTAGCAGTTTATATAGTTAACTTTAAACCAACCAATGTAAATAACACTTTCAAATAGTAGCGGGTGGCATGCGTTGGCAGATGAATTTGAACCAGTCAATAGTAGATGTATATTTGGAATTTTTTAAGCGAGATTCGTGCGTACTTGCGTGAACCCCTTTGGCTCGCTTAGTTAATTTGAATCGAATGTTATAAGAAGCGTTTGCTCTGCTGGGGCACTCAGATAGCCAATCAGTTCTACGTCAGACGCGGGATTTGCTATGCTGACTCGTTGTAAATTCTACATTTTACTGAGACGCATTTAAAGCTTTACATTTTGTGGGGGCACTACAATAAGTTCCACTTCGGACGCAGTTCTCCGATTAAGTTCGTTTACTTGGAAGTCGCGGTAGTTAAATTTACACTCTACACAGTGAAGTCATACCGTACGTAGAACACCAGAGGACACGAAATATTTTTTTTTTTATGCTGTTTAGCGTCCGTACCCACCACTGAGGCACCATAGGTGGTGGGCACTGACGACCTACATGAGATGCAATGATTTATAGGGAAAGGCTTTTTTTTTTTTTTTTTTTTTTTTTTTTTTTTTTTTTTTTTTTTAAGGAAGGAAATGTTCCAGGCCTAAGTTTAAGGTACCTCACCAGTAGTTGCCATTTATGAGAACTGAGGAAAACCTGATAATAAACTCAGTCAGGGAGGACGGGATTCGAACCACCGGGTCTCCCTCTCACGACGCCGTGCCTTAACGACCTCGCCCACCTGTGGTGGTATCCCACAGCTGAGGCGATCCCATAGTATGATAAACGTTATCGACACTCCTACCAATCTTCACTGCCACCATGCGTCTCTTCATGTCCTGCCCTCCGGCTCCAAAATGAAATGTTCTAAGTCTGGGCACCTTTGCTTCTTCAGGCATTTGAAAACTGCAAGGCCAGTTTCTCACAAGCAAATAGCTCCTAGCAGTCTTTCAAACACTACAGGTACATGCAAGAAGCGCTACAAACCTTCATATACGCAGACCACAAATCAATTACCTATATGTACACTGCAACAGAAAAGTTGCAGCTTCTAGCCATGTAAGTTACGATAACTGGACTTCATCTTAAAATTCCAAATTGTTGAGGATATCCGGTTTTGTATAACTACAATATGTGTTTAGCTTTGTGTTTCGATAAATAATTATTTTCTATGTTTTATTACTTTATTCATGTCATTTAAATTGTTATGAAACAATGTAATAAAACTAATAAAATTACACTCCAGTTCAAAGACAATAATAAACTTGTCTTCTTTTTAAATAATCAATTATTAACAAAATTAAATTAAAATGCTAGTTTAAATGTAAACATTAACAAATATTTTAGCATTTCTCTTTGCAGTTAACGACTTTTGAAAAAAAAAAAAAGTAATTTTAGCGTAATATTTTCACATTAAAATATAAATTTGTAAATATCAAACACACAATCAAATAAATACTTAAAATAATAATGTGTGTGAAAATTTCGTAATTATCTAAAGAAGGGATAGCCACACCGAGTCAAAACTGAGTTATACTATGCGCGCTAACACAGCAGCGAAGGATCGCAGTGCTGTATCATGACATTATATTATGAAGAATCTGGATTACTGTTCGTTACTTAAATGCTGTTTTCAAATTTCCAGATTTACTTGGCGCTCGGCATTCCTCACCTAGAGTTATTTGTACTTCACTACAATATTTAAAAATTGCATTTCTGGAAAAAAATTAGCTTTTATACATTTGTCGACTTTTGAGAAAACGCTCTTCATTTGCAGGAACTACGAAACAGGGCTGTTACAAATATATGCAAACTTCATCAAATGTGTGATTGCAGATGAACGTCTAAATAAACAATTTCTGTAAGGTTCATTATGATATAAAACTAATATCGTGTGTATGCCGTTATAGATCAAAGTTGTGCGAATAAATGTGAGGAGAACTTTATTGATAGACCTGACTACCGGCGCTACCTTGGCCCCGCACGGCTTGGGGACGTAGAGCAAAAATGCCTCTCTGTATTTATTGCAAGTTAGGTAAAACGGGGTAGTTCTTTTAGGGCGTCACAAATTCGCTGTTTATAGTACCTAGCTGCTTTCATTTTATGATTGAAATTAACTTTAATTTCATATACGGTAGTAATATCAAACATTGGATTTGAATTAATTTATTGATAACTATATGAGTACAACAAATTCATAATGTTGAAAATGATACATTTTAAGAAAACTGCCCGTCTCTGTTGTTTAATGGTAGCGTTTACGATTATTAATCTGAAGGTTCTGGGTTCGATTCCCAGTCAAATCGAGCTGTATGAGTAAGGTTTTTTCCGGAGTTTTCCTCATCTTGAGAACATTAACGATATGTTTAAGGCGCCAAGGACTCCGAGCCATCATTATTTTATTTCATTCACCCCCTACAAACTAAGCTTAGATACCCCCTGGTGCACCATAATCATATCACCTTCACAATTATCTCCACTGAACGAAACTTATCGGCCCCCTGTGATTGTACCGGCCTCAAATGTTCGCTACAATACTTTGCGGTGGCATTGTAAAATAAAAAGAAAACAGAACACTATATTAATTAAAAAACTTAATTATCATCTAAAATCACTTACAATAATTAACGATATGGGGCATATGGGCTAAATCTTGACGGTCCTAGTCTCTCTCTCTCTCTCTCTCTCTCTCTCTCTCTCTACCTTATTACATCCTTACTTCGGATTTCTGGAAGAATATATATTTTGGATAATATATACCCTTCCAAAATATATACCCTAATCAACATTAACTGTAAAAACAATATACTTTTCTCAAACGTATTACTTTAAAATTTCTGTAAATAAGTAACAGACTTTGCATAGTTCTTAAAATATAAATAGAGCCTTACGTATTTATTCTCGTGGACTCCAGCGTGTAATAGCTCCCTGGTTATCGACACCGTAGAGAACTTATTAATGCATAAATAACCTAACTTGTAATCTTTTTATGCAGATTCATCTCTCTCTTGTTTCCCTATCAATTTCTTCTTCACTATTCCCAAAATTCACCCATAATTTTGCTTCTCTCATACGCTTTAACATTTTAACCGCCACAACATGACCTTTCATTACACAATATTTTGGGCACTCAAATAACTTCTCTTTAGTGTCTTATAACTTTACACTGCATCAAACAGTGAAAAGTCCATTCTGTTTACTCACACATAACACATACTTCCAGATTATATCCCTAAACCCTTTTAGAAACAACAACCCTTTGCGCATTCATGCAAATCCTTCCTTTCCTTGCTTATTACGGCCATTAAATCTTATTCCTCTCTACCCCATTCTTAAAATTGGGAAGCAAATCATGATTTCAAGGATTTTTCGACTTTCTGTAGCAACTTTCGAGAAATCTGTTAACAATTGCGTCACATTTACAGTAAAGCATTGTTTGCAAAAATGACGTCTTTTGTTTCCGTATACCTTATTTTCGCACCGGATTCTACACTAAGACGACATGCCTTATTCCTTTAAGCATTTCTTGAATGTTTACATCCTACTTATAAAGAATATTTGGAAGTCTGTTGCGTTAAAATAATGCTTACTGCAGCATTTTAGATTTCTTTTGGTGGTGTGAATAAACGTTTTATCGGAAACTGTGAGTCTTTTAATTGAAGGCTTGTATGAATGGTTGGACGAAACCATTTCTGTTTTATATAACTGTAGAATATTTTTCTTTTATTATCTTTTTTATTTCTTTTCTATTTAATTCCTTTCCCTTCGCACCTATGCCGTTTACCTGTAAGGTATCATCAGCTCTGAATAGTCAATGTAAAACAAGTTTATAAACATTCTACCATTGTCGAAGTTAAAGCTTCCAAAGTCGTTCAGAAAATCAGAATTACATAGCAGATATTTGTGTAGTACGCGCTATAATGAAGTTAATGGATTTAAATATATAACAAGCAGAAAGGTTTGCTCTTTATTTTAGACCAGAAAAGTATTTCTGAAACTTTAAAACTGAAATAGAAGATGTACAAAATAATGAATAATATAAATGTAACATGTATTTATTTTGCTTCGGCGTTAATACAAGGATGTAAAAATGAGGTGATAACTGTGATATAACACACACCCACAAACGTGACGAATCACAGCGCGCCGATAAAGATATTTTAGAATTGTTCGGTAGCAGACAAAGTTGCGCTAAAAATAAGAAGAACTGAAAAGTCATATCTAATCAGAAAATGAGATAACAAGCATTTGTCATTCAGTGTTGTCCCTTTTTTCAGTCAAGGTAGACCCCCTACCCCCTGCTTTCCTTAAGTGCCACAAGGAAATACTGCATTCCCAGCTCAGGAAGTTAGATAAGTATACATATTAACTGTGTAATTTGAAGAATGGGTTTAATAAAACAGACTTTCGAATGAATTTTTTTTTATAATAGGAAAGCCAAGTTTCTTGTCTAAGTAAAAGTCTGAATTTAGAAGTAATTGCGTACAAGTAGAAGACAAAAGGGTCAGCTTAAAAGAAACGATATGTTGATAAAACAAAGTAGCTCTCATTTGAAACTGTGATATACAGCATAGGCTAATTATGAAATATCATTTTTCTATTAATTAAAACATGTGCAGACTTCAATGTGTGCATTAAATTATGTTTCCAATCACTTTTAATAGTGCATGATTTTGAATTTTATGGATGTTTTCCTAATTGCATTATATTAGGGTAAGTTATTAAGGAAGTTTAGTACGTTAAAATTGGTGTTAGAATTTAGACAAACAAAAGTACTACTGATTTTAAAAATACTTTTATTTCTCAAAATAATGTCCTTCTATATTGAGGACTGTTGCATCGTTTCACAGTACCCTGAAATCCAGCAGCATAAACTTTATTTGGGCTGTTGTCAGAACCAAGGCGTGACATCCCCTTTTTCATCCTCGTCGTCATGCAAGTGTTCACCCGAATGATGATGTTTTAAGAAATTCCATTGGTTGAAGATGGAAGATTGCGAGGAACCTGCGAAATTTTGCAGCGTTTCATTTGTATTGTTGCAGTATGAGGACGCGCATTGTCATGCAAGAGAAACACGTCCTTGGTTAGGAATCCTAGTCGCTTCCGTTGAATGGCAGTACGAAGTTTCCTGAGGAAGTTGCAGTAGGAACCGACATTCCCATGAGGCTGGATTTGGGTGATTGTGTGCCATAATTGAATGCGGTTCATTGCTTAGGTTGTTTTAGAACAGCCTTGAGAAGACTCCAAATGTAAATGCCTGCCACTGGAGGAAAACGAAGGAAGGAAGTCTCATTAGGTGTGATATCTTTGAACTTGATAATCTCACATAGGGAATGTTGCATTTATAGATAAGATACTGTGCATTATGAAGTTTCTAGCAAATTAAATTTAAAATTTTATATATAAATAGGAAAGTTATTATTCACATAATATTTGTAATTTATAAATAACGAGAGCTATTCAACAAAAAATCATTTTTTTTAAACATTCCATTACTCATTCTCATAATTTTGATGATCATTCTGAAAGAAGTTCCCGTTAGCATTTCTACCAGCCTTCAAAGACAAGCTGGAAACCATTTTTGACAGGCCCTTCAGAATCGCCCCGCAGCCTAAGTTACTGCTTGTGATGATGGATGACGCCTCCCTCGCACGAAGATGTTTCTTCTGTTTGGAGAAAAGGAAAAGGATAAACTGGACTGAATCTGGAGTTTAGGGATTGGTTTTATAAGATATTCAGCATCTACATTTACGATGTGCTGTATGCATTATTGGGGTGCAGCAGACTTTTCAGGATTTCTCTGTAGTGTTACTCAGTTACAGTTACAACTTGAATATCAAAAATGAAATGACCATAACCTTCACCACTTTTGCTCGTTATGGTGTTGGGGATTCTGTAGATTTCTACACAGATATTTGCCGTTTGCTCTCAGGATTGAAATGATGTAGCCAATTTTCGTCAGCAGTTTTGAAAGAAACTCCGCATCTTCAACTGCGCCAAACATGCACGCGAACATCTTTGTTAAAAAATGCATTCACCCAGTAAAATATTCAGAATTTCAGAAAGTGTTATTTAGTGTTATTCGACGATCCTCTCTCACAATGACGACAGCGGTTTTTATGTTTTCACTAACTGGAGCACCTTTGAATTCTTCCTTTGGATTTTGTTGCATTTGCTCTTGAAATCCTTTAAAACATCTTCGAGTTTTGGAAGGGGTAAGAATAAACTCTCCATAAGCATTTTGTAACATTGTATAGGCCTCAGTTGAAGATTTGTTGAGAGGAAAGCAGAATTTCAGAGCAATATCTTGTTCGTCGCGTGTCACCTCCATTTTGCAGTAGGCGGAACTGAACATGTCTCAAGTTGCACAGCTCATTTGTAAAACTTGGAAGTGACAATAAGAAACTGGTAATTCCTGCACAACCTGCATTAAGGTAGGAAAATATTATAAAGTTGAGCGCGAGAATTTATATCTATAAAAAAGTATTATCATTCTTTATTGAACAATCCTCGTACTTGGTTTTGTAATTTTCTGTAAAATACAAGAGTCTTAACAGGAAAAAAAAAAAATATTATATCTACTGTTTAAGTCATGAATGCAATAGGTATACTATTACAGTCTTGGTATTTTATGTTGAATGTTCATTGCCAAGGTGCATTTGAATCAAAATGGCAATTGCAAACGGAAATTAAGAAAATCTTTTTTTTTTTTTCCCTTCAAAACTGGTTGTACAACCTTCATTATGTTTCGTTTTAAGTTGTATATTTTCACTAAATTTCAGCAAATTTTTTAAAAATATGGAACATTTTTTAAAATGTCATTGATGGCTCTGTTTAAATATGCAAAATATTAAAATGTTTAATTCCCTTTTTAAACTACAAGAAAGCTAATCAACAAAAAATAAGCTATTAAATTAATTAGAATACTTTTATTTTGAATATATGTAATATTTTTGTCGTTTTGAAATGTGTACTTCTCTATATACACATACGTTTTTAAAAGTTCATTCAAATAAGCGTAGTAAACCAAATGTTTTCTGTTTCAATGTTTACGCTACATTTTTAGATTAAAAAAAAAAGGTTGGTACTTCCCAAGGGAACTTTGCCTGTTGCTATAAAAATTGCACGCCCGGTGGTTGCTTTGAATTTAACAACACGATTACCCATTACACAAAGCTGGCAGCGTACCTAGCTTTGGGCACGTTCCTTGAAATGAAACACAAATAAACAAACATAGAGTGCAGATTGTTTCGATGTGTGGCGAACTCACCATGCAAAAACACACCAGTGGAAATGCAAAACCGCTGAGGTTCACTCTGACCCGAAAGATTCTCAGATGATGCAGCCTGAGAACAGGAAACCATGCGGTTTAGAAATAACATTCTATAAGTTATAAGATCGATCTCTGGTGCCGGCCAATCTGAATAAAGCTTTTTGTGGTTCTCTTAGTAGCGAAAATTAATATAGGACTGGGTTATTTCTACTCATATCTGTAAATTAATAGTTTTAAAAGTAATAGAAAAGAGATATGTAATATGAAGATCATCTCTCCGGAAAAGTACGAAAATAGATGAAGTAGGAAGACATTCCACCGATTTGGTTTATTAATAGGGGCTTTCTACCGCCTCAGGTCCACAGCGTTCTATCTAATTCAGGTCGCGAAACGGCCGATAAATTTTGCTCAGATATCTTCTTCAGATTTGAGGTTCTTTTACGTGCTCTAAATCAACAACACCGGACACATGGCTTTACTTCCTTTCTTGAAGTGAGCCTTACGATTTTTACCCCCGAGAAAATTAATTCCTAAGTAGGCAATTGCTGATAGTAAATAGATAACAGTTAAAGCTGTGCTATCCTGGCTGGTATTTAACCCGCGATCTTGGGTCTACTAGGCAAACATGGTTACTACTAGATCATCAGGGCCGACACAATAAATGAACCGAATAGTGCTTTTGGTTTTATCAGATATCGGGAAAAGACCAATGCAAACTCAGTTTACTTAAAAGAAAGGGGAAAAAAGAAAACATGATTTAGAAAGGTTGTTATGACCGTGGACTTTGCATATAAATTTCAAATCGTGTTCTTTTGAGAGACAACATATTTTGCTTATAAGATATTAAACAAAAATAATTAGCATAATTAGCATAATAATCGGAGCTATTATTATAATACAGCGTTAGATATTGTTAAATATGTTATTTATATTCTTATAAACATTGTAACATACAAGGGTAAAAACCTATTCGGAAACTTCCGTACACATTAAGTCCAATAAACAAGCAGTGACTTACTTTTTATACTTTAATATACCGTAATATAATAAAAGTTCATATTCAAAGTATTTTTAAATTACTATACTTAACTAACATTTGCTAAATACTTTTAAATGCTTTTTGATAATGTAAATATCTAAATTCATTTACGTCCAATCAATATCCTAGACATTCCTGCTTCATATACAGTGTTACTAATCATTTCCTTCTTTGTTTGATAATAGTAAGGTGTTTATAATTATTTATGACTATTAAAAAAGTAAAAACCGCAGATTTCAAGAAAAAATTTTGAAACGCATAAAATGAAGATTGTTGTGGGCTTAAAATTAGAAAAGGTTGTAGCAAATGCATTGCTTCCGTGCTGCATTCATTAGACCGGAGTTGTCTTATAGAACATCGTAGAGTGCAAAGAAGCTGACTATTATTGACTGTTCGTAAAACATAAGAAAATGAGGAATAATCAGAAGTTTGGTTCACAGAAGAAGCGTATTTTTATCTCAGCAGGTAGAATTCACACTCTCCAATTGAAGTTTGGAAATAACCGCGCTTTATAATGTCATTTGCGCTAAAGATTATCGGATCAGCATTGATGCTGCTATGCATCGAAAAATAAATTGACTTAAGATGTGTTAATATCACTGTATAGTGAAAAAGGGGCGCAATGCTGCAAACTATGCCACTGTTGAAAGATATTTCAAAGACAGAGTATTTCCCTAGAAAAACTCACTTCTTTATAACGGCTGGTTCCGCCCTCTGTAATTTCTGTGTGGTGTGTGTGTGTGTGTGTGTGTGTGTGTGTGAAGGGGGATAAGAAAACGCAATGTTGTTACTTAAAACCACAAAATATGCATTAAAGACAGCTTGGATTTTTTTTTTTTTTTTTTTTTTTTGCGAGATTGTATTCTAAGTGCGCGTGCCACGAAATTGATTGTTACTACCCGTTTTCTTTTTCAGATAGTTCTTTTTTTTATTTTTGTGAATGGTGTTTAACGCCCGATTTTACTACTGAGGCATCACAGGCGGTGGACACTGATGATATGTAAGATGAAATGATATATTGGGAAAGGATTTTTTTAAGGAAGGGAACGTTCCAGGCCTAAGTTTAGGCCACCTTACCGGCATTTACCATTTATGAGGACTGAGGAAAACCTAGAAAAAACCTCAATCAGGGAGGACGGTCCTGGTGAAATTCGAACCCCAGACCTCCCACTTACGAGTCCGAGCCTTAACGAACTCGGCCACTCGTGGCGGAGAAGATGGTTGTGCATAAATAAAGATGGCATAATTGAATACAAACGGAGACATTTAATGCTATTTTGTAATAAATTAAATTGCTTTTATGCATGTGATTGCATTGAAACCGTAAAAATGAATAGTGCGGAAAGTAAGCATTCCGAAATATTTACCTATGACACTGAAGTTCAAGTTACGAAGTGGATGATGTCGGTTAGTTATTATGGTGGCACTATCCGCAACAGTGAATTAAGCTTGGGATAATTTACTGGGTACACACTTGCACAGGATAGCACAATAATACATTTCTTGATGTTGAATTGAATTCCTCTGAATAAATCTGACCAAATGAATCTAGAAGTGCAAAGTTCGCACTTTTTCACTACTGGGAAATCTTAAAAACACCGAAAAGTGTTCAGCCGAATAATAATAATAATAATAATAATAATAATATAGCGTTCATTATTATTATTATTATTATTATTTTTATTATTATTTAAAATTATGTTAGGCTGTGATAAAATACTGCCAATAACATTATACAGAAAAATGAACAAATCGGGGTAGCATGGCATATTTTATATAATAATTTTGTAGAACACTGCACATATATCTTTACAATTCTTCTCTCCTTCCCCCACTGGATAATGGAGCAATGGAGCAATGAGTTTCATATGGTAAAGCTGCTGTAAAGCACGGAAGACACAATATATCAGCTTCCTAACTTATAATTTTTTTAATACCAGAAACACAATTAATTAACGTTTTTACACTTCCTCAGCTAAACATAAAACAGGAATTTAGCAAAAAATGTAAATAATAATAATAATAATAATAATAATAATAATAATAATAATAATAACGCTTAAATTCTTTACTACAAATTCAGAAAACCATCAATAAACAATTAAAACTGATAAACACACCAAAAACATGATTTACCCATCTTAGTTGATATGGTGTTCTACACAATTGCCTTTTATTTCAATGGCAAATGTTGCAAATGCATTTATATTTTGAAAATAGTAAACACATTTTCATTACAGTTAACGTTTTAATTATTAAATCTTCAACTTCTATGTTCAACAGTTCGTTAAATTATATTAATTGCGACGTAACTGCAACATCAGATGGGTTCATTGAGAAGCAAACCCAACACTGAGCCCGATCTAGAAGCAACAACATCAAAAGTGGCGACACAAGCAGTTCGTGCTCTATATACTGTGGGAAAATGGATGCTTAAAGGTTTCTGTCATCTGCAGAAAAATGCTTAGAATTAATTATTTTATATAAACAATTCTAAATTTTTTTATTACAAGTTAAATAATTTTATATCTGGCGATGTGCAGCAGAATCGTTGGCAATTTAAAGAGTTTTCAAATAATTGCATTGCCATTTATTTTGAAAATATTATAAAGCTCTTATACGTGTTCAATAATGTGAAACGAGTATTAAAATATGCATTTTATCAACAAAACAAAGGAATTAGATCACGCAGAAACGTGTAATGATAACTAAGACCAATCTTTCCCACAATAAAGCGAACTGAATGCTACTTCAGGATATCAGGATAAGAATCAATGCAGTTAAAGCAACAATAAATAAACAGGAAACGCATATACGAACCTTTGTTCTTCTGTGCACAGCAATTAAGCGACTTTATCATGTAGTTATGGCTGTGATTTAATTTCTGAGCGTGGCCCTTTATTGCGAGAATTAAAACTGGATTCGCGGAAATATAGGATTTATACGTGCTCTTCTGATTGCCAATTTTTGGGTTCGTTCCGTTTGTATGGAACAGTTAATGTGCATGGCTTTGTTTAGTATTTTGTCCATAACAAGCGTAAACCACAATTATCATCTAGTGGTAAACGAATAACTGTATCTAACATAAGGCTCTCTAATTACAAAATTAGAAATCGACGCAATTTATTAACACATAGCTATTTCATTTCAAGACATTTGGAAGCGAATGATTTTGGAAAACCAACAATATATGAATAATCTGGTATCCATGTGCTTTCTTTAATTAGAAATTTGTGACCATAACATTTTATATCCTATACTGTGATAAAGTTAATGTTTTTTTTTTTTTCTTTTCCTAGCTTTTGTCGATAAAGATGTTACTAACTATTAGCACAAAAGCACATATGTGTATATATATATATATATATATACTGTTAATGGAGTAATAAAAACTTCTAAAAAGCATAAAAACTCATAAAAAACACTCAGAGTGCAATATAAAAATGTTCACATAAACTTTCACACTAAAAACCGTAAAATTGAACACTAAAATCACACTATATTTCGAGCTGTGGCTCTTGGTCACGTGATAAAAATGAACTGAGCTCTGGCAGGCAGCTTCTGTCGTTGTGAGGCATAGAGATGTGACGTGGCAGCAAAACTGCCAACTTTGGCTGAAAAAAGTAGTTTGGCAAACCTGGCAGTATTACAGGGAGATGTTGAGGCCTGGAGGAATACGGGCTTTATGTAAAACTATTGCTGCCATCTCTACGTCTCTGAGTAAGGTGTGTTTAGATGGAGGAGCGGCATCTATGAGAATAAGAGAGAAACAGTTATCGAACGTGGCCTGGTGAAAATTGGCATGTTGTGATACCGGTAATGGGGAACAAATTTTAACTGAATGCCTGTGATTGTTCATTCTAATAGATACCTTAGTGGACGTTAGTCCAATGTAAAAAGCGGGACAAAATTGGCATTTAAGTAAATACACCACATTTGTGGAGGTACAGTTAAAAAAAGAGTGAATTTTAAATTCTGATTTCAGATTTGGACTAACGTAAGATGAGCATGGGGATATCAAGGCACAGGTTTTACATTTAGGGCGGTTGCACGGATACGAGCCAAGTGTCGAGAAGGAGGGCTGAGGATAATCAATATTTTTGCGAAAGATGCTTCTGAGGTTGCGAGCCGACCGGAAACATAGCCTTGGTACTGTTTGAAAAAATGATGCAGTTAGTTGATTTTGCGTGAGGATATTGAAGCTGTCTTTTAGGACAGGTTTGAGTCTTTCAATGCCTGGAAAGTATGTCACTGTGAAATTCAATGGATCAATATCTGCTGTTTTACGGGTCTTAGGAGTATGCTTCTGATGAGAGGCCTGGACTTTTGATTTTACTAGGGAAGGGGGGTAACCCCTGTTGACTAATTTGTCAGTTAATTGGGTGATGTATCTATCAAGAGCTGAGTCATTATTGCAGATTCGGTGACCTCGTAGTGACAAAGAAAAGGGTATGGCCTTTTTTATATGTGATGGATGGTAACTTTCGAAATGTAAGTACTGCTGTAGGTTGGTGGGTTTAACATGAATTGATGTCAGAAATTGCTTATTGATTAACTGAATTTCCACATCCAGGAAGACAGCTTGGGTACGGGAAACTGTGGATGTGAACTTAACTGGATAGTTGGTGTTCAACCTATTGAAGAAACTTTCAAATGCCGTAATACCATGGGTCCAAATGATAAAAATATCGTCAATAAATCTGCGCCACACCAACGGTGCTAAGGGTTCTGAAAGTAGGAATTCTTCTTCAAGTTTGGCCATAAACAGGTTGGCGTAAGATGGAGCCATTCTGGTCCCCATGGCTGTCCCCTTGACTTGAAGAAAATATTGACCTTCAAATACAAACACATTATGAGTGAGGACAAAAAATGCTAATTGGCAAATAAAATCATTGGAAGGAGTCTGAGCTAAGTTTGATTTATCTAAAAAGTAAGCTAAAGCTTCTAAACCCTTATTGTGGGGGATATTAGTGTAAAGCGAAGACACATCTAGAGTAACTAATAATACGTCATCATAAATGTTTAAGTCCGCAGACTTCAGAATTTCTAGAAAGTGAAAAGAGTCTTTAATATAGGAGGGTCTGGAAGAGGCTATGGGTTTGATATAGAAATCAACAAGGGCTGAAATTCTTTCAGTGGGGCTGCCATAACTGGCTACTATAGGTCGTCCTGGGCAGCCTGTTTTGTGTATTTTAGGTAAAAAATATAGAGAAGGTGTGCAGGGAGAAACTGGTGTTAAAAGTGTAATATATACACTTATATACACATATATTTATAGTATATATAAATTGCATTCCATCTAAAGATCGCGAGTTCAATTCCGGTCATAGTCAATAGATGCTTTCGGGCGTAAAAGTCCTAAGTATGGGTTCCTTCGGAAAGGAAGTAAAGCCGTGGGTCCCGTGTCATTTGCCGCATGTAAAAAACCTCAAGCCTGAAAGAAGAGGTCTCTGAGCAAATTTTGTTTGCTGTTTCACGCTCTGAATTGAAATGGACGCTGATGACCTTTGATGTTAAAGAGCGCCCGTAAATAAATAAATAATCTAACAAGTGTGAATTGTTACCTTTATTTTACACCCAAGTGCTTATTTTAGTGCATTTTAGTTCCTTTTTAAATATTTTACTTTATATAATTTTATGGTATTTTAAATGTCTTTTAAAATGAAAACTAAGCAAATTTTGGTTAATTGTTTAATGTCTTAATCCAAAATAATTTCATTATATATCTTAAAGGTATATATTTTAATGATGTGCAAACTTTTAAAAAAGCGGGGAAAAATGTGTAATGAGCAGTCTATTTGGATGTGGACATGGATTTATTGGCTCTTGGAGATTCTTGCACTTTGTGAACGCGTCTACTTGTTTTCTGGTTTGCATAAACGTTGGTACTGTAAAGTCTGTACGTTTTCGATAGACGTTGAATGGACTGAGGTCTTTAATACCCTCATACCTGAAATCTATAAGTAAACGGGCATGTCACAATATTGGATCTTCTCGTTCAATCCATCGCACATTAAACATTTCAGCCAGATATAGTCGAAAATGTCTGTATCGAATGATATCTCTGTACATGATTTCGATACTTTTTCTATACTTCGTTAATACAACAAATGTTAATTAATGTTGTTATAAGTAGCACAATTTAAAGTGGAAGAAATGCGTGTCTCATATATAAGCTTCTAAATAGTAGATCGTAGATAAGAGAGATTGCAAGCGCTTCTAAGCCCATCGGTTAAACCTTGTAATAAAAATGGAATGGCGACAATATGCCTGAATTACAAATATCTTTGTAAATGATGTACCAGAACAATATAACATGCTGAATGGCACTTTGAAGTAGACATTTGAGAACGTGTTATTGCATTAATTTTCAGCTTAATTTTCGTTTTTTTTGCATATAATAAAAAGCCACATTCCGCCATCAAAATGACATCCGTTCTGAGCCTGGCCAATAATAAAAAGAGTTTTGATAAATGTCGTGTGATCTGTCTGTTCATAAGTAACTTAGTAAAACAATATTGTACTTCAACGTCTTAGCATGAAAGTTGATTTCACATAACAACTTGGGTGTTATTTTTAAGTGGCACAAGATTGTTTGTTTCTTGGTTTAGTTTTTGAGCCAGTGAATGAAGTTTGGGACCATTTTCAGTTTGATCCTTTGTCAGTGCGAGATTGAAACTCTCACTCCACTAGCAATGTCTTAGATTGTTTAATAGATTTATTCAAAAACGATCAATAACATCTCTGTGATCATTAGGTTCCATTTATTTCAGTGGCAAATGGTCGGTAAATTTTGTTTAGAGGCCTCTTCTTTCAAGTTTCGGTTCTTTTACTCGCCGTATGACCTACCGCGACCTTGTGCATACCAGGCAAATATGTTGACTACTATATCCTAGCACCGACTTCATAAGCAACATAAAGAAACATGCTCTCTCAGTTTATCTGAGTGAGGAAATTAGGATATATTAATGCTGTCAAAATAATAAACTGAAAAAGTTGTATTTTATTCAGTGACAGCTCGTTTTTATATTGTTGCCTCCACATAAAGAGTTTAATTTCGAAATATTTTTGACTATCTACTATGCTTTGTGAGTGTAAACATATGCTTATACACAGTTATATCTATTTAATGATTTAGACCACTAATTACACACGGAAAGGCTGATAATGTATATTTTACCTTAAATACAATACGTCAGAGATACTACACCAGATGTATAATAGAAAAAAACTAACTTTTAAAAAGTATACTGAAGTACTTACACAAGATTCACTGTTTGTACATCATTTAATTACATGCGAGAATATTCCTCAGGCACTAGAATGACTTTTTAGAAAACGAAAGGCACATACGATAGTACCTAACCAATCGCTTCCATATGCGGAGCTAAGCATAACAGCAATTAAAGTAATAAGTTAAAATTAAAAACAAATGTTTATAGCTACAGACTATAAAACAAGTAACTAAACCGTACCATTAAATGTAACGTTGAAAAATTGGTTTAACTAAACTAAGTCTCAAAAATTATATTTAGCAAATGGCAATGCTCGCTGGGTCGCGCATCCTTCTGAGTTGCTATGTAAGCGGGGTAATCAATCGACATACATTTCTCCCCGTCCTGGATATTGCTCACTGTTTTGGCTGTATTTGATATCTCAGAGTATAAAATGTTCTACCGTCGCAATAAAAACTGCTATGAAACATGTGGCAACCGCATTCATTCTAACGGGATTGAGCTGTAACAGAGGATACAGGTATAAGAATCATGCGAAGCAGCGCTCTAATACCAATAAATTCGTTTGTTGTCACTGAGAAATTGTTTAAATTTGAGTTAAAAACGAAAAAAATGTGAAATTAATAGTTGCGTTATCCACTGCATAAGTATTGGTGCAGCCGGGCTCTACTTGCTGCACCTGAAAAGCCGGTCTTGATTATATTTAATAAAATATTTTAGAAACTTAATTAGAAACTGTGATAAATTTTGGTGGGTTGACCATTTTGAGATCTATGAGCAAAATCAGAGAATTACCAAAAACTTGAAGCGATGTATACGGGAGGAGCAGATGCGATTTGTACGTTGTTATTTAATTTACAATTACGAAGAGCGCACAGTTTGGCCCTTGGAGGTGCTAACTTCTGAAAACATCGATCGCTCTTGTGGAAGGAGAAATTATGGAACACCAGCAGCTCAAAGGTACAGAATAGCAGCAAAGTTGGGCAAAAAACCAGTTCTTCGAATTATTCATGAACATTTAAACATGAATAAGGTTAGTTAGTGCAAGATGGGTGCCCAGATTCTTTCCTCAGTCCAAAAGCAGCAACGAGTCATCTATTGTCAGACATTTTTGGAAACCTGCCTTGGTAACGAGAGAGAAGTTCTGCAAAACATTGTTACAGGAGATGAAACTATGGTCCTCTACTATGATCCCTTCTCCAAAAGAGAATCAATGGAGTGGCATAAACCTGGCGAAGCAATGCCTCTAAAGGCCAAGGTCACTCAGTCAACCAAGAAGATCATGGCCACAATCTTTGGAACTGTGAAGGAATACTCTACATTGACCTCAAGGAGAGGAACAGAACAGTAAATGGGGAGTACTATGCTGGCCTACTGGACAGATTATGTGCTTCCATTAAGGAGAAAAGACGAGGAAAGCTGAGTGCTGGTGTGCGCTTTCTTCACGACAACGCGCCTCTGCACGCAGCTCATGTTGCAAAGGAAGCTGTGAAGAAATGTAGAGCTTCAAGGAGGTCGACCATCCACCCTACATCCAAGATATAGCTCCCAGTGACTTTCCTCTTCTCGCAACTCAAGAAGAACCTTCGAGGAAGGAAATTTAAATGTGACGAAGGAGTGATGGATGCTGTTTATGCCCATTTTGCAGACGAAACTACTGACTCTTTGGGGGGGGGGTTGAAATGTTAATTAATTCAAAGATGTGAGAAGTATTACTATATCGAAAAGTGAAATATAATTTTTGTTTTTATCATACCTAGAAAATGGTTAGGACAGAAATTTATGGACTTACTTGCTGGCAATGAAGCCGCTAACTACGTCCTGTTTGTCACATAAGAACTATGAGAGGTGCTGTCTCTATAAATCAGCTTGTAATCTTATTCTGAGAAAATTAACCACTCAAAGTTATTGTTGAACATTTGTATCCTAGAGCAAAAGTTTATCTAGACGGTTGAATGACATCATTTTGAACCTTTGAAATTATGAAGCTTCTAGGGTAAGAATTAGAAAAAACTCCTCACAGGAAGAGGTGTGAAACTAATACTGCCACTTATTACCCTATTTAAAAACGGATGATAAAGGCGGCTCTAGAGATAGCAATTAGAGACATGCTAGAAAAGACCTAAAGAAACCACCCATCGCACCGGGCGAGAGAGAAGAGACAAGAGACTTGGTCGACCCGCCTCGGGACCCTGTCGAGCCGCCGAAATACCAATTACCGTCATCAGTTATTTGGCTTCAGTACTCAAGCAAGGTAAATAATGAGCCATTACTATCATTGATACTCTTAATCGGGCCTCCCCCTGAAGTATCAAATATAATATCAATAAAACGTTCTAACAGCTGAGTAAAGTACTTTCTTTTATAAAAATCTACCATAATTCTACTAGGGCTTCGTTCCCCATTGTTCGCACCAAGTCTCTGTGCTGCGTATGTCCTAACGGGGCTTGCAAAGTTGATCGTGACAATAATATACTCAATTTCAATTTTGAAATAATGAATGTTTGAATAATACAGATAGTATATATATTTTATATCTTAAATTTTATCACATATTTTATATCTTAAATTCTATTACGGTAACTAGGAAGTGTAAATCTAGCAGCAGTATACATTTTACACAGTATCTCAGAAAATTTTAAACCTATGAATATGAAATTTTTGTAAAATCTTAAGAAAACTTAACCAAAGATGGTTTATAAATTTTAATTCTCCAGTGCACATAAAACATTTTCTTTAAATATTTTAAGCAAAAAAAAAAAAAAAATCTTGTTAAAAATTGATAATGCTGTGACATAATGCATTTTTCTTATAAACTATTGGTGAAATTGGAATGGTTTTTTTTCCCCCCACATAAACTGCAGTCAAACATGCTATCCTAGGGACTAGAATGTATCTATGCTGGTTACTTGAAAATAAATTAATTTTAAAATTTTGAAAAAAAAAAAATTGAATTATTTTTCACTTATTGGTGTGGATTTTTATCAACTAATAGTGATATTTGAATACTTCTAGTTACCATACTTTACATTTGCATACATTCTGTTTGTGCAAATTTGCAACAAGAATGGACCAACCAATCCTGAGAAAAATGCACATTTATGTCAAAATTTTAAGTTGTCAGGAAATTAGATTTATTTTTGTTTAAACTTTTAAAAAAATATGTGTACAAGAATTAAAATTTACAGATCATCTTTATTTAATGGTTCTTAACATTTCATAAAATTGCATAGTGATAGCTTTAAAACTTTCTGAGATACGGTGTAAATGTATACTGCTGCATTATTTGCTAGATTTTATCTTCCTGGTTACCTCAACATATTACTTATAGTACTTGGACTTGTCTACCATATTCTGTATTTAAAAACAAGCACTGGGTTCTTTCCTCATAAAACTGCTTCTCCACATTCACTCATGGCACTGTTTTACACTGAATGTAATACTCGACCGTTTTTGAAAAACGTTTATTCCCTGATAAGCTGCATAGGTTAAACCTAAAACGGTGTCTGATTGGAACATTGCTTAAGTTCCTAGGTAATTCAGTTCGAAGCTTTAGCGACCACTGTCAGGTGCATGTCGCCTCCCGAGGGACCTTCAAAGGTGAAATTCGCGTTTGTAAAGCGGAAATTAATTACGAAACCACAATGGCTGACTTAAGTGACGGTAGCTTGGCTCCTTTGCCTTGTTTTCCGCGGTTGGCTGCCCTGTCTTGCATCTGGAGAGCGGTACTTGCTCTGAGGACCCTTCACCTAACAATGGAAACACGAGTGGCCCGCGGATTAGTCGATATGATTGTACCCCTCGCATCCTTCTCATTAGACTGTGGTGTAATGACGAGCAAGTTCATTTATGGAATCAATGTTGGCACCATTCGGCGGAAAGAACGGGCAATAAAAGGCCAACGCTGTGGTAAACATCGATAAAATGTCTTCTTGCAGAGCGTTTCTCGCACAGGGGTTCGAGATATGAAATTTATACGCTACAACCTACAAACGATATTGGAAATGTAGTTTATTGCAGTCCGGCGTTCCACGTTGACGCTTTTATAGATATGATTGACTTTAATAAAGCTAAACGTGTCACAAATAATATGTCCTGTCATATAAACCAGCGATGTACACTTTTTTCCTGTCTACAAGAACTCCCAATTTTAGTGCATACTTGAGCTATAGGGAAAGAAAAACATCCAATAAGAGAATAAATATTAGCTTTCAATGAAAGTTCGTTTCGTTTTGATTAGTAAAGTTTCTACCATACACTAAGGTTAACTGAACTAATGTTAAGTAGAACAATTTCTTATATTTTGTGGTTATTTCTGGAGAATTAAGTTCAAAATACTAAAGGGCATTAATGCATTATGGCTAGAGACCCTCAATATTTTGTCCTTTGGAATATTTAGCTGAAATATCTAAGCTTTGTATAGGAAATATGGGCGATTCCTTGTAAAATCCACAGAAAACTACAATAATTGCCTTAAAGTATAATATATTTTAAACTGACCACCTCTGCGTTCTAGTGGAAGCGACTGCTAATCTAGAGGTTCTGGATTTGATTCCCGGTCACGTCAAGCTATAGGGGTGAGGTTATTTTTTTTCCACACTAGGAAGGTGAATGCCAGATAGCTTAAAGGCGTCAAGTACTCCCATCATTATTTCATTTCATTAATTCATACACACTCTGTTCAGTTACCCATGGGTTTAAAGAACTCCCGTGGTGCACCATAACCATATCACCTTCACTGGGACAAAGTAGCGGCGCTCAAGGGCGTTCAGGTCACAAAACTCTGGTACAACATCGCCATGCCAGAAGAAATGCCCACAAGTTAATGAGAACTGAGCTTGCATTGAAGCTAAATATATATTTGTATGTAATATAGCATCAATAAATTTGATAGTTTTACGCCAAAATTTACATTTCTTTACAAAAATTGTAATTGGCAAGACATAGTCATTATTTCATTGCATACAATTAGAAGAGATTTAGTTGTAAGCATATATGAACGATTTTCCCACAAACGCAATGCAAAATATAAGGGAAAAATACACATTTGTAAACTATTAAGACAAATAAACATAATTGTGAGATTTTTTCTCCAAGGTAAACTAGTGTTTAAAAATGCCAGTACTTACAAGTAAACTCCTTAAGCTGTCTTGCACTACGATAAAAAATATCACACATCCAGCACTGTCAAATCAAAGTAGTAAAACTGATTTTTCCCTTTGACCGGCATGATCATTTGTGCATGACAAAAAAAAAAAAAAAAAAAAAAACGCATACTCCAAGTATACGAGTAGTTAAAGAAATTATTTTATATTTTATAATTCAGATGATATTTTTTTTTTCCTGCTTTCCTTAAGGAAATTAGTCAAATGCTAATTAATTAATTTATGTTCCTGTTAGCATTTGATATTAAATGACACACACATACACACACATATATATATTTATAATATATTTATATTTATAGAACACATGATATCAGCTATGTAAACTTTGCTTTTACTTGTCAAGCATGTCTTCGAAATTGCCGATTATCACAATTGGATGACATTAAAATAAGACAATTAACGGATTCAGAGAAAAACTGCGTTCACATAATCACAATCTCTTATACTGCTATATTGTAAGTGGAAAGACAGCGATAATTTGTAAGCTTGCTTACTGTCAGGTTTCGTATGTACTGATGTACTGACTCAAATTTGGAATATGCGACATGGTAGTGGTAAATAACGAATTTCAGTGTGCTAATGTTAGCATAAGTATAAAGCAAATAAGACGTCCACACCAGAGAGATTTGTTATCTAACTTTTGTTCCTGTTGGTTAGGGCAGGTAAAAAGTTAGAACAATGTGATATAATCTTTCTAGCGTGGGCGCTCTACTTTCAGTTTATCGCAATGAGATCGCGCTCATTTTCGGAAGTAAAAGACGTCTCTTGACTATGCTTCTAAATCGGTAGGACCGAAGTATTCCCTGCCAACCCGACCCACTGTTAATATTTACGTATTTTATTGCTAATGTTTAACAATGGTTTTAAGTTTATTCAATTTCTTATACGTAACTGGAGCTTGTACGATGAAGCCATTTAGAAATTACCATAATTCCAAAGTAGCATTATATATGTTTTATTTTTGGTTAAACTAAAATTTTATGAAGTGTATAAACTTGTTAATTGATTTAATGCTTTAAAAGGCAAACATTAGATGTACGTTTAAATTCTCTTGTTTGAAAGTTATATTGCTGATTGCATCATTACAGGATAGCCATTTTTCAAATGGCAATATTAGCTTTGGATGTTAATTATATTTTTTTGCTGAACGTGAAATATATTACAGGGTGTTCTCTTTTCAGCACACTTCTTAATCTAAATATTGACAACGAAGTCAAAAATGTCGTGAAAATACAGATAATAAACACTTACGGACTTAGAAAGGAGGTATAGCTGCCATAGAAGTGTGTTATTTGCTAAAATTTCAAATATTTATCTCACAAATATTATTTGAATATTTCACTAAAATATATAAAAAAAAATTACTTGGGTGAAATACTTTGGAAACACTAAAGTAGGATATGCAGGAAAATAGGCAATATTAAAATATGTAGTGTTTTATGGGATTGTCAAGTGTCTAGACAAATCAAATATTATATAATATCAAGTAAGTCCGTCAAAGATGCCATTTTGTTTCTATTTCATTTCTGTAGCGTCAGATAACATGTTCAATTATTAGCCTGCGTTTGGTCATAGTGGGAACGTGCATAGAAGATTTTATAATATTCTATTTTTGTTTGTTGCTATATTACGTATGCAATGCCCATTAAGAACTCATACATTTAGCATAGTTGCAGACCATGCGGAATGATGTCCCATGAATAAGTTATTATCTCATCTACCAAATAAAAATAAGCGAAATCTTCTACTCGTTATTCGTATAAGGTGCCCTCTCAAGAAAAATAGTAGTCTATGGATTTCTTATTTAAATCATTCCTGGTTAACAAAGTTTACCCTTTATTTAAAATGTTAGTTACTAAATTATATTTCCAGAACAAAAATATATATCGTTTTTAGAAAGTATCATAGGAAAATCTGCGTCGGGCAACAGAAATTACAAACAGGAAAAAATGACTATATAGATCGCATGCAAAAACCACTGCATACCGGACGCTTGAAAATAACAAGCTATCCAAAAAACTTCTAAGACCGGATATTACACTAAATTGGTGGAAATGACAATGATTACCATAAGTATAACACCAGAATAAAACCCCTTCAATTAATTAGCCTACAGGACTTGTGTTGATCATTTGTTACAATTGTTTTAACACATGTAAAGACCCAATTAAAAGAAAAATACAATTAAATTTTTTCAGCATAACTTCTAGAGCTTCATGAGGACAGACCACAATGACGGGCCAAGATTCCAGAGAAAGTGATACACATAAGAAATCAACCAACTTTTCCCTGGTTTTCTGTTTATGTTTTCTTTCACTCGGCAATTAATAATTTTAGGCAATCTTCATCATGTATAGTTTCTAGATGTCCACATCTCTTGAGACCGCCAGGAGTGGCCGAGGTCGTTAAGGCGCGGACTTTTGAGCGGAAGGTCTGAGGTTCGAATCCCACCAGGACCGTCTCCCCTGACTGAGGTTTTTCTCAATCTTCATGACTGGCAAATACCGGGGAGGTACCCTAAACTTAGGCCTGAAACTTTTCCTTCCTTAAAAATCCTTTCCCAATTTATCATTTCATGTATGACCAGTATTCACCGCCTGTGGTGCCACAGTAGTAAAAACGGGCGTTAAACACTATTAAAAAAAACAGCTCTTGATTTATGCTTAATATACTCTGAGTTTTTATATCTTCCCAAATGAATTTAACGTGTATATGTATATAAATGTACCTTGTTTACGACAGGTCTGCTATTTTTTGGAGGAAGGGAGAGAGAGAGAGATTCACCAGGTTTCCATATAAGAGCATAAAAATTAGTTAATTAATTTTTACATGGATGAAAAACCAAATATGTTGCATATCTAATCGCTGAAAGGAGGTGATTATAGGTTTTAGCTATAAACCTTTCCCGCCTACACGATATTTTCCGCCTCGGTTATTAGGCGTATGGAAGTCCACGACGCTGCTACTTCAGCGCCACTTCCTTCTCCCCTTGTCAAGTCCCTGAACGCCTCTGTCTGAACTTTTTCCCTGTCGTTCCTGTTGCAGTATTCATTTATTCGCGAAGATGAGTTGTCAGTTGACTCTAGAGCAATGCAAACATGTGTAAATGCCATTTTAAAAACGAAACAGCCGATCGTGTGCATGGAGAATTTATTCAGAACATTCCTTATCAATTGTAATTCACTATATTGTGCACAAATATGAATCTGCTGGAATAGTGCAGAACAAGAAACACGAACAAAATCGTGAATGTGAAATTGGCGCAAATCTTGAACGTTAGCCAACAGAATTTTCCTGAAACAGCGCTCAGATGCGCTCGTGCGTGTTTGGCGCTTGACAGGTAGGCTTTACATTTTTATACTTTTAAAGATGACTGTTTATTATACATTATGATCAGAACTTTCCCATGAATTTCCTTAACGGATAATGTGTCTTCAGGTAGGCGGCTTGCCAGCTATGTTCAAAGGTCTTGATAGCCAACTCGGAAAAATAGAGAAGTAAAGAAGCTAAAGGAAAGAAAAGAGAAATGCAAAAGCTTAAGACAGAGGAGGAGCGGAAGACTGATGGAGTGGGAGAAGGAAGGATACCGAAGTTAAATAGGGGATCTTATCTGGAAATTGGATATTAAACCCCGGTTTAAGCTTCTCGCGGAGTGCTTCTGTCACAGGGGTTCAGCGTATAGGTGGTACTTCCCTGTTTCATTAATATGGTAAATTTACTTTAGAACAGTTCCATCTTATGAGGAGCTTATTGCGGGCGAAATGAATAATTCCCTCCGCGATAGGGCTGTCCAATGAACAGATAACCCGCTCAAGATACAACTTTTTAAAAATCAACAGAAAAAAAAACAGTGGCTAACTGTCGGTGCCTGCTTGCTGAAACAGACATTCTGGATTTGATTCCCGAGGACTATTCTGAACTTGGTACATCTGCAGTGGGCTTCATTAGCCTTGTGAGGGGGTGAAGTGACAGCCATACAATTGTTATCACCACAATTTGGTTTATTTACGTACGCTCTTTAACATCTCAGGTCATCAGCGTCCTATTCAATTCAAAGCGTGAAATGGCCGATAAATTTTGCCCAGAGACCCCTTATTTCAGGCTTGAGGTTCTTTATCGTGCCGCAACTCTACGACAGGGATCCACGGCTTTACTTCCCTTCCCAAGGAAGCTAGGATTTTTATGTCCGAAAAAATCTATTGATCCTGGCGGGATTGCACCCGCAATCTTGAGTCTGTGAGGCAAATATTACTACGAGAGCACCAGGACTGACAAGGTAGCGTTCAGTTTGGATAACAAACAGAAAATAAAACTTTACATTAATAATTTATGAACTAAATTCCTTACGTACGAAATGTCGCTTATAAAAGTATAGTATACAAAATATTTTATAACTGGAACGTGCATTCACAACTTCTGTACGTCCACCTTGTTGGCCTATCATAACATAGAGTCGAATCTTCATGTTTGCGACCTCATGACAAGTCCATGGAAAACTCCCATGATGTAGTTGCATTTTTTTTTATTCCGGTAAACTGTTTCTCCAAACGTATTCATAATAAATAGTTGTAGAGATTAATATTGAGGTTATGTAGCATCTCATTGAATCTTTCGAAAAATGTTCTGGGTGTCAGTGGGACATTAAACAGAGCGAACTATATCTGTAGCTCTTTGTCATTCACCGTTAGTTTTTGTAGCATTGAAATGTTGTGAGGAAATACGTGCATATGTGCATAGAGTACGTGGGCTAATCATTAAAGACTGAGAATTATCTTTTTAATTACGAAGTGCACTAAGATTGGTATGAAAGTAGTACCCATCGTATGCACTGGGCTTAACGTTTTTGGAAGACGTGCTTGAAACCGTTTTTTGATATCTCTACAGGATTGCCTCCTCCTTTTTCACGGTAGCCGTTGAAGAACCAAATCGCTGGCCCCACAGCTCGTTTTTGGAGACGAGGGAACAGAAAAGGGCACAAGGAGATAGATCCAGGCTTTATGGCCAAATGTTGAGCAAAAATATTGCAAATGCGAGGCGTGCATTATGATGGCGAAGTCGCTAACTAAATGGATGCAGGTCAGGGCGTTTTTGTCTGATGTGTTCGGGCAGGATGCTCAAATCAGTCTTGTAATTTTCCCCATTAATCGTTGTTTGCGTGGGATCTTCTGTTGATAAACCACCCACTACAGTCGAAGAACAAAATCACCATAATTTTTCCTACCGACAGAAAACAGCTTTGGCCTTCTTTGGTGTTGGAGAACTAGGCCATTTCCACACTGAGCTCGCCTGTTTGCTTTCGAAATCGTAATGGTGAAGCCAAATCTCATGGAATTTAGAAATGCCTCGCTGTTACTCTGTCAGAAACCTCCACTCCACCTTCTTCTGTTCAGGCGCCGGCATCTCGGCATCCGTCTGCTATGGATGCATCTCTTGTGCATAATGGTGAATGCACTATTATGGGAAATATGTAAAATGTCTTCCATTCTATCCATTGTTATTCTTCAAATTTTTCGAACAACGACTGCAGCTGTGTTAATCATTGTCTCTTTCAATGCAGTGGTCAAAGTATCTGGACCACCCTTTTGTTTTGAAACAGGGTCCTTCTTAAACTCTTTGAACTACCGAAGTACAGTGAATTTTTAAATTAAGGTTGAAGTACACATTTTGGATTAATGAATGAGTGATACACAAATTATTTATCTTGAAATCGAAGATTCATAATGTACAATTAAGTTGTTATATATTTTTTGATTTTTAAATTCTATTAAATATAAAATACCATATTTAGTACTTGAATTGTACTTCCAAAGTTTTTATTTAAAGTTAGCCACAAGAAAACCATATACAACCTATATACTGGTTTTTTCCCCCAGTTCCTTCCCGGTAAGTACTTGTTCACATTAATTAATGTTTCATTAATTTTAACATCTTATACTTAAAAATGCAATATTTGCATTTGCACTCAGTTGTTTTCCTGTAGTAGAATGCTAATCCTACCTGAAAAATGAGTATTTGGCCTCTTCAAGAATGAACAGTTAATACATGTATAATTTGTCAATTTCATGGCAAGAAATGCATTGTGAACCTTTATGGGAATTTGACATAAGGAAATTTTTCATCTTTTAATCTTCAGCATTGTAAATATAAATTATGTTAGTCCTGGTTGACTAGCGTAATCATCTTGTCTCGTAGACCCAAGATCGGGGGTTCAATCACTGCTAGGGTCCATAGATTTTTCGGGTGTAAAAATCCTAAGGAAGGGAAGAAAAGCCGTGGATCCCATGTCCCACATTTACGGCACATAACAAGCCTGAAAGAGGAGACTTCTGAACAAAATTTATTGGTCGTTCCACTCCCTGAATTTAATGGGACGCCGATGACTTGAATTGGAAAAGTGTGTTGGTAAATAAGTCAAATCAATCAATCTAACTTATAAGAAAATGTATATATTAACGATATATACATATCGTGTTATGCCCGTTTAAGCGTCTATACATAAATTTTCCCTTTCAGGAGTAGTTTATTTCTAGAAGGTTTAAGTCATTAATTAAATACCTTGTTCTGACGGTCGCAGCGTTTTCCAGAGTATTCTATTCAGTTTTGATATCTGCATCTGAGGAGCAGAGAGCTCTTCCTTCTACAAAGTAACATTTCACTCTTATTTTCCTTCATATTATGCAGAAATAGTTTTTACTTGCAAACAGAAGAGCTTAAATAAATAGGTAGAGAGAATTTTTTATAAGCACCAAACAGGATGATGTGTATGCTAATTTATTTCCTCGGAACATAACACAAATGTAGTAAATAAAAAGATGTACAGATAGATGCAAAAGCAATTTAGAAATGGAATTTATTTCAGCTATAACTCAAACACATTTGTAAAGTATTTACCTCCGCGTGGTTATATCTTTGTTGGCATGTGTAAAGAAAGATTTCATATTTGCCCCATTTATTTTAGTTCCTCCGTTAAAGCATTTGTCCTACGACGTAATCCTTTTTATGAAGTTTTTATTCAGTATTATTTCTTAACACTAGAATGCCCTAACTTCGAGTACCCCTTAAAAAGTCCGTTAGCGGCCAATTGACCGCTAATAATTTCATATGTATTTTAAATCATTTTTCTCGCTGAAAACTAACCATTTCTTGCTTATCGCCTTCTAGCCTGTTGGGTAATATATAGGAAACAATTTTGCGAGCCAGGTTCGAATCCAGTTTGCGTTTATCTTCCGGAGTGAGTTTGTATATACTTGGTGTCTGCTCAGTATCACATATTTATGTGCTTTTCTTTCTCAGGCCGATGAAATTTCATATTTACCAGAAAATTGTAGTAATGCAGGGGAACACTATGGCTTCTGAGCTGCTAAACAGATTCGAATCCAGCTTGAATCGAGCTTCTATTGTCAGATATTTTTATGTTCATGGGTTTTGTTCACGCATCACGTATGTTTAGCGCTTTATGTCCCCAGGCCGCTTTGCCTATTCATTTAATTTGTTGCATTCACACATTCGTTCATTTTTTTGTTCATCTTTTATAGGGTATCTCAGTCTAAATGCTTTTTAATGAAAAAGAGTGAATTATTTTTTATTTCTTGTGTTCTTGAAAATAAGAAATGTTTTATTGTACGAATTGGATTTGCTATGTAATGAAAATTGTTTAAAAAAGGGGGTGAACATAAGTTATAAAATATGGGTTATATCTATAAAGAAAGCTGTTACATTGAAACATTCTCAGAGATATTGGTATGACTCATTTCGCAGACTTTTTTATTATATGAAAAACTTACATTACCTTATTTGACATGTCTTGCGTTTAGCGACCTTAGATGTTCCTTTTTCCCTATAATCAGCCATGAGTGATTGGTGACAGTAGTCGAAGAAAGCTACGTGAAAATGAAAAGCTAAGTGAAATTTTAGACACGGATACATGAGCTGATAAAAATGACTCACGCACTACGCTACAATGAGTTGGAAACATGTTTGTTGTTCAGTGATGATTATTGTCGGTTACACCTACGCAATAAACCATGTAAGAAATATGGGTAATGTTAGATTAATGGTAAATTTGCTATTATTTTAAAAAGTTGCGCATTTAATGCATGAAAAATATATTGGTGAGCTAAAGGGATTGGTAATTGAAAGGGATTAAAAATCACAAAACCATAGAAAAAATATTTCCTAAAACTCTGAAAGCATGGGCGTGGTATAGTATCAAATATACTCCCAGTTTATCCCTGAAATAAGAGTTTTGTACAGCTTATGTTGCTTCCATTTTTCTTTTAAACCCAGGAAGTTCCACGGAATGTATAATATTGGCCAATGGATCAAATGAAGGATAAAACGTTTTTAAAGATTGGCATTTATTTTTTAAATACTTTGAAAAATAAAGTCAAATGAAGAAACCTCAAAAATATTTTTAGACTATGTATTATTTGGAAAGATAGCTTGGAAAAGCAATAAGATACACAAAAGTAGGTAAAAGTAATTTCTTTTGTTGAAAAACAGTGTATTTTAAAAATGGGACAAACAATCATTCAAGTTCTGTGCTGCTTACGTTCAGCTGCAAACATGGGTTTTTTTTTTCTGTATTTTAGGTAACATGGTAGTTATTTTCACAAACAGTTAAAGTAATGTTTTATTTAACAATTAGATCCCCCCTTTTTCATACAGCTTTTTTCCATTAGTGTTCTTTGTTATACAATAAATGCCTCTATCTCTTGTTTTGTGTGTGGTCGGTACTGATGGTGTAGTGGTAACCATATTTGCCTTCTGAACACAAGGTTGCGGATTCAAACCCGGCCAGGATCGATGGATTTTTTCAGGCGTAAAAATCCTAAGTATGGCTTCCTTCGGAAGGGAAGTAAAGCCCTGGGTCCCGTGTCGTACATTTACAGCAAGAAAACGAACCTCAAGTCTGAAAAGAAGAGGCCTCTGAGCAAAATTTGTCGGCCGTTTCACGCCCTTAATTTAATGGGGCGCTGATGACCTGAGCTGTTAAAGAACGTCCATAAATAAATCAAATCAACCAATCCTGTGTTGCTACACACTAGAATGTGATATGAATCAATTTTGTTACAATGAAAATATAATTTATTAATTTATATAATGTGTGTGATATTATTATACTTTTGCTATATAGTTTCAGTTAGTTATAGATTTATCAGTATAGAATGCAGATATCTTAAAACATTTGTTTAAAATAGTCTGCAAAACCGAACAATTAAAATCTGGCAAATAAAACATGCAATATTTAGGATAAAATTGTGTCTTGTTTATAAGCCAGTAAAGAAACGTGATTCTATATGTAGATGCGTATGTGTAAGACAACAAACACGTTTTTTGAAGCAATTTAAGAGAGGTGCTCTTTTAAAGGGAGCCAAAATAGATATTTTATGTTTATTTTTATATATATATATATATATATATATATATATATTCAGAGTATGATATACCTGTATATTTTCATTGCTTATTTTATATGCGTTTTAAAGCTGTATGCTAATTCTAGCTATTTTTTTTTGTATTGAAAATTATTTGTCGAAACTTTTTCTACGCTGTTCTGGATTATTCGCTCAGTTAAGCATCAACATTTTTCTAAATATTTGCTTTAGCAAGAAATTTCTCTTTCTAATTTTCGGTAAACAAAAAGAAACAAAGCCATTAGTAACAAGAATAAGATATGGAGGGATATTAGCCTCAGGGGTTATGATTTTTTATTTGTTTTACAAATGTGATTTTTAATAATTGAAAGAATAACCTTTCCCATACAAATGCCCCATTATATCGGATATTTTAAATATAAAAGTTAACTTTTACCAACATTTTAACAGAGTAACTAATTAGTTCAATGAAAAAAGTTTGTAACTACCATTCGAAGTTATTTTTTAAAAAGGTATAAATACAGAATTTTAATTTAAAAGTGTATGATCGTAATTTAAAATGGTGTAACTTTCTTAATATTTAATCCCATTTCTTTTTTCATACGAAAAATTGTTCATAAATACGCCTTGCAAGAATCGTCTATTTGCAATAGTTTCTAATATAATGGACAAATGAATATTGCTAAATTCAACATTGGCTTATTTATATTCTAAAAGACATTAATTTTTCTAATATTTTAAATATAAAAGGATATATTGTTCATAAGCTAAATTTTATGTGAATCACCACACTCAAAGTACTTACAAGATGTTTCTCTATTTATTATTTTTAATTTTAAAATTAAGATGGATATACGTTATTTTTATCACATTTGTTGACATTATTCTTCAATCGAATAATTCTAATTTATATCTTTCTACTTTTGTTCACGAGTTTAAAATGGCTTGTTTAACTCTGAAACAGATCTTGTCAGTCATGCGCCATGGATATTGAACGTTAACGCAAGAACGTTGGTTTGTTGCTGTCTATTTTCCATTAAATATGAAAATTACACCGACGTAATGCATTTGTGAGTATGTAAACATTACACACAGCTAACCCATTTTTCACAAAAAAATGAAGCATGCAATGTTTCTGAGGTAAACCTTTCATTTCATATCTGTGCCACCAAAAGACTAGGGGAAAGGTGTTATTTATACATGAACTGTATGTATTAGTAAAGCTTGGAATAGGACCGGCGTTATTAAGCACTAAAGCGCGTGCTCTCCCCCTTAAGTCTCTAATGCTTTCATTTCTCAAATACATGTCAACCATTGCGTGACAATCCAAATTTTAGTCTCTATGTTGCAGAATAAGAGACAAGTGATACATAGCCAAGCAAGGCAAGTAAAATATATGAATTATTTAAGTTTTGTGAGTCCAGAAACAAAATTATATAACTATACCTTTTAAAAAACTACAAAGCGTCTTGCAGCAGTGACACAATTCATAGGTACAATTGCCAGAATATTGGCAACGAAGCTAGCGGAAGAAAATGGCCATAAAATGCATAATATTAAAGTTATTCCAAATAAAATTGAATTGCATGATAATTACAATATGTTGTTAAGATACAGGTCCATAAATATTGCAGAATAAGCAAGGAAATTTTAAAATGAGGAAAATTACATTATTTTTGCAATAGTGAGATTAAATACGAAGGCTCGAGAGGAATATTGAGAAAAATAATTATATAGGATTTGCGTTTTAAGACATTTAAAAAAAATTGCTGTACTTTCTAATCCAGCGAGATATTCTGGCAAAACTGGTAGAGCTTATCTATGATTCATGAAAAGTAATAAGGAGAAAGCATAAGAGACCTGCATGTTTAAGTAGGTGTGTGGTTAGGTTTGTTTCACTGGTCTATATATTACAGTTAATGGCCATGTTTCAAATGACAAACATTGCTCCAGTTTACAAACAAGGGGACTGTACACTCAATTATTGCTTCAATGTTTATGTACGCTGCAGTAGTACCATATCTCCAGCTATCCTTACTAATAGAACGTATCTAAATAAATGTAAAATACTTTATTTCCGAACATATAATTCCATATAAGCTTCCCTTATGGATCTTACAAAAATCTTTGAAGGCAGAGTCTACTTTCAGTAGTGTAGTTTTCCGCATCAATTTATGCCCCCTAAGTTTACTCCGTCCTCTTGAGAAACCTCCTTCGCCTTCATGAACTATCATCATCCCTCCCCATTGTGAGTGTATCTACTTATTTGATCGCACTGACTGCCACCTCATATGTTTGTCGCAACATTCTTCCGCTGTTATACTTGATATTTTTAACACTACGGCGTTATTAGTTAACTGCACTGTGCTACCAGAAAGCCTGCATCGAATGAGATGTACAAACTGTTTAAATAAACTGCCTTCCCGGCAGATCAAGGGAAGGGGAATATTTGCCGAAGGTCACAGATGTATTCTATAAGCATACGGTGTACGTAGAAAGTATTTTATAAAATAATATTAGCAATAATAAAGGATTAATAAATTTATTGGTATTAATTCAAAAAGGATAACAATAGCTTAGAACTTAATACAGAGCAATTGGCACTATAACAAAACATAATAAAACTAAACATTCCCCTGAAGAATAAATATTTAAACTTTCTTTGTAAGAAAATAATCGTTTAACAGCAGAACATAGCATATTATGTCCAATTGTATCTACACATATCCCAAAAAGGCCTATCCTGCTATATCAAATGGTAACCATTTATACCTAAGGTCGCGGGTTCAACCCCTTCCGGTTTGATCAAGATGGATTTTTATGACATAAAAATCCTAAGTATAGATTCCTTCGAAAGGGAAGTAGAGGCATTGGTCTCATGTTTATGGCACGTAAGTATCTTTAAGCCTGAAAGAAGAAGTCTCTGAACAAAATATATTAGTTGTTTCACGTCCCGAATTGAATGGGACACTAATGAGCAGAAATGATAAAGACCGTCCTTAAATAAATAAAATAAATAATATCACAAAAATATTACTAACATATTTAAAACAATACCAACATAGCTATATAAAAGTCCCAAATGAAAAGTAATTAGCATATTATGTCAAACACCACAAGAACAATTACTAATGCAAATGAAACAGTTTCCAAAATGAAATGCAGTTAAATATTAAGCAGGAACTTATAATATAAAACTGATAGCCGTTTGTTTAAAATAGATTTAAACAAGTCTCTGGAAGGATTACGAAATGGAATCGCGATTAGAAATAAAATTATAGGATTGTTTTAGGACAGTGTCTGGATGATGTAGAATATACGGTAAGGACAATTAAATAGCAATGTGAGAAATGAGGCTTTCAAATAAAGTGAATTAAAACAAAACCGCACGTGTGTGAAGATTTAGTTCAACTGCTATATTAATTGAAAATGTCATAAGAATTATAATGGAATGTCAATATCTAGCAATAATAATAATTACTCAGAAAGGTACCCAAGAAGCAAAGAAATGTGTTGGTGCTTTAACCTGGATTCTCAGAAGTAAGTGTTTTACAAACAATTTTAAAATTCACTGTCTAAAACATTTTGACATATAATTGCGAGGCTTGGAAGATCTGCATAGAAGTTGAAGGTAGAAGAGATGGGTTTCCTGTGCAGGTACGTGAGATGAGTCCCCAACAACAGTACCATGCGTTCCATTTATAGCCGAACCATAGATTGCATATATGCGTAGTTCGCATGCACTGCAATGACCTCGGCATTATTCTAGTAGCGCACTAGCGTGAATGACCCGCTCAAAACTACGTTTATCGGCTGTGTTATACTGTGTCAGTTGCTGCCTTCTGACTAGAGTTTGTTCTTTGTGCATCTCAAAAGTGAAAGCTTATTAAAGAAGTTTGTGTTATGTGTGAATTACATTACATTATTCTTATTACTCCACTGAAATATATATCGAAAATTTCATGCATGAAATACACGTAAAAACCGAATCATGTAGAAAGGTGTATAGACAATTTCAGGAGAAATTTCATGGTATTCCAGTTCCAGTGGAGAAACAGATGTCTGGTTAATAAGTTTAGAACAACGGGATCGCTAATCGCTAAAAGTAATAAGTGAAAAAGAAATGTTCTAACGAAGGAAAAAATTAACGAACTTGGTGCATCATTCGAGCGCTCTCTAAAGAAGTCTCTAAGACATGCTGTACAGCTAGTGGGTGTTTCAAAAAACCTCTGTCCATAGAGCTGCTAAACTTTTAAAGTTAAAACCCCAGAGAGTGACTATAATTCATGAATTACAGCCTCGTGAAGACGAAAAAACGAGTAAAATTCTGTAACTGGATTTTACGGTACTATTGACCTACATTTAATAATTTTCGAACTTAAAGACAATACAAGAACAGAAATTGTGTACATTACGCAAGAAAAACTTTTGAGTGTGAATGGAAATTTCATGGAAGATGCCAGGAATGTGTGAATGCAGATGGACACCACTTTCAACACCACTTATAACAAGGTTAGTAGTCATTATAGTGCATGTATAATGAATAAGTTGTAGAACGAAAAACCTTCAGCGAAATAGATAATGCCCGGCAATATAAGGAACGCTGTGTATGATAGAAATAATGAAGGTACTTATAAATGATAGATTTTTAAAATGTAGACATTGTTGAATATGTGAAAAGGAAACGGTTGATATGTTATGGGCACGTCTAAGGAAGAAAGATTATCTGTATTAAAAATGAATTGGAATACGTCTGGAATGAGAAGAAGAAGAAGTCAACCTAGCCAAACATTGCATGGAGTGAATGGTGCTATGGGAAGGTCGTGGAATGGCCAGCTATAAATGTAGAGTGTGGAACCGTTAGACGGCTGAATATGATGTAAAACGAAAGCAGATAAAATACTACAAGAAAAACTTAAACTGAATGAAAATTCTTGTAAAACATGAGCTGTTGTGGTCATTTCGTGATAACAATTAACCAACTGAGAGCGCCGTGTACAGTAAAAGGATGAGACTGGTTTTTATTTCTTGCAGGTTGAATTTGTTTGCGAAACACTAGGAATGAAACCCAAGAACAAGTTATTCAAACTGCTATTAAGTACGTTGAAGAAAGGATCACGAATAACAAATAACTAAAATAAATCAACTTTAAAATGTAGAAAAGATGCTACTTACATAATAAACTTAAAACTCTCCCTTGCATTAGCCAAAACTTATTTTGTATATAAGAGAAGTTTATACATAAATTAAATAAAAACACTAGATCTACAAGCTTTCTTCGCGTAAAAAGTTCAAAGCCACTGCATCTTACAACCATTTCTCTGTTTTGAATTACTTTAACATGTCCAAAAATAAAATTTTAATATCTACAGCTGATTTACTAGACGTCAAACTTTTAACACAAACGGAAGGTTAACTTAACACAAGCGTTGTTTAAGTTAACATTAGTTGGTGAATCAGAGTTTTGTTAATTTGAATGTTAAAACAATCTAATAGATTTTAACTTTTAGTATATATTGACGAAACTAACGCTTAATTTGTTATTATTATTATTATTATTATTATTATTATTATTATTATTATTATTATTATTACGTTGTGTAAGGAGAAAGGTGGTGATGGGGGTGATGAAATATTGTAGCAGTTTTGAAGAATACACAAATAAGAATAAATGTCATATGGGTCTTATAGCTGTACATACTAATACCGTCCTTGTAACAATCTAAGTGTACACACCTACATATATACAGGCCTATATGCATACATACATAAATACAAACACGCCGATATACTTACATCACACAATTTCTATGAACAATTTCATATACATATATAGAAACATGAATAGAACCCTTACCCCAAATTCCCATCCTGAAAATTTGCATTTATTTGTTTATGTCTTTTTGTAAACTAGTAATGAAATTTAAAAGATACAGAATGCCAATTTAGTATTTCAAACTACGAGGTTAAATCTTAGGGGTTCGCAATAGAGAGAGCTCTTTAAAGAGAGTCCCAGATAATTTTGAGAACCGTTGGCCTAAGACATTTGTTTATCTCCAGAGCATGCGCAGATCATTTTTTTTTAAAACAGTACTCATATAAACCAGTATACTGTTAGTCATTAAACACTCTGAGCTAATCCTGTGAACATAACGATGCTAAAATCCACGTGCCAATAGCACGAGGCGAGTAGTTGGCCATCCTTTGTAAGACTTAGACGTGAAGAGCGAGGCACTACATCTGAAAGGGAATTATAGAAGCAATCTACAGAGACAGAGAGAGAAATAGGAAGCGGGGAAACGACCTTAATCAGTCTGTTCTGCGAAATAAGGCAAGAGAAATCATGTTCCCGGAAATTTAAACCCGAGATACGAATCCAAGACGCAACTCTAAATTAGGTCTGCAGCTTTATGCGTTAAAACAGCACTAGCGCCAACCGGCGATGAAATATAGTCTGGCAAACTGCTTACGAATGTGTTTCGCAGAGATTCTGGTGCTAACAGCGCTGAACATTCCTTTACGACTAGTTAGTTATAATTGCGAAGTTAAGATGGTATCTGGTATCTGTTTTATGCCGAATAAAAACGGCAGTGGATTGATTCCAACTGTAGCAAATCTTAAGCTAGTATGTACTGTTCTAGATTCAAAACATTGACGCGGTTTTGTCTGTAGTGACAGGGTGGTCAACTATGAAGCGTTAGTTGCTGATCGCCATATTTTCTAGCGGCGTATCATTAGCTGATTATTGATCGTTTTGGTGTTGTCACCCACGCTTATGACAACAATATCAAAGAGTTTATTTCCGCTATTTTGTGACTCGTGCTCAACAGAAATGGGGACATCGAGTATAAATTTAGCTGCCGCACCTCCAAAGGATACGAACCTAGAACTGTTTCCGAAGTAGAACTAATGTAGTGCCCGCTTCGATTGTAGAGCTTATTGTGCGTGTATAACTTCACGTACCAGAGGAAGTCTCATGCTCTATGGACTATCTGGTCGTCTGACTATTTGACCCTCTGATTATCTGAACTGAACTTATGCACTGATGTATCTCAACTGGAGCCCCAGCGGAGAAAACGCCTCCATATGGGATTCGATTCAAATTAATTAACCTTGACTTCAAAGCCAAAGGGGATCACACAAGCACGCATAAGTCTCGCGCCTTGCTTTATAATTTAAAATAACACCTATTACTGCTGGTTCAAATACACCTGCCAACGCAGGCCACCACTACTTTTTGAAAGTTTAGAACTTTACATTGGTTGGTTTAAAGTTAACTTTACAAATGACTGCCGATTTCAATGCCCTAACGTATTCGAAAGCCTGTAATTCATTAATCTAGCCAAAAGTAGGTCTTCTAAGAAGTGGCATAGCACTTGCCTCTTTCCTTTGTATCGCGGTTTACTGCCTCGTTGACTCTCCCGCGTTTCTGGCCGGGCTACCGTAGGCAGTTAAACCAGAGAACTTCATCTTTTAACGACATAGAATTAACATATTACGCATATATACATATTATATGCATTACTAATTAAATGCATAAAATACGATGATTAGGTTTACAACATGATATTATATTTATATTCATTAGGAGTGGGTCATGGGAACTGTTTCAACACATTATACTTCATTTAATGAACTTCATATGTACAATGAAAGGAGTAACACTAAAAAGTTATGTTAGCATGCTGCGTTGCCCTACAGTAACACTGTTCGCTGTCAGAGGCAATATAAGAGGAAATGATGGCTATGGAAGATATGAGGGACATTTATGTTGTGGAATTCCTTGTTCTGTTATCAGAGTGCAACAACAGTTTCGAATCACCGTGGGGCCAACAGTTTGTTAATTGTATTTCGAATTTAAGAAAAGTGAGTGTATCTATAAGAGAAAGCCAACAGGCCGCCCATCAATAAGCGAGGAAACAGTGAAACGGGTCGTGTAAGTTTCGCATGTAGCCTATCCAGAAGTTTTATCTGCAGAACACTGTGGAATTTTCAGTTTGAAACGGTTGCGATTTTATCCCTGCCGATATTGAAAACCGATAGTTTTGTGGAATCCTTGGAGTTCAGTACGAAGCCACCATACCTCCCGAGTACGGTTAACGGACATTAAGTCCGAAAATGTGGGACGGAATAATCAACATGCCAACGTGGAGCATTTAACCCAAAAGTTGTACAGATTCTTCTATTTCGTTGAGACAAAGAATTACACACGTTGATATCATGCAGCTGGGAGAGGACAGTTTCACATCCAATAATTCGGTGCATCCGTACACTTCCATAACGCACTCAGGAGTGAGCTTATTGTTCAATTACTAAACAGAGTTGAAGCTTCTATGTTGTTTCCCGTTCCGGACCTTATGCTCTATCATTTTTTTTTTTTTTTGGAAGGCGCATCAAAGATACCCTTATAATTTAGCCTGAAACATCCCTTAAGACCTGTGGCTATCTACTCAATGGCAGGGAAGAGCTGTGAGTGTACTTCTTGGGTGAGCTAGTCCTAGAGTATTTTTTACGTTCGTGTTCAATTGTTATACCCCTACCCTTCGCACTGTTCACTATATACAATTTACCGCCACTTTGTGTCCGTGGTTGGTTGACACATTTAAACTTTTACACTACTGTTCACTAATCCAGCTCCGTCGTCAATTTCTTCCAACATTCTCTGCTTCTTGTCTCGTCCACTAATTGCACATCTAATGCCTGAATGTGTTCGCCCATCTGGTTCTATGCCTGCCCACGTGCCTCTATCCTATCCTGAGCATCCACATGTAGGTCCATCTGGTTCCGTTCATCCTCGCCACTGTCGTTTGAGATGCTGTGTTGCATTGATCCCGTCTCTCATGCCTGTTTTCCTCCTGAAGCCCTCGTTGCTTATTCTCCTTTCTGGCTTCTTGTATTATCTTTCGCTCCATCTTTCTCTAGCAGAACTGTACCATTAGTTTTGCTCTCCCATTTAATGCCCAGTTTGACTGCAGTACACAGAACTTGTAGCACGCAATTTTCGAATACTTCTACTTTTAGGTTCGTTTTCACGGATCATTCTCAGGATATGCTTCAGGCTCCAAAATTTCTTCTAAGCTTTTCCTCTTCTAATTTTGATTTATTTCCCAATGTTCATATGTAATTTTATGTTTTGGCTCCGGTATACCTATATATTGCTGTACATAATCCAGCGGGTTTCCTTTGATATTTATTGGTATCTCCATATCGTTGGTCATTAACCTTGTTACCGCACACCAAATGTGATCAGCTACCACGTATCGACGATGATATGTTGCAACTCGCCTGGCAGTAACTCGACTACAGGCTGGATGTATGTCAAGTCTCACATTCAACTAAACAATACTTTGAGATTTTTCATTCATTCGTTCACATATTTATACCTCTGAATTTCAATATACATAAATAACATTTATTTTAATTGAGGAACAACATGTTAGATATCTCTAGAATGTTTCTAAATTAGGTAAATCTGGAACGGGATTCACCCAGCTCGTGAGGAAATTGGGAAACTCTGATGGAGAGGTGGCGTACTTCGATCACGAAAGCAGAATGATAGGTGACTGGCTGTTAGCATGCTGATCACATGTCCCCTTGCAATACTGCCCTCTATCGATGAAGTCGTAAGACGGAGATAGAGGGTGCGGAGGTCGCCGCGGTAGGCCAAGACTCACCCCTGACTGTAGTGCAAAATGAGAAGATTGCACATATGAACAACTAATATCGAATCAAAAGAAATGCTGGCATTGCCTAGAGACATTTTGAATTTGGCTATATCTAAGCAATTTTACAGACAAATGGAAATTAGGTCTGAGATTATTCAGCCTAAGTTCTTATGTTTGAATTTACTCTTTCGCATACTTTATTAATAGTAAATCGTGTGATATCAGATTTTATGCTTTTTCATTCTTCCTCTTCTTCCTGCTCCTTTTCACTGATGATTTCCATTTCTATTTCATTATGTTCACTGTCGCTATCAATAAAATGACTGGAGCAACTCAAGTTTATTATAAAACGTTCTAGAATGCCTTTCTCTTACCACGCATTCTCTTGAAAACGCGTTGCTACTGCGTAATTTCAGTTAACTGTTAATTGTTGCAACGCTGATAATGTCACACTTGACAATAATGTGTTTTTGCTACCTGATTGATCAGCGATAAGAAGAGCCCCTCGCCAGCCGAGTATCTGGCATGAACAAGTGTCAATTATCAATCACAAAGCAATTTCTCGCCTACAATAGTATGGCACAAAGCAGAAGATTGTACAATTGTTCTGGAAGGAAGCAATTGCGCAGGGAGCTTCTGAATAAATTCCTCAGGAATATGACTAGCTGATTCGATTTTATAGTAACATTTATACACAAAAGTACTCTAAAGTCTTCGCCAACGAATGTAGACTGGTGACTGCTGAGAAGTTCAAGGACGATCAAGAAGGCGGCCTTGTCCGAGATACTAACACGAAAACATATTCTGGAAGTCCGGTAGTTTACAGGCTGTTGTAATCAGCCTACGGGATTGGTTTTAACTAGTTGTAAACATCAGCCAGCACGCTGATTGTTTCGCTACATGAATGAATACGCAATCGTCCGCAGTCGTATTCATAGTTAAAACATAACAATTGTTTACTCCATGCTCAATCACTCAGAATTAATTTCGTTCACTGATGTTTGCCAATATCGAACAAAACAGTAGGTATGAACAATTCTGCTGTACATATAATTATGTATAAAACTCAAGTTTTGTATGTAATTTTATGACTGTCAGACAGTGTTGAAAGCGTCTAACGCAGTCGACCATAATTGGCGTGCTGTTAGATATCAGAACCATAGTTTTATTTGCTGCAGAAAATTACATAATTTATGGGTTAACAGTTTCTCGTACTTTTTAATTTCAATTTATAGATCGTTATTATTTCCATATTTTCCACTTTCAACGTTTGCGAAGGTCGGGAAGGAGGGATATTTGCTGACCATTAATATGAGATGACTAAATTTTCCCCTTTTGAGAAAATTTTGAGGGGAAGCATTCGAGTATCTTGACCGTAAAATTATCGCTATTTAGCAAAGCAGCTGCGGCAGGTGACGTGTTTTTGTAATCATTACGGATAAAGTGTGTAAGATAAGCGCATATAAATGAAAATTAATGTTGAAACAGCCATTTCAGTGCTTGGAAGTTTGCGCAAAACTGGTGCAACTTTACTGCAAAGCATTATAATTTAATTTTTATATTAGTAGTAGTAATAGTAATAGTATTGTATATATTCCAGTGACATTATAAATGAATAAATGAAAATATAAAGTAATAGCAGTAGAAATCTCGCGCGCGCGTACACTACACCCCTCCCCTTTCCTCTGTTATTAATTATTTCAGACCTGAACTGTCTCACTTTCATCAGAAATTTTCCAATTTTCTCTTCTTCCTTGCCTGCCAGCAGAGCCCAGTATGCTCATCTCCCTCTGTCGGATCTGGTGAACGATTGTGAGATATACTTTTCTCTTAATTGTTTAGTAGTTTAGTACCTTTACATTCAACAAGTATATATACCCCAATTCTTCTTTTTCACAGATGCGACATATTCTCAACCCATTTTCGTCGATGATCATCATCCACCATGCCCCTGATCTAAGCCACTCTAGTCTCTGGGTGGTGAGTGTGCCCCTTGCTGTACTTCCAGCAAAATCATCTCCCCACATTGCACAATTGTTTGTTTAGCTCTTAGCCTTCCTCCATGCACTCTGCTCCTTTTCCCTTTTATTCGAATATCCCAGTGCCTTTCTCAGTTTGAATGTTCATGTCATGTTTCTTCTCAACCTGTGCTGTTTATGATAACACAGATACCTAATTAATGTTTGGTTCCCGAGAATCATTCGCAGTCAATACTTCACTGTTCTACTTTTACACTCTATGGTTTCACTGTAGGCTCCGAATTGGGGACAGGCATAGCGTAAAGAGAAGTAGTTTAATAATTTGTTTATGTGAGCATGAAAGAAAAATCTTGCAAAATATTTTTTTCTATTTGACAATATGTTTCCTTGATTAACTACACTATATCCAAAGACTTTAAGTTCGTATGTACTGGTTGGCCTGAAAACTATGAATTTACAGCCCCGCCCCTAACATCTTCAATATTTGAAAACCTTTGTTCACGAAGAAGGTTCTTTAAATGGCCAACTTAGAACTGCAAAATGTATCTTCAGCTGTAAAAACCCACATTCTAGGAGGGCAGCCAGTACATTGTCATTGAGAAGAACAAACTGGAACTCATTTTGTACTAATCTCTCGTGAATTATTTTAGAAATTATACATGCTGAAATCCCCTTTTGTTCTACTTCTCGGAAAATCTGAAATCATCTTTCAAAATTAAATATAAACTTTCTTGTCTGGAAGTTTCTTCCCCAGGGCGCCCAGTTTGAGGGTCATTGTCAATCGATTCCTTGCCTCACTTAAACTGCTTGTTCCAAAAATTTACTTTGCAGTATGATGGTGCGGACTCAACATAAACTGCATTTGCCCTTCTTTTGATATGCTTTTTATCCACGAATGATACTCCAAATCACGCAGTACCTTACTAGCTTCATACGAGGATCTCCAGAATTCTGTCTCTTCTAATGTTTGACTTGCGCTGAGCTGAAACTCTGCATGCGTAACCCTATACACAGACTTGTTTCAACATGCTCCAACCTCTCTTTCATAGTCTGGTTGATAAATTACTGAACAACCCTCCTACAGGATGTAAAAGAAAAGACATACACGGCTCAACCAAGTGAAGAGGGAGTAAAAATTACTCATTTTAAGACAGGAAATACTTGTTAACTTAATTTGGGGAAAATAGGGGCTTCATTTTCGTAAAAACTATCAAACTGTTTTTTATTTTTATTTATTTATTTTTGCAAGCTTTGGCAACAGTTAAATGCGCAACAAGTAAAGTTAGGCCTGGAACAAAATATCTTCAAAATTGTTAATGTGGCAGTAAAAAAAAAACGTTCCTACTGTTAGTCAATGTTTCCTTACACGAGCTTGCATGTTTTATGAATGTAAACTGGAAAACAGAAAAATTGCAGCGACGCAGAAAATATGCCTAGTTGTTAATGCTGACTCTGTGAAAGAATAGATGGTGTAAAGATGGTTCGTGAAGGTCCAGGAAGGAAACAAAACCCTCAAGGATGAACCATTGACAGAAAGACAAACAACATTGGATAACGATGCTCTCTGAGGAAGTATTGAGGTCAAAAAAAAAAAAAAATCAGATTTGAGAGGATGTGGCACAGTAATTCAACGTCTATGCGGAAACCGTATGGCTCCATTGAAAATTACTAAGAAGGCTCTACAAGCTGACACCTTTTCTTGCATTGTTGACACATCAACAGAAAGACCGCTGGCATGCAATGAGTAGTGGATGCTCTACGATATTCCAAGACGCCGTCATCAGTGGTGGGCAGCCCACGAATATATCCCCAAATAACCGAAATTACTGCTGCACCAAAAGAAGGTTAATGAATTATGCAGCCAGCCGACCAAATAGTCAACCTCAATTGAACATGTCTATGAAAAGCTGAACACCAAGGAGCTTGCACTTTTAGAATCGCAAAGGTGACCCCGTGATTTGGAAGACGCTAGTGGATCCACCATCATCGGAGATGATGATGATGATGATGATGATTATTATTATTATATTGTTTTAATATAATCGGTCACCAAACAGGAATTCCGAAACTCTGACAATGGAAATGGCGCTGTGTGGATTGTTTTGCTTCCTGGCATAAGGATTTATATCACAATGGAATTTATATTCTTGCCTCACTTTAGCAGAAGGCCCTCGATAGCGATGACAATATTTAATTTTAAGTGTATTGTTTTGTTCAAAACATGTCTGTATGAAACTGATAGAACCTTTTATCAAATTTTTAGGTACGTGCATTTTGCATTATAATTGCGAAAACTTTAATCAGCTATGCGGATATCACATTCGCTTCCGCAAGAGTTCTGCTCTGACAGCCGAACAGCCAGCAGCCGTGAACCGGGTGACAAAACCACTAAAGACCCAGGAAATGTGTTACATGGTGTGTACATCTCTCGGTATGCTGAAGTATTCTTCTTCAGCCTTATGAATTTAGACCTTCAAGGACAATTTCTATTTCAAGGGAACCTGTCTTGTCATTTAGTTAGTGCCGCCACTGGTTTGGGGCTCGATCCCCGCCGGGACCATTCTCCCTTACTGAGATTTTTCCAGACTTTCATCAGTAGGTGCTCATTAATGGCAAATGCCGGGGGGATGCCGTAAACATAGGCCTGGAACGTTTCTTTGCTTAAAAGAAATCCTTTCCCAATTTAACATTTCACCAAATGTATTATCATCAGTGCCCCACCACCTTTGATACTTTAGCAGTAAAAACGGGCGTTAAATACTACTATTATTTTTTTGTGTGGACAGTCAGATTTATTACTACCTCTTGGTTTATAACTTCATATAAGTTTATCAGGGTTCTCCTTAGGATATGTTCATCCCAATAAACTTAAAAGTGGTTTATTTTTTCTGTTAGATCGTTCCGGATATCTTAGTTTCTTCCTTTATTCAGTAGAATAACTCATGCTGTTGAACGAGTATAATTTTGTACAATGATTCGTATGAAGGCAAAGGACAGGGTGACACACTATGTCTTGATCTTCCAATATTTTGAGGTAATTCCAAACTTTTCCTATTTAGAAATTACATTTGAAATCATAAGGCCGGGTGGTTTCGTTGACAGTTATGACGTATTGAACAAATCAGTCCACTAGCTTCTTAAAAAAGAACATTAGGATATTCAGTAAATAACGATCACAATTATCAATATTACCGGGAGAATTTCTCGCGTAAAAACTTAACTTTACAATGCTTGGTTTAATGCGTAATTGTATGCGGCATTAGTTTCATAGTTGTCACTTCCGATGTTAGCCTATAAGAGGCAAGTTGGGATGTTCAATTCCATCTACAGCAAAATAGTGACACTGGGCGAACAGTTTGCTGCTCTGAAATTCTGCTTTGGTCTCAACATGTCTTTAGCTGGGGACTTTGGAGAGCACAGCTCCATGGTTTAAATTTTTTAAATAGGGGCGGCAATCAATGTCAAAGTAAGGTGAACTCAGGCCTGCAGTTTGTGCTCTAACGAAAGAAAACATTAAACACCGCTGCTATAATTGTGAGATAAGAGCATCCAATAACTTTAAGAACACTTTCATAAACGTTTAAAATTTCAATGGGTGCTACCCACACGTTGGAAACTGAAAAGTTGAACATGACACGTGTTTGTGCACGGAGGGTTTCAAGACTGCTGATTTTCGAACAGAAGGACATTCGTCTACAAGTTTACCTGCAGTTGTAGATGGTGCTACAAGAAGATGCGCATTTTCCTTCAAAGGTAATCACTTCTGACAGCAAACCGCAATGATCTGTATGGAAATCTTCATAATCAGATGTTTCTGCTGGGAAAGTTACTGCCATCTCATTTTCGATATTCAAAGAATGGTTTACCAGCATATCTCACCTGCAAATACAACTGTAACGGGACAATACGACAGAGATGTTCTGAAAACTGCAAGGTCTTATCACATACCGTAAGTCACATTTCCGTAAAACAAGCTGGATGCTGCACCACGATTATGCCCGGTCGCGAATTGCAAATGTTGTTGCTGAGTGTCTCACAAAAATCAATGTGAAGTGTGTCCCTCACTCTCCTTGTAGTCCAAATTTAGCTGAGCGTGACTTTTTACTTGACGTAAAAGAGGGCTGAAAGTACTGGTGCTACTAGTGGAATCTGCAGCTAGTGTAACGCCCGAGCGGTAGGCCGGTCCCGAGCGACAGGTAGTTCACTCCATGCACTTGTGTTTCATGTTGAATCTATTCTTTTTTTTAAGTAATGTAACATATGGTATCACCCTGTGAAAAATGAATTAATAATATATTGTCACGCGGGTAAAATATCAGGCTTAACGGCCTACGCTCGCCTCCTTTTCGTAAATAAAAATTTATAGGGGCGGGTAAATCACTGTAATGGGGGCATTGTTAGGCTTTGAAGTATTGTAACAGTTGAAAATGCGCTCTTATTCCAATTCGCAAATAATTCACACACACGCACTAACCCTAACGCTAACCTCTGGTAAATCCTAGAAAGCAGTGGATCCAGTGGTTTGCTGCGGCTCGCTACGGCCTGACCGCCTACGTTCGCCTCCTTTTCATAAATATAAATTGATAGGAGCGGGTAAATCGTAATGCCGACAAATCTCCTTTGATTGCAGCAGAAAAAAGTTGTACATCAATTTAAGGTCATTCTGTGCTTGATACTATGTCATTGAGTAAATCATTGTAATTGTTCAAGTCTCCTTTATCCAGCAGCGAAAAAAGAAAAAAGAAAGCAGTATCGGGACGGTGGGGTTCGAAACCACTATCTTCACAACATGACGCTCTTATCGCCTGAGCTATCGTGCCACTGCTTGTGAAACCTAATTATTTAGCTATAACTGTTAACTACCTTCGGCTATCTCCGCTGTCGCTAGGGACTGGCCAGCCACTGGGTGCAAGAGATTCCTTGATTGCACTAGCAGCACTGGTGCTTTCAGTCCTGCTTGTAACAGCAAGTAACTTTTTTCTTTATCCCAAATTGAATAAACACCTACGTAGATGGCATTTTCCATCGTCAGAAATAGTGGTGAAGGGTGCGGATGCGACTCTAAAGGCCCTGTCAAAAATATTTTCTAGCTTGTGTTTGAAGATTTGCAGAAACTCTGGGACAAGTGCGTTGTACCTAGCAGAGACCACTTTGAGATAGTTAATCAAAATTGTGAATAAAGGTGTGCTGTAAAACAAAACAAAAAATAAGGGAACATTCTTCCTCATAGTAAAACGGGACACGTTGCTCTCCTGCATTTCCATTGTGTATTGCCGTTACACACATATGTCATTCTGTATATAAATAAACGGTGGTATCAGCCACATAAACTCTCGGGCATATTATTTTCAACTTGAAGCTAATTACAGAAAATCGCACTCATATGTGTTTGGAAGACGGGAATAATTTCTACGTTTTTGAATAAATCAAATGAACGCACAACTGCCGCCTGCAGAGCTAATTTCAGATGAATTATATATGAAAGCATACAGAGGGGCCAGCAAAATAATCTGGTGCATGAATTGTACACAAACATGATTTACATGTGCCGATATCTCATGCACCTTGTACGACATCCCGTATAAATTCACGTAGTTTTCGCTATTGGAATCTGCGATATCTTCTTCATTGAGATAATTTCTCTAAAGTCTTTACAATAATCGTGTTCTAGCACACTGGCAATAATTGTAATTTCGCAATTTGCGTAGCAAATAATTACTTATTATTGATTTTAACTACGCTTTAACCCTGCTTCAAGTATTTATAAACCATAGTTAAAATCAAATTACCATGTGGCTAATGCTTGCTTTTTCTTTGCTGAAAAATAAATAAACTGTTAGTATTATTACATATGCATGAAAGAAAACACCAAACAACGATTTGGTTCCGAACTTTTAATTTCGTTCCGAGTATGCGCATGAGAATTTGGGCAAATTAAACGTTATTTATACTGCGTTGCTTTTTAGTTTTCCGCGCTGCAGAATGCAGTTAAGAGCTTAAGCAAAAGTACACGGGCACGAAATAAAATCCACTTTACTTTTAACTACGGAATTAATACGTTGCAATATAATTTATTCTGTTAGTTTTAATTTCAAAATAAAAAAGAGTTTATGTAGAATTAGTGCATAATAAAAAGGGTAATATATAATTTTATGTTATTGTAGTACAAGTATAGATAGGACAGAGAAAAATTCATGTTTCATTTTTTTCCATTTTGAATGCTTTTCATAAAGTACAAATTAAAACATGAAAACGTATAAGTTCTAAACTATATATATATATATATATATATATATATATATATATATATATATATATATATATTCCATCTTCTGGAACGTAATTATAAACAAAAACCTTCGCCATAGTCAAGCAGTAGCTTTTGCGATGCTAATCCGGAGTTCCTTAGTTCAATTATCGGTCTAGTTAAGCTGTCTGGCAGTCGGTCCTGGTGGTGTAGTGGTTACCATACTTGCGTCCTAAACCCAAGATCGCGGGTTCGAACCCGGCCAGGACCGATGGATTTTTTCGGGCGTAAAAATCCTAAGTATGGTTTCCTTCGGAAGGGAAGCGTTGAATGGGACGCTGATGACCTGAGATGTTAAAGAGCGTTCATAAATAAACCAATCAAAAAAAATCAAACTGTCTGGACAAGGTTGTTTTCGGATTTAAGCCTTAAGGACTCTCCTGGAGCAGCACCATCATAGGACTAGGTAATAGCGCCCCATGGATGATTCAGCCTCAAAAGTTCACCACAATTCCACCATGTCAGGAGTTGCGTGCAAGTTTGAGAAAAATGGGCTGACATTCATGACTCTCCAAAAAGTTTATAAACATTATTTATTAAAAATGCTGGCTGTTTACTGTGTTAATCCGATGTAACATTTTCCTGTAAACTGTATAAAATATAATATTTTTATGTTCTGTTTATTGCATGTCTAATCATGACGTTGGTTCTTCAAAACTGTCCATTAAAAAAATAAAAAAGTTGGTGAATATATAGAAATTAAAATGAACTTTGCGCATTTTTAAAGTGATTTTCCTGGAATTTTATCTAATAAAATAGTTTTGACAAAATAACACAGAAGTATGATTCTGGTCAGAAGACACAAAGTACGCGTTTAACTATTTCTGTTGGTAACTATTAAGTGACCATATCCTTTGGAACCTTAATAAGCTTGCGGTGCGCCGTTAGGTTGTGCCAGTCGGTGTAGAGCACAGATGGCTGCTCAAATCGAACGGAGATTAGTGAAGGATTCATGAAAGAGTTCATTCCGACAACACTGTGTGAATACCATGAAAAAAGAACTTTTGACATCGAACCGCTATGGAAAGCTCACATGTTGGGATGGAAAAAACATGCATTTACAGCGGGCAGTGTGAAAGACCGTCCCGAAATAAATGGCACACTGATGAGGAGAGAAACATGTTGCTCAGTGGAAACCTAGCCCCCAAAATCCATTCGATAAAAACTCTGCAGAGCTCGGCATTCCTCGTTAGATCATGATTAAACACGTGACACATAATTAAGCCCAAGCCCCATATCATACAACCCGAGAGTTGAGAAAAACACCGGAAAATGATTTTTGGGTGATGTTGGGCTACCTCCGCAAAACGTTTGCCAGAATTCAGTTGTACTACGAAAATTACGGTCTTCATGTAATATTCTGAACTGCTAAACCATTGTGTAATTGAGTGTAGGTCCTCGGGACTCTTTTCTCTCACTCTTAAGGTAGTAAGTAGTTCGTTACGCTCATTGCTACTCGTACTTTATAATCAAATCGAGACCCAAGATACTAAATAAGAATTGAGCGAGAAATAGAAATACTGGTATCGGGCAAAATCTCTTTCTTTTAATATTCTAACCCGTTATTTCCGATTCCATGGAAACCGGAACTTTGCATTCTATGACCAACAAAGCAATTCCAGTGCAAGGCCGTTCAGCACCAAAGTCAACGACCGCAAAAGAGGAAATCTTGACCATTCATAACTCAACTGTTTGCTACTTCATTCTATTTTTTATTCTATATCACTAAATTATTTTTATCTCCTAATAAAAGAATTGAATGTTCTGTTAACATGGAAATTATTTGTTTTATGTTTTAGGTGTTTGGTGACTTATTGCAAAATGTTTAGTTATTTATTAGTATTTTATGCTTTTCGTGAAGTAGGTCTACATTTATCTAATTTGAACTCAAAAGTGTATCCATAGTGTTATATATACCTTCCTTTGGAAGAGGGGGAAAAAAACGTGACTTTAATGGAATTATTCATTTCATATATTTTTGAAAAATTTATTGCATTGGATATTTTTTGGATATAATTTATTTCAGATAAAGAATATGCATTTTGTTATTATTGAAACATGGGTAATAACTAAAGAAATACCATAAGATAATTTAAATCAAATGAGTTGTCTTAATCAGAATCTTATCCAAAATCCCAATTTATTTTAGTTGCTGTTCTGGACTAAAATAATGAACGGGCTTACAGTTTTTAATTAAAAATCTAAAATTGCCATTCTGTGAATATTTTAAATTATATTTTGTTTTACATATACTGAAGTACTTGTAGGGTTGTTCAAAGCGGTGTGAAATGAACGCAAGTGCCTGAAGGGACATGCCAGCTGGGATGGCTACCCGCAGTAGGCACGGAAGTCAGGTGGTGATGACGGCAGTGATTTCCCGCTTTGCAGATCTCATTTATCAATTGGAAAACCAAACCTGTATTCTGGCTGTGGTTACAATTTTAGTTATAGTTTCTGTTCATAAGCAAATTTTCCATCCATATTAGCTTTCCCTTTGACAGCATAAATTGTTTTGAGAAAATGGAATTTATACCCAAATAACAAAATACACAGAAATTGTAAAAAATGCATACAAAACAGGTACTATATTAAAATTATATGTGGGGCATTCTGAAGGATATAAGAATAGAAACTGCTATGAGTGAATGTGGACAAACAAAACAACAGGGAAAGAACCGGTAGAAAGCTAGCATACAGGCTGCAAAGATTCTTTTATGGGGGAATTGAAATACAAAATATTTTCAAGACTCTACTAGCAATTCGCCTAAAATATCATTTTGTTGGACTGGGGTCGGGCTAGGGACGTAACTGCAACTCAAGTGTAAAGAAATTCAATCGGGATCAAATTAAGGAAATATCGAGCATATAAATTCTAACACAAAAAATAAGATTCAGATTATAAAATGAATTATACTTATAATCAATTAGGGTTACTAACATTCATAATGGATGCCAACCAAGATGGCTATCCCAGAGCACCATATGCACTTTAAGCTATTGCGTTCGACTCTCGAAATGCATTAAAAAACCAGTGTAATCCCTATGTTGCGCGGTCGGTCCTCGTAGTGTAGTGATAACCATACTTGCCTCCTAAACCAAAGTTCGCGGGGTCAATACCGCCCAGGATCGATGGATTTTTTTCGGGCGTAAAAATCCTAAGTACGGCCTCCTTCGGAAGGAAAGTAAAGCCGTGAGTCTCGTGTCGTAAAAAAGCCTCAAACCTGAAAGAAGGAGCTTCTGAGCTTCTGAGCAAAATTTATTGGCCATTTCAAGCCGTGAATTGAATGGGACGCTGATGACCTGACATGTTAAAGAGCGTCCGTAAATAAATCAAAGCAATCTATGTTCCGCATGCGCAGACCCTAGTTTTCTTTAGGAAATCTTTCCAGTAGCCATTTCTAATTCTTAACGAATTAATGCTACAGTACATTTCACCAAACCCCCATATACCACAATATGGTAGACAATTTCAAGTACTAAATACTATTTTTAATGTGTTAATAAAATTAATTTTTTCAAAATATTGAACACTTAATAGAATATTACCAATCTCCAACCTTAAGTTAAATCATTTGCGTAAAATTAAGTATTTATTATTCTACCTTTCTTAGAAATGCAATTTAGAGTGTAGGGTATAGAGTGCACCATGTTTAGTGAGCGAACAGATTCTTTCTTTTCGGTGAAGACTCTCTGGGAGTTTAATGTATTTTGGCTTCCTTAAAAAGAACATTTGTGTCGAGCTTCTTCACTATGTATACCCCGTGGTCCAGGTATTTGCTTACGAACAAATGTTATTTCAATTGTAAATGCATATTTACATAGAAATTGTATTTATTTTCAAGGTTGCTTCAGGTGCATTTTCGTAATGTATTATTAATAAATTTGCACTGCTAGTGAAGTTGTTATTTCCAGCAAAGTTTTAATACCTTTTCTAGTAAAATCAAAGGCTTTAAATAATCTTGGTGCTGATCTTAACTAGCGCACCTTCTGAGTCGTTATACCCTGTACGCCTCGTAAAGTTATCTCCTTGTAGAGATTTATCCCTAAGAGGCGAGTCGAAACCTTCAAGTACTAATGACCCTGCTCTATTTCGGTTAATTTTTTAAGAAATGAGATGTTTTCCCAAAAAAAAAAAAAAATGTCAGATAGGAAAATGTAAAAGCCAATGTTTGGAGTCTAACACGGATGCTGATGTCCCATGCTGTATTAACATGCTTATGTGAAACAATCACATTTAATACCAACAATATAGTGCTTAGGTGCACATAGCAAATTTGTAACTGGATTCCGTACCGTACTGTAAAAAAGTAAATAAGTTAATCATTCTTGGTTGCACGATTGACAAGGCCAAAGTTACAGATCAATCGCTGACTGGTTTGTTTAGGAATGTTCATTTTGTCTCTCTCAATGTTCTGAGCTGCTTCCTTGTTAAAGGGCAGTCAACATGGAGCGAGGTTACAACAACACTGCATGTAACGCCAACAGCAGTGTACATGATTGTGTCAAGAAGCTGCTTTCTGCTGGAGGCGACCCAGCAGCTGTTACACGCATCACAGTACATCAACGCCTTAGGGAACATGTAGGCTCCCCACGTGAAACATTAGTAGGTTATTCCAAAACACACAGAGCGAAATTTTTAGGAGGAAAAATATATTTCGTATAAAACTAAAAATTAAATAAAAATTAATTTTTCTGTAAAAGCATGTATTTGAGTCATAACGATATGTGGTGCATTTCCTGTCTCCAGTTATCGCGACATCAGTTTTGATTTTCCCCGGAGTGTTTTGCCTATGGGAGAGCGCGCCGCTCGTTAGCCGGTTAGCCGGCCTGCCGGGTTTCGGTGATTAGGGAAGGGTAAAACAATGAAACATACCAACTATAAAACATTACACAAACAAATTGAAGATGCTCATTACTTACCAGATTATCAAACATGAGGTGTGGAAACTGCATACCTTCTTCTCCATGCATTTTTGGCATCTCTTTAGAAAATTATTCATTACTCGCTATAGTTATTTTTGAGAAATCGGAAAACTTCCTGACGAATATTGACTTCTTGTATCATATATGGGTTCGTCTTGTACACGACATTTTTTAATTTGCCCCAGATATAATAGTAGCACGTTAAATAAGGGGACCGAGAGGGTGACAAATCTCTGCTATTAACTCCGTCTTGTGAATTACTCTCATGGAATTATTTGCAATGTGAGCTGTGGCAGAGTCCTGTTGAAAGAAATAATGTGGTCAAGCTTCCTGTCGGTTAATCCTGTGAAAAGAGAATTAATGTGATAATCCCATAAGTAACAAAATCAACTGCATGCTCAAAACAATTGGTCCTATGATTCTATTACCACTGAGTTAACACACATGAATCGTACTAAAGACACTTTGTGCCGTTATAAACACGCGTGCATACACTTTATATAAACTGATGAATTAAGAAAGGCACAACACACACCCGGGAACTGCTGCGCTACGATTGCGACAATCAGCAAGGTCAAAAGTATGCAAACAGGCTTGGCACCCCCTCCACGGCGCGGCAAACGAGTGGGTGCTCGCTCACAGGAAAACTTCGTGAGCATGGAAAAGTATCACTAATCTATACCTTATCCGAACCATATTCAGCACCTTCTAGGTCTGTGCAACAGAAAACTCTATTAATGCAACAACTTGTCCTGAATCCTCAGTTTATAAACAGTTGTTTACTTTTAATTTCCACAAATATCACATTGGGTCGACGTCAACCCTCCTGTGATCCCCTGTTTCTCGTTGAATATCTGTTCAGATTTACTAGTAAAGATTACATTTTTCTGTCATGAAGATGATGGAGAGTTGTATGTTGAGATCCAGATCTCCGCTATTATTATGTTCCACTTCAACAATGCAGTGACACATGATTTATGTATAATAATGCATCGGTACATTTTGCACGAGATGTGACCTGCCTTTAGCTGGAAGACATATAAGAAACCTTTTGTTCACTTTTCGACTTAACTCATTGCGGGAATACCGGAATTGGAATGATGGAATATTTCTGCGAACCAGAAGTATCCCATGGATATTCCAGGAGATTCCCAAATTAAAATATGTAATATTACAAAGCTATGTACAGAACCAAGAGAAACATTTTGAACAGCTGTTATTACCTTCACTTATAGTCTTGTTGAAATCAACCCAAAGAAATAATAATAGAAGACTGAACACTAAGAAAACAAAAAGAGCAACGCACTGAAACAATGACAGATTCGGAAAACATCGGAATCATTTACTAACTCTGGGTTTATTTTAATGATGCCTCCAGTCCATCTTCAAGTTATGCATTCGCTTGAACCGCGTGCTTTGATGGCTTGGTGGACAAAGTACATAGTCAGCAATAAGAACCAACTAGTTAAAATCCTACTTACACTTGAATTTTTTATTTATTATTTTTTTAAAGTTAAACTAATATTTAACCAACAGCAATAATACATCTTTTAATAGACAAGATAGATTTGAATCTTAAGGCATTTATGTTCAAACACACATTAGTCATTTTCGTTTTGAAATTCATTCTAAATTCTAAACGGCTAAGAAGAAAATATTAATTTTCTTTACATCATTTAAAATAATTATTAATTTCCTTTTAATTTTCAAAACAGATTACTTTGTTTATTTATGTGAGCATTAATGCCTTCAAAATTATATAAGCCTTTGCAATTGAATGTATATTATCCTTTGCATACTTAATATTATTTTGCTTACAAATAACAAATAAAATAATTCAGGTATGGGTAGGATTTGTACTTCGGAAGCTCTCATTGTTGAACACCTGCTTTGAACCGCTCAATTAGCAGCGAACGTCTGTAATGGAAAACTCGATGTGACTGCTGATGACAGAATGGGGCTAAAGGATGTAAGACCAATGGTCAGAGAGACATGCAGTAAATCGAGTGCTGAGCCCAGCAGAACTTCGAAAAATTAACGCTTCGAGAGTTTGCTGGGGTTTTTTTTTTTTAGTCCTCGATTGTGCAACAAACGCAGTTTTTAAAAATTAAAAGTACCCTAAGTATAGGTTTTACAAAATTGTGCTACCGAGTTTATTGATTTTGGTCATCAGCCTGTGTGGGAGCGATGCGCTTCTTGATAATTCTTTTATTCCTCAAGTACTTGAAAGTACTTTTGTTGCATCTTATGATGTAGAAAATAGAGAAACTTTATCCAAAATTCAACTATCACATGCCACACTTCCATAAATCAAGAGATGACTATTCGCCGTAGTAGTACAGTGTTTGTGGTTGAGGCACCTCTACAGCTGGTGTTGACATTCCATTTAAAGCACCTGCATTTGTTTTCCAAAAATAGCTTTCAATATGGATACGCTTGTTTTGTATGTCAGTTGCAATCAACGAAGAGAATAAAATTTTTTGTAAACACAACCCGGCCAGTATCTGAGTGAAATTTCAGGTATTCAATTGCATAGCAAATATCAGGTTTGTGACAGTCTCTCGAGAGTGCATTTAATGGCACTGTATGAACAGCATTAGTGTCAAATGAGAAATTCAATGGAAATTTGATTATGTGCCCATCGCGATCATAAAGCGTTTAAATATTTCATTTAGTATCCATTTACACGTTAGAACTAAAGACACTTTATTAATTTTTTGTTATAACACTTTGATCAACAATACAGCGATTTAAATTTTCAATATACTAAAAGTGAACATTTCTGTTGGAAACCTATTGTTACATAACTTAGGACTGGTTCATATGCTATATCCTGTCATTAAATTATTGGTTAACACAAATGCACTATCGTTAAAATCGGCATAAAATGCACTATGCGATGGGTTTGTTTTTCCCCCTTATTTCTTATGCATTTTGTTCATTAAAATTTTATAATTTTGTTAGTAATGCTACAGGAATTAAAAACCGAAAACTATAGTTCAACGATTAAAAGTCACGATACAGCTGTCTATTATGAGAGCAAAGTATTTCTCAAAGTCTCAGAAAATTTAGAACATACAATAATTTAATAGAATGCCCATTCCTAATTTTGGTGATTTAATCAGGGAATATCAGGAAACTGGTTCTATTGCTTATCAGAAGACCAAAGCTAGTGTCAGAAATTTTCTGTGCTGAGATGTAAGGAATGGATTTCATGGCACTGCCTGACGGGGCGATCATGACGCGTGAGTCCAATGGCGGCATTCACATACATCACGAATCTATCGCGGAAGTACATTATTTTACTTAGCATGACTTCGTTGATAGATCTCATTTAATATTACAGAATATAAAATTATAAATGCTTTGAATTTTTTGCCTTGTGATTGGTATATTTTGATGATTTCATCTGTGACCTCAATGTTAAATGTTCTAAAACAAAATTCTGTAACATAAAATGTAAAACTAGGCATATTTATCACATGAACAGTAGTTGGAAATATGTTTGCCAATAGTTGGATAGATCCTAAAGGAGAGAATATATTTTAAAAATTAATTTTTTTATTAATAATAAAACTGCATCATTAAAAATTAGCACCTAAAAATCAAAATTGAAAATATACATTTTATCCAACCCGGAACCTTTAATATCGGTGTCAAATTACGATTAAATTCAATGTTTTCACTTTCTTATAAGAGCATGACCTGATACTAAGTCACTTCATTAAATATGACTTTGAATTGCTGATTCTGAAATGTATCAAGTCTGTGTAAACAGTTATATATTCCGCTTTCTAGGCAAATTTTCCGGTTTTCATTTGAAGAACTCTTGTGCATGGTAATCCCAAATAGTATTTACCCTTGCCAATGCTCCACTATTGGAATCTCCCTATCCTGTTCAAATAATTAAGTCCTTCATAGCAAGTAAATAAACCATGCAAGACGATTCGCAATGCTGGATATTTAGCGATTCAATTTCTCATGATTATGGCATGCTGAGCTTGAATACGAGCAGTCTGCTGGAATTTAAGCGGAATGTAGTTGTACTCAGCGAATCTGGACCTCGAAAATGGTACTCATAATGAGCCGAGGCCCCTTTTGGCTTTGTTCGGATCTTGCATGGAAACTGAATGTCTGTGGTAATGCTCCACTTCGTTTCTGGGGAGATTAAGTCCCCCCTTCCGGAAACACAACGAGCTACGGCATCATATCCACAATAATGCGTTTCTGAACCTTTGTGCTACGTAAATTGTATTCTGTAAAGGATTGGGGAGCTGTGCTGCCACGCTTTTGTATACCTCGAGAGAGGTAGCCACTTAGTTCATAAAACGCGAGGCTTTGTAAACCTAACTACAGAATTCGCAGCATAATCTCTTAAAACCACAAAAAAAAAAAAAAAAAAAAAAAAAAAAATCTGGCAGTGGGGCCTCTAGCACGTTTTAAATTCTACGTTTACTTCTCGTGTACATTTAATTTAATGCATAAATTACACCCCTTTCAGACAGAGCTAGACACTTTATGAAATGCTACACGGTTGCATATAAATATTTTCCAAAATTTAACAAAGGTAAATTTTGTTTAAACCATTGATAAAAGGGGAGGAGAAGACGCTTAAACTATAAAGGGATTTTTGCAATGGAGCCTGTTGAAGCAGATTCTTGTTCAATTGAAAAGTTATAATTATTTCCTTTTGCACTGAGCATAACTAAAGAAGTTCAAGAACACGAGGCAAACTCTTTGGTGCAGCTCTCGGTCTGCATGAATTTTACGACAGGCTTGTTCCAGGCTTTATTCATGCTTTCGTGACGGTAAGCCTTGTCTTTGACCAGATCCCAAAAGAAGAAATCCTTGCAGGGAAGTCAGGTGAAAATGGGAGAGTAATATCTTGTAAGACTGTTTAGTTCTGGAACTATATATAAACGTTACCTTTAAGTTTTTATAAAGCACTACTAGATGTCGCTGTTGAGATACGTCAAACAGTTGACAATTGTTACTGTAAAATACACCGAGTAGTTTGTTTACAGCGAGCATTTAAACAACACAATTTTGCGAAAAAATGGAAATTTCACCTGAAGGTTTTCCTTTGTTGATTTTTTACGATTTTACTAAAGGCCTAACTCAACAGCAACGCATAGAATCACTTCGTTCAACTTTTGGTAATAAAGCACCATCAGAAAAGACTGTTTACAATTGGTTTGCAGAATTTCGTCGTGATCGCGTATCGATGATGTATTTTGTGAAAGTAACCAAAATCGGTTGACATTGCAAAAAACCTCGATGCTGAGCGCAACATGATTGAAGAAAATCGTCATGTGACTTACAGTGCATATCGAAGACTGCAGTACATTCGATTTTGCATTATCATTTAAGTGTGAAAAAGATCTATTCTCGGAGGATTCCGCATAAATTGACCAAAGTTATTTAAAAATGCTGTGTTAATTGGTGTAATGAAATGCTCAAAAATTCCACAAGGAACTGCAAAATCCGTATACAAATGCAAAAGTTCTCGAAACTTATACATATATTTGTATGGGCTGAAAATTAAGCAACAGTTCACTGTTTCCAAAATGAACCGAATCACACAAAAGTTGTTCGTTCACGAAGCACTTCCAAGAAAATGATCGTTTGTTTCTTCGGTTGTACTGGACATGTCGCAAATTCCTTTAGAAGATCGAAGAACAGTTAATTTTGAATGGTATACAATAATTTGTTTGCCAGAAGTCATTGACCAAATCGGATAAACGGTGCATCATTCATCATGAATGCCAGGCTAGCTCTCACACAGTATGTCAAACAATTGATTATTTGAAAGAGAAAAACTTCAAATTAATGTCTCATTGTCCGTATTCACCTGATTTAACATCTAGAGATTTTTTTTGTTACCGAATGTCATACAAAGAAACAAAAATAAAAATAAAAAATAATAAAGCGTGGTTGGCGATTTTCATAACCCGAAAAAGCTGTTCAGTCCTTTAAAAGTCATGCTTTTGAAATATCAACTTCAGAGTGGAAAAAAGTTTCAAGAACTGATTTGAACGCATGCAAAGTTGTACAAATCTTAATGTTGTGAAAATCTATAAAGCTTATAGCTATAAAGCTATAAAAGAGTTTGTTTAAAAAAATGTTTTTTTCTCTTTCCTGGTTTTTTGTAAAAACTTAAAAGGTAAACCTTGTATATTGTCAACATTTCCGTCACGGTGTCTTAAAACGTAACTTTGGCCCGAATATCCCAGTGCAGAGATTGTATTTGTTAGTGATTTCACTGTAAAGCAAAATGTTTCGTCATTCCAAACACTCATTGTCTTAAATTATTGTATGTCAAATATTCACATCATGTTTGAGAGATAAATTTAAGCTAGTTCGAAATAATATTTTAGCTTCTATGCAATGTTCAGTCAGTCTCGTGTGCGTCAACTTGTGGAATGAATTAAAGCCTTGCGTCAGCATAAATGCTTTCTGCTGTCAGACAAGACATTCTAAGATTAAACCAATCGTGTGTGCAGAAAAAATATCTCACAACTGTCTACCACGTCTCATGTGATATAAATCTTCACTTGTTATGTTTTGGGGCTACTTGAATAGTTAGTAAAAATCCATCCACAATCTCGCATATTTCAGTGGTCAGTAGTAGAAATAATTTCAAACTAGAGAATGCGCTGGTACGTATCTTTCTCAACATTCTTGTTTCATTTTATTCGAGAGTAATGTTTAAGAAACAAGAAGCAAGGAAAGATATGTCTAGACTACATAAACAATATAGTTATTGTTTCCATGGAGATCTACATACTACTGGGTCGGGCGGATGTTGTGTTTGAAGAGAGGTAGTGGGTGTGGTTTTCTTGCCTAACAGTTCAGCTGTTAAGGGGTTCGACCTCGTCTCAAAGGTCGTAAAAGAGGGGAAAGTAATTTTAGCGAAGAAACAAGAAGGAATGCATTTCATTAGCATCGGTGAATAAAATAAATACATTTTATCCGTATATACCTTGGTATATGCTTTTTACTGCAGACGTTAATTTATTTGTAATTCAGCCAGCTCTAATGTTCAAAGAATATTTGAAGGAAGATTTCCGGATGTAAAATTTCCAAACTGGCATTAATTTCTTCATCATCCTTTCACCTCTTTTCTAGTATGATTCTCAAAGCTTTTAGATGCCTGTAATGTTCCACAGTTCCAATTACTATTGACCATATGAAACCAAATGTTTTCCATCTCTTTCAGATCTACAGATTTAAGGAGTCATCAGGATACTAAAGATGCTACTCCAGTTCTGGAAGTGTTAAAAGCTTCTTAAATTTTAGCAGAATAGGAGAACGAACATTTGGTAAGTTGTGCAAGAATTGTACATACTCTAGTAGAAATCCGGAAATAACCTTCAGCAGCTCGTCACGAAAGCGACGCCTATCGTCTCTCTTTGCTCATACGTTACGTTTTTTTTCACTTGTCAGACATGAAGGTGCACATATCTATCAATCACGCCAGCTGTCCTTAAACTTTATTTTACTGCGTTTCTCTCGCTATTACAGACATCGCATATAATTTATTCTTTGTTTATTAATTGATACACCGCTAGATATTCTTAATAGCACAATAAGCTAAAAATGTTCTATTTGCTGCTCAATCTTTGAGTAACAAAGTAACAGCGGCAACCGGGAGAATTACCAGGTATCTCGTGACAGTGTGTTATTGTCACGAAATATTGTAGTGAGTGTGTCACTACACACTCAAAACTCGGTGGAATAGGTCGAGGTTATTAAGGTCTGTTCCGCACTTTAGCCAATAGTAATATTATAGCAACGAAATTTCATTTTAAAACGTTAATAAAATGACTAAAGCATAGTAATATGTGATAGCATAATATTATTCGTTAATTTTAATTTCTGAATAAGAGGAGTGATGCAAAATTTCACGTTCAAGCCATGATATATTGCGCTTAATAGCAGAAAATTATTTTCTGAGTTTCTACACTTTTTTAGGTAAAGGTGTACAGAGAGTGATTTTTCACAGGTAGGTGTTACGAAAAGCATCATTGCTTTCTCGACTGTGGTGCCTCAGTAGTAAAAACGGGCGTTAAACACTACTCAAAATATAATTGTTTTCATGGCCTCTTTGATAGTCCGATACTCATTTAGCTGTCGAAATATGCGCGTTATTACCAGGGAAAATATCGCGTACATAAGATTACCTGACTGGTGCGAGTTTTCGGCTTACCTATTTGAAAGCTACCTTCGAAATAAATAGTCACCTTCAATTTGATTCATTACTTTACCTCAATAAACAACACATTGTAAGCTTGTATCATTTTTCATTTTCACGTAATTCATTGTTTGTACCTATACATTCAGGAATAAATTATATTAAGGGAACCTGTAGGCTAAAAAGCTAAAAAAAAATCAGTTTTATGATTTTGTTAATTCATTATAATTGTGAATTACACCTTTAAAATGATTTGTCATTTATATTTCTATGACATTTCCAAGTGTGTAAATTATTTATTTTAAATGTATATAATTTGTTGGTGGGTGTGTCCCTCTTCTAAATTCGCATCCATTTTTCTGTAAGTTACATTTTTTTCTTACAAACATTTCTTTTCCTCAGCCTCTACTTGACCTAGAGCTTTAATATTTTCAGCGATTCCCTTCTTCTGGTACCTCTGCATAGTTAACATGGCTATTTTAAAAAACCATTAAAAATATGGGTTGCAACGTACGTGCAAAATGTTAAAAATTTTGGGCCCAAAGAATTTTTTTTTTAAAAAGTAAAAATTGGTTTATAAAAAAGCCCATGTTAAAGTCGTCAATATATGCCAAAAAATGAAATACCTATTCCCAGTAAATCCTAAGAAGAAGAAAACTAAAATGAAATAATTTAACATTACTATGATAGGGTATATTGGCTTCCCTTACCAGTACTGGTTGCTTCTTGGAGCCTCTGGAAGGACCTCGCCACAGTCTGTTTCACTCATTCACGAAGAACCTCGCGTATTTTAAAATATATCACATATCTGATGGAGGAATAGAAACGTTCCAATCCCAATCCAACCCTTTGGTCTAACTGCCAATTTCTTTAAAACGCTACAAAATTGCCAAACATGTAAAATGATTAGTTATTATTTGGAGCACAAACGACTGAAAGACTGAAAATTAATGACGCAAGTTTATATCGTACAGCTCGAAAGTATAAAAAAATCATTCAAATATTATCTAATGGATTATAGTTTAAAGTTCAAGCCACATTTTTCCAAAGTTTTGTTTTCTATTTCTTGTGCTGTGTCCATTCCACGTTATCAAAGAATGATCTTCACAGCTGCTATAGAAACGTCATACGAAAGAAAGTTCACGTACTGTCACTAACGAAACGGCATAACAAGGAAATAAAAGGAAAGGTTTTATTAATGTGTACAGCATAGCCGTCGTAACTCTACCTCCGAATTGAATGTAAACTTGGCGCAAACATATTTTTAAGGCGGCGGGGCTGTGCACACACCATATACGTGAAATCTGCAATAACGAGAGATGAAGTGGCACTTAGCGAGGCATAACTCAAAGGATAATGTCAAATAGCGACGAAGGCACGTACCGGAATCTTAAGTTATGGCCGGCAGATGTTGAGTTCTTCCTTCTCCTTTTCTCCCTCGCGGAGGAGAAGGAAAGAAATATGAAAAGCATAGCAAAAGACAACAGAAAATTATGCTGTAAAGCGCTGCAACTCCGCACCATTCTGTGATAATGAAATCTTAATAGAAATTCAGAGTGTACTTTGGGAAGCTTCCAGGAGCTGTATGTAACCCTAGATTATTGATTTTTGAAAGATATTTTATCAACATTGGAACACCGGCTTGACTTTTGTTACGTCTTTCCGAAATGCTTCCTGCCTCGAGTAACTCATCTGTATCTCATTAGTAGGTACATGTAAATAACTTATTTATTATGAATTATTAAACTGAGGGCTCCCGAACGTCACGTTATAAAAAGTCTTTTCAAGTATAAACTTTAAACATTTACATGTTACGCATTAGTAAAATACTTTTGCTTGTTTTCGGCGCTAACATATCTTGTTTTATTATTAATAATTCGGGTTATCTGAACTGTCTATAAATAATTATGAAAGAACATGTTGCATTTATTGTACAAACAAACGAGAAATAAAAGGAAGTGGCAAAACGAATGGAACAAGATAGATCAAGGAAGACAAGTCCATGACCTTTTCCCGAATGTGAAAGAAAGACTACAGCTAAGTCACATCAACCCATCAAAGGGAACTTTAAATTATGTAATTAGGACATGGGCAGTACAGATTAATTTGTGCTGTTTTATAAAGCAATTTAGTACATTTATTGTTTAAATAAAGGCGTATGTTAAATTTGCCTATAAAGCTTTCAACAATGCCTGTGTCATAGGTCATCAAAAAAGCTATATTTAAGAACATTTAACTTTCATATAAACTGAAGTAAAGATGTACCTTCTGCTTTTTTGTAGAACCCGGTGCTGTTAGGAGTTTGTGAAGAGCATTGTACATATTATGTTGTGAGGGAAAGCTTTTAAACGTATTCTGCAATGCTTGTAGTTCAAGGCACCTTTGTGGATTTATTTAAAGATCTTTACAGCTGAATCATACGGTACACAAGAACCTTTTCTATGTCCTTGAATTTGGAACAGGAGAGTACAGCTTAAAGCATACATTAGCAGATGTAATATGAGAGAATGAGAGCAAACAGCGGAGGAAGAAAAATAAGAGGAAAGAACGAGAGAAAAAGAAAGAGATATAATGGATAAATAGGGAAAAAAGAGAATAAGAGAGAAAGGTTATATAAAGTGTTGGATTAAAAGGATCAAAAAGGACAACAACAAAAAAGGAAGAAAAGGCAGAGAATAGAACTTACTGGGATAAAGAAAGCAGAAGGGTTTGAAAAAAATTAACATAAAAAAGAGAGAAGGTAAATGTTAGAACATGAGAGGATGTTGGTATAAAAGGGAAGTATGTACAAGAAGTGGAACGAATTTTGCCTCTGCTGTGTTTCAACTCTCCTGTTCGGTATAGAATCCGTTTTACAGATATATGTTCACGGCAATGATCTCTCTGCAGGGTCTTGAACAACAAACTCAGTCTTAGAGTTGTATATGCAAAACAATTTGTACATGTTTCTTTACCATTTCTATGAGCTGCTTCAAAAAAAAAAAAAAAAAAAAAAAAAAAAATCACGATTATAAGTAAATGAATAGCCGCAAATAACGTAAAGTACTTGATCCAAAAGGATATAATATAAAACATTTTTAAATTACATAAAAGAATATTCTTATAGCTTATTTTGAAGTAAAGAGCAATATATTTTAGCACTGTCTGTAGCTTGTCATCACAAGTCCTATAAGCTAATGTTATTCAGCTTTTACACTTAACACATTTTTCGTGTAATTCCGTAGGTGTTGGACATCCTTGGATAGCGTTTTATTTTCAGGCCTCCATTTTTACGTCCGGTATGAGTAGTTTTTGTATGCATCCCAGTTTTGCATCTTTGATGCCCGAAGGAAGCCATTTCGATAAGTCTTATTATTATTTTTCTTTCTTTCTTTCTTTCTTTCTTTCTTTCTTTCTTTCTTTCTTCTTCTTCTTCTTCTTTGTATGGTACTATCACAAAAACTTCCATATTTTTGTTCTGGATATATATTTGAGTATGTATTTTAAGTATTAATTATAAACATTTTTAACTAGGACTGATTTAAACAAACTTGCGCCGTTTCTAATTATGCTAAATACCGTGCTTTCATTTCAAACCTGACGGCTTTCTAGCGGGTCGTACGGTGGCGTTTAGTGGGGAACCAACGCTCCCTCACGGGAAAAAAAAGCAATCACCACTCGTCCACTCAGTATCATTCTGAATCCTGTTGAAAACAAGCGAGTTACTGTAAATCCCTCGCTTACATGTTGCAGTACAGTGTCGAGCGAAGAATATTCATTGTTGAAACTTATCTCTTAAAGTGACAATCTTACTACAGATGTACGCGTAAATTTCCACGTCGTTTTCCTTTAGCTACTGTCCCTTCAAGACCGTGCGTAAGTGTCATGTTTAGAAAGTGGCGTGAAACGGGCTATGTTAAAGACGAAAAGAAAAACCGAAAGAAGACAGAGGATAAACTTGAGATGTTCAGACGAAAATGCAGAGAAGTCCTAGGAAATCTTCATGCCGATTAGCATAAGAATGAGTATCTCTAAAACACCAGCATTGAGAGCATTAAAAATGCTACACTTTTATCGGTATAGAGTGATAGTCTCTTGCATCTTATTAGTAAACGCGCGCCGTTATGACCCGCTAGAATGCCGGAAGGTTTGAAATGGACCGCATTGTATATCCATTTTGAATGAACATTGCACATATAACACAGCAACAAACGAAAAGCCTACTCACTGCTCGGCTGCAACAGACGTTTTAGTGATCCTCAGATTAGGCACGATGACTGAAAAATCTGACATTCACAGTTTCCACTATGACCAAACGCACGACAATAACTTTGCAACATTACCACCTGGCGCTACAGGAATGAAATTAGACATACTGACATCTTACACCGACTTGCAGAATATAAGCAGCACTCTTTTAAAAAACGAAGAAAAAACAAAATAATATCCACAGGGATTCTAGGAAGAAACACATTTATTTTCTTGTTGTGCACGATACCACCAACATTATTCATTTTAATATAAACATAATACATTGTTCACTGTCAGCCTTTTTGTCATTATTGACTTCACCACTCTCACTCGTTTTTCTTCAGTATACAACCTGCAAAACTCCTGGGCTTAATGATCATTATATTGGCGAAAAACGGATTTATTACCACTATCCATCTTCTTATGAAACAAAAGTTCGTCACGCAGGAGCTACATAAACTAAGCGAATTCCTCACCTAATAGAGAACTTTAAAAAAGGATGTAAAATCCAAATGATGAGCTCATTAATTAATTAATTAATTAATTAATTAATTAATTAATTAAATGAAATAAGTTATGGCATTACTGTGTGGTATTATGGAAACAAAATTAGAATTCTTACAATCTACAAATATCACAAAAGAAAAATCACATTTTGGAAAAATTATTATTATTATTATTATTATTATTATTATTATTATTATTATTATTATTAGATTAAACCACAAAAACGAATTATATATTACTTATAGTAATTAAATGAAATATATGACCATGATAGACAAAGCTACACTGGCGAGTATTTTTAAACATTTTTTAAATGTAAATGTTTATTAACTGAACCCTTAATATCATATTTACATTCACTAAAATAAAGAAAAATAGCAGAAAGTTTCGAGTTACATTGTGTATTTAAGATATGCATATGTTTCAATAAAACAAAAACATGTTACTATTTAAAAACAATTACTATATACTAAGCACATATATACAATGGACAACAAACCATCGAAAATTGCATCTGTTTCCATTGGCTTTAAAATTTAATTTAAATGTCATTATTGAAAAGAATATGGAGCGCAAATGTTTCCTGAAGAAATTTTTTACATAGAGCCGTTAATATAATTCTCAAACAAATATTAGATTAATATTTCACATTTGCTATCTTCACAGCTATGTTTTTTTTTTATTAACATATGCATCGTTATAATTGC